>VZRV01006485.1:251632-331944 GCA_013398115.1 Falcunculus frontatus | reverse complement strand
TAAAACCTAAGGCATCACTGGTACCCCTAGGCCCAGGCAGGGGGACAGTCCTTCCAAGGCTGTCCCACTTACTGACACACAGCTTGGGCTGATTCATTTCTCAGGAGCCAGAACTGGGTCCTCTCCCTCTGGCTTGCTGAGTGCACTTGGCACAGGGCATGTTTGCCTGTGCCAGTGTGGCAGGGCCAGTTAGAGGGGCGTGGGAGGACAGTCGGGTCAGACCGTGATGGCCAAGTGCCCCGTCAGCACAGTAATTAGCAGGCTCCTTCCCTCTCCCTTTCACTGTCACCCAGTGGAAAACTCCATCTCCATTAAGAAGGAGAACTCATTACTGGCGAAGCAGACGCTAATCAGATATTAGTTGTAGCCATTAATGAAAAAGCTAATGAGGTGCTGAGATCCCCAGCGCTGACTGAAATGAGTTAATCACATCTCACTGCTCAAAGGCCCATTAATCTGCATGCACGCTGATGTTTCCCATTCCTTTGCTTATAATAGGAAATAAAAACATCATTCCGGCTTCATTTGCGTGCATCTGCTGGATCTCCCTGCTAAGCTGTAAAGCCACGTTGCAAAACCTGCAACTGGTGACCAGCAGTGACGTTCCCTTGGCCCACAGGAAGCCACCACAGAGAGGTGGAATGGCATCCACCTTCAAGGAGGGAAGCAAACACCATGCCCACAGCCACATAAAAAAGTGGTTTCTCATTGCCCCTGGCTATTGGTCTAAAATGTTATTCCAGCCCCTACAAGTAACCAGAACTGAAGGGCCACCAGTGTCCCAGGTGCATTCCTCCTGAAGCACCTCATAGTTTTTGCGGCTGGTTTCCTGTCATTGCTGCTAGCGGTGAGTATTAATCTCACCTGATTCCAGTGGGATATCTGTGGGATGGATGAGTAATTAGAAGCATCCAGCAACTGAGGTAGGTGTAAATTTCACCTAGATTCATTTCAGGCATTGTTGGCAATACGTGCTCTCAGAACTCAGGAGATCCCCTGGAATCCACGGGATTCTTTAAGTATCGAGTTTATTTCAACCTGCCTGGAATGAAGCTGGTTTTATTCCTAGCACCCATATAGTGCTGTGTTTTGGATTGGTGGCTGTGGGAAGTGGGTGAGTGGCTGTGTGGGTGCTTGGCTGCTGGCCGGGTTAAAATCACATCATGGGTGCCCAAAAGCATCACCAGCCTAATTCACTCCTGGCCCACCTACTTTGACGGACCAAACAAATGGGTAAAACTCTACTTCTCTGCGAAAGGTTTTCTCAAAGACACATTTGCTTTATTTTTATGTCTCCTGTCTTCACCTTTAAATCGGTTTATTTCTATTTCTTTACTTACCTGTTCAAATCAAACCCTGGAATGATAGAGCCTGTCAGCTTGTAGAATTTCTTCTGGCAGCCAACTCTTTGGTGTCCCCAGTGAAGGATCATCAGTCACTGGTCTCTCCCATGACTCTTTTCCTGTGACTCCAGCACTGCAGGCAGGAGCTCCGTGCCTCATCAGCCTCTTGGGGAACTTGCTCACACCCACCCTCTGATCTTTGAATCCTTCAACATTTAAAGGAAAAAGAGGAGTTAAAATAGGGATGGGACAAGAGGGAACAGTTTTAAATTAAAATACCAGAGATTTAGATTAGATGTTATTAAGAAATTCTTTCCTGTGAGGGTGGTGAGGCACTGGCACAGGTTGCCCAGAGAAGCTGTGGATGCCCCATCCCTGGCAATGTTCTAGGCAAAGCTGGATGGGGCTCTGAGCAACCTGGTGTCCCTGACAACAGCAGCAGGGTTGAACTGGATCGTCTCGAAGGTCCCTTCCAACCAAACCATTCTATGATTTACTGATTGGTTCTATGAAATCACTTTTTCCACTATTTTCTACCATATGAAACCCACTCTGGTATTTGCAGAGGCTGAACATGGAAGTGGCCACAAACCGGACACGCTTCAAAGCACAGCTCAAGTGTGGCCAGTCCATTCACACCCCCAGACTGTGGGTTTGAGCTGGGGGAGCGATGTGCAGCTCCCCAGATGGTGGCACCTCTTTGGGGCCAGCCCCAGGAAAGCAAGGAGTGGAACACAAAAATCCACATGGGGAGAAATGGCCATAAGGGGCTCCTTGATGTAACACTTGATCTGGGGCTCCTTGGGGGAACACCAAGGTGATGCAGGATGCAGAGTTTGTGGCACAAGTTAGGATGCTTTCCTTACTGATCGAGTGTCTGGGTGGACAGGGAGGCCAGCTGGTAGTTCCTGTGTAACTCTGGAGTCTCTGATTATGTGGAAATAGTAACTATTGTGGAAAATGTTGTGTCTTAGTAGGAGTGTTAATGTCACGGGGACAGACAAACTCCCACATGGGTGTATTTATATTCTGCCAGCCAAAGGTTACCTTAGAAACTACAAACTAAGGAGTAGAGCAACCTGGTGAATTTCCTACAGGAGAAAATTCAACTGAAAACACAGAGGTTTCCCTCTGCTTACAAGTACCTGACCATGAAGAACTTTTTACTGTGTGAACCATATTTTCCTTCATATTGCCTGAAGAAAATAAATGTAATGAGATCAACTCCCTCAAATTCTATAGGAGAGACAAGGGAAAACAGATTTTTAAGGGTGGCAAGGGACTCCTTCGCCTTTTCATTCTTTGGGTTTAATCGCTATTCCGACTGTGAGCCATCAAAGGAACCCATGCTATGAACTGAAGCCATTCAGTTCTCCTGTGGGTACTTCCTTTCTTCATTTGATGGTATAAGCAAAGTCCTTTGTCCAAGTCCTGTGGTCGGTCCATCTGTCTGCTTGCTGCTGTTGTTGTTGCTGCATGTCTTACTAGTCTCAAGTGGTTTCCAGACTGTAATTTTATGCAAATTACTTTCCTGACAAAATAATTTCAGACCTGGAAGCTGCATTGCATTGCACCTCTTGTGAGTGGACACAAAGCAAAATACAAAATGATTTCAAAGAAAGCTGTTCCTTGGAGTTATTTTGCTTTGCTGAGGATGACAGAGAAGCAAATGCTTTGCATCTCCTCTGCACCTGAAGTGACTGGAACAGCTCCTCAGACCTGTGTGCCTCTACTTCCCACTCATTTTCAACAAGTGTGATTCTGGCTGGGCTGTATCCATTAACGGTGGTTAATATCTCACTGATGCAGCATGAGAGCCTTGGTTGAAAAGCAAAGTGCCAAGCACTTTCTGAGAATCTGATCCTCTAAAGGTCACAGTGGACAGCAGCTCTCACTGTGGCCATCGGACCACTGCCTGTATCTGAACAGGAGCTTCCTGAGCTGACCTCTGATGACTCCCCAAGCTCCTACCACCAGGATGGTTGCATTGCCAAGGGCAACTTGCATCACTGCCAGACCATCTACCCTACTCAGTCCCTTCAACAATGCAAGGAAAGGGCACATAAGGAAACTGAGCAGTTGATGAGGTCCATGAGATATAGCCAAGGTGGAGTCTCCACATGTAAAGCCATGGTCACGCAGGGGTGGGTGTGACCTGCTGAAGTGATACCTGATCAGAGGGATCCATCTCCTGGATGGGGTTCTTCTCATGGACATCTAAGCCATCCATGAACTAAGTGCTTGTGTGACCAAAGCAGGCTCTTAAAAGAGGGACCTGGGGTGGACCCTCAGGTCTCAGCCAGGTCAGATAAGTTGAATCTTTTCTCAAGTCACTGATTTCTGAGTGTGCATTAATTTCCATAACATATCTCCTAAACAGAGCACAGATCCATCAGGAGATCACAGGCATATTAAGTTCAATTTCTTTTCTCCAGAGAAGCCTAGAGCTGCCATGTGAGCAGTGTGATGCCCATGACCACAAGCAGCCCAAAACATGCCAATTGTCACCCAAGGGATCACAGAATCATAAAGGTTGGAAAAGACCTCTGAGATCATCGAGTCTGACTGGATGGGTGTGAGGAAATGGAATAAGCTTCATTACACTGTTATGTGACAGAGGAGGGTCTAGGAGCTAATGAAAATACTGCGGAAAAAAGAAGTATGCACAGAAACATATTGGTTTGATTACAATAAAAAATTTATTTTGATTCATATCATACTGAAAAATTAAATAAATAAAATGTCAATGAATGATTGTGTGAGACTCCTCACCATTAGAGAAAAAAATCATGATTGATTGTGTAGTCAGAGAAAAATACAAAGAAAATCTGGTCATGGGAGGGAAAAAGTGCTCAAGAGATTTGGCTTTGGTAAAAAACATAACACACACTCAAGGAGTGCTTCAGATTTTTTTTGCAGTGGTAGCAAATACAGTCCAAGAGTTTGAAGCCTTGACATGTTGTTAAATGTTTTCCTTGGTTCTTTTAAACCAAATAAACCCAAAAAGTTTATAGCAGGAAAAGAGTCTTCAAGAATGGCAGTGGGAATTAATTCTTCCCTCAGCATCACCTGTTGGTATCTCCTGATTCTGAAGGCAATTGAAAGAGCAGCAAAATTGTGGAGGAACTGAGACAAGGATCTAATACAACAGTCAGCTGCCTAAAGGACTCTAGAAAGTTCCCCTGGAATGGAAATGTGATGGCAGACTGTTTCCTCATCCTGCACCTGGAGAGATCCACTCTCTGCTCTTCTTACACTCTGAAAAATGGACATCAGTGGTACACAGTTACTGCTTGCTGTTGGCAACAAAATTAAATGTGAATTGCAGCTTGTTCCACGATGAAGATGCTAAATATATCTGCATATATGAGCCATGAGGTTTTGTATGTGCTGTCAGAAGCAGAATGTTGAGGGGAAAATTGAAACTTTATTAGAACAGCAACAGGAAACTTTCAGAACAACATAGACTAGAATATAGCTGGCTTCTTCTTCCAGTTTTTGGCTCCAAATTGACCCCAGTGATAAAAATAACAAAACAACAAAACATCAAGGGGATAAACCACCATAAGTTTTCTTCCAAGTCTTTCTAAAAGTGACTGAAAGAGCAGTCAATATTTCTGAATTACTAATATTTATCCATGAGGAAAAAGAAATAAAGTGTTTGAAGTTCCAAAATCCAGCCACACTGTGATTATCACTGGCATCTTCCACTTAGTCTTTTGCCTCTTAGATTTGCTTTGCTTGCATTACTGAAGCACCTCACCAGAAGCGTACTGATTAACAGCAATTTAAACAAGCAGGAATGCTTAAAGCAAACAAACAAACATGGTTCCAGTCTTAATGCTTCATTCTTTTACAAAGGACATGGAGCAGACAGTAAACTCATCAAATTTGCTGTGCCTGTGACATGCAGGTGAGTTCTGCTGGCCACCATGCTGGGAAATGGCTTCTTGATATGAGGATCATGAACAGGTCTCATCATGAGGATTTGAAAATCCTGCCCTTTCCATGTTGCTGAACTGAAGGGTCGCAGGAGCTGAGGGAGCTCGATTCCCCACACAGACATTTGGCATCCTTGGCTCTTTATATGCCACGAGTTCAGTAATACGTGGGTAAAGCAGTTCATGCTGATGAGCGGTGCTGTGGCCCAAAATTCCAGCTGACCATGACATTGTGCCATGTGTTGCTGCCTTGGAGGGCACCTCACTGGCACCAGCTGGTGCAGAAAGCCAAGGGGATAAATCCTGCATGAGGCACATCAGTGCTGAAGGGCTTCGCCAACCTCAAATACTCATCTGCTTGGACATTCTGCCACAACTGGTGCATAGAGGAGACATTTAGATGATTTGCCATAAACTCCAACCAATGTGATACATTAAAAATTAAATATTCCATTTTTCCCAAGCCTGATCAAAAGTCCCTTGAAGTCTGTGGCAAGAACTCCTCTGGCTTCCCCAAGGCTGAAAGTGGGTCAATAATCCATGAGTCCTGTGTTCATGATATCGGGAGGAAAAGACCACTGTTTTCCATTCTTCACTGCCTAACTTGGATTTATACTTTATCAGTCCTTGAGGCTTTTATGCCTTGATTCCAGCAAAAATCTGTGGATATAAAATCTCCACTGTAACTTCCTTCCTCTCACTGCCTAGAGGTTCTGACATGAATATACTCGTTCCTCCAGAGATGCACATGATTTTGAAGTCTGTCTTATGCTCTAAGATCAGCTTGTGCCGATTGTGTCTTTGTAGGTGCTGCTAGAGAGCAAAAGATTCTTAGTGTGTTACTAGTTGATATCCCAATCCATGATTTTTTTTCCATTTCAGATAGAGACCTTGTAAAGAGATACTATATTTTTAAATTTGTAAAAAAAATTAAAAAGAAAATTTTCCTTGGGACTTTTGAATATTTTCCCATAAAAAAAGGAAAAAGTTACCTTTAAAAATCGTCTTGTTTGCATTTGTTCAAATGTAATTTAGGAGTTGTCATTATTGGTTTTGACTACAAAAGCATACCAGACAGAGGCTAAACTTTGGTTAATTTTTCCCCCTTTTATAAAAAAGTTTAATTTAGGGTTTGTCATCTTAAAAAAAAAATCACATCTGTTGCACAATAATAAAAGGCACATATAAATGACTTGAAGAAAGTCCACTTTCCAATCTTAAACTGATTAAATTAAAAAAAAAATCCAGAGTATTTGCCACCAAAAAAGAACAAAAATTACATATAACCAAACGAGACAGACAAGTGGCTAAAAAGGCCATTTTTTTTCCTGGAGTTTTCACTATTATTTTCTCCATCATTATGGCTGTATAGGAAGCAATATTAAATAATACATGAGACGATTTCATATTTTCTAGACACTATCAATGCAAAATGAGGCAATGGTTGAAATAGTTACTACTCCAGGCAACTTCACCATATTTTTCCTTAATACAGCATGAAAACAGAAGGAATAGAGGACAGAGAAGAGACGGTTCAAAAAGAAGATCAACAGCAGAAGTGAATTCATTTCTTTGAGGTAATCCTTACTATGATGTTCACAGCTGCCTTAGTGGGTCTCAAGTCCCAAAAGTCATTTTCACTCTTCTTCAAGGATCTCCTGCCTTGCTCGAGGAGAGAACGGACACACAGACAGCAGTTCCTGTGCCCAGGTTTCCCCTAATTGCAACAGGCAGATCTTTCATCAGTAATTCAAGAATCAAGCCGTAGAGCCTAAGTAGAGATTAATTTATTCCCACAACTGATTGCTAGCTCCCAGCTTTCCGTAGAGAGGAAATCATGTGCAGTTGGAAGCCGGTCCTTGGCCTCATTCCCTGCAGTGTGAGATGATCCAAATCCACCACAGATCCATGCATTCAAACCTGGCTGGTGCCCAGATCATCTTCACTGAGCTTTGTTCTGCTGCATGCTGGAAATTGCAGCCCCCACTTGTCCCCGTGGCCAGGGTCATCTGCCCTTGAAAAATTTTATTTTTTCAATGGAGGCAAGAGTCAAAGTTATATTGAACTCAAAATCCCCGTCATGGACACCTGTCTTGCGGAAAGCCCCTCCTGAAGTGTTGTTTTCCCAGTAATGGTGCCAGTGTCCTTTGCTGTCCGCTCCAAAGCCGTACACATTCACCTAGGATGCAAGGGAGAACTACTGTTATTGACTGGAAAGCAATTGCTCTTCATCTGAAATGCTGAAAAAACTCTTTATTCTCAGTGTATTTACAGGCAGCAGCACCTGAGGTCCTCAGTGGTGTCCCAAGCTCTTCTGCTGCATGACATGACCACAGAGAAACAGCCCAAGGCCTACCCAAGGCACGTGACATCCTAAGCTATGCCGAGACACCACCAGACCTGAACTCAGAGGGAAAAGGAGATTTCTATCCATTAATTCTGGTTTAGCAATATGAAAATGCATTTGTATCCCTTAAGCATGACTGACCTCAGGAGACCAGCGGCTTGGGATGGGAATTTCCTCTTTAGCTGATTTAGACCACAAAGAGTTAAAAAAATTTAGTTTGGTCCTGGTTGTCCGAATGATGACCCATGTTGAGCACACTTATATGCTTGATTATATGATATTTGCAGTTACTTCAGAGATAGATGGATTTTATGTTCTTTGCATGGGTATCCACCTACAGCCTCTCCTCTCCCAAAGGCTCATTTGTTGATGGCTATGCCTGCCTCCTCTGATGGTAAAAGTCCAAACATCAGAGCTGATTTATTTAAACTGAGACTGGTGATATGTCTAGCTGGATTTGAACGGGTCATAGCCAAAAAAAAAGCTCCCTAAACCACTCACACCCAGGCCCACTCAAATATGAGCTGGTTTTAAGTTGTTTTTGGTAATGTGAGAGCCCTGGTCATTGCCTGCTTACCAGAAAACAGGCTCCATCCAATCTGCTGTGACTATGATAAGAGTTTCTTCCAGTACCTTTAGGAGTATTTCCATCACCTCTTCAAGCAACACAGGCCTGGGTGACCAAAACTTTCATCAGCAGGTGTGTGTTCAGTACACGAGTTCAGCCATCAAAGTGATTTTTTATCTCACTGCTGACAAGTCCATGCTTGCAGGATTTTGTAGAGCTGACATGGCCTTACTCTAACTAGCTGAGTATCCAGTCACCTCAGAGCACCTCACAGCACTCAAATCAGGGAATTTCCCCAAAGTAACTGCTGGAGCAGAGACATTCACTATAACCTACTGTATAAACCCCCAAGCCTGAGTTTGAAAATACAGCGAGGCAAAACGTAATCGAAACTTTCACTAGCAAGATGGGCACAGATACCATTCATGTTTAGATGTCTTTTGATATCAGCTGGAATCTCTGTTTATGTTTAATCATATTCCCTTGGAGTGCACTGTAAGCCCTACGACTTGCTGACATTAAAAAAATCCATCGCTGTCAGTTGAGTGTGTCTGCATGTTTCTGAGGAGTCTGCATGTGTTTGAAGAGGTAAATGGCAGAGAAGGTGGAGAGGGGGAAACAGGCTGAGTGAGTGGCCAGGGGTTGCTCCTGGCTCCTCAGTGTGAAATGTCCTGATTTTTTATCCATATATCCAAACACAGACAGACTTTACCTCATCGCATACATGGAGAGCAAACATCAAAGACAGAAGGCCTGTGGAGGGGTATCTCCCATGATGCTCGAGCCAGTTTTCATAGATGTATTTCATAAAAGCTGGATTATAAACCAGGATCTAGGCAAAATTGGAGAGAAAAACTCATTAGTAAAATACCCTGGGAAAAAAAACAATGGTAGCACATCATTCCTAAAGGACACTGGGGTAGAGGAGCGGGTAAGAAGAAAGGAATAATAGTTATTCTTTGAGGGCACGTGAAAGGGAAAAGTAAGTCCCATAGTAAGTGCATTCAGGAATATTTCCCATGTGCAATTACATATGAAAAGCCCTTCCTTGGTCTCGATATCCCTCCTGTATACAGTAATGTAAATCCTGGAGATTCCTACTGAAACCAATGGGCATGAAATGGCACAAGTGAGATGGAAATCAGGCCTTAGCCATTCAACTCTCCCTGCAGCACCCTGCAGATGAGCTCTGGGAAGTTGGGAGTCCTGAAAAAGGCAAGCATGAGATGCCATGACATGTTTCATAGAACCACAGATTAATTTAGGTTGGAAAAGACTCCTAAGATCAATCAGTCCAACTGTACCTTGAGTGGGACTATAGGAGCAACTCCCTCATCTGCACAATGTGCCAGCCATGTCTTGGTGTCTATTTAAGTACAGATCTAAGGAAACCAAGGGCCAGATGTAAACTATCAGGAAGCCTATCAGGTCATGTAAGCTTCTTTTATCCTGTTTCCTAAACATACTCTTTTTCTATGCTGTATACTTTTTTCTTACAAGACATAAAATGCATTTGTTTATCTCACAGAGGTCATCTCACAGAGGCAGAGCACTTAAGATAAGACCTGAGAGTACAGTAAATCCAAGGACTGGTGGGAGCCCTTGGTTTCAACCCCCTCCCCCGAATGAGGCAAACAGAGGCTTTTCCCTCCATGCTGTTTGTAATTAGTGACAGCATTTCCGTGCTATCTGGTTAGCTGCAAGGCTTTCCCTTTTACAAAGTCAGAGGTTAATTGCTGATCTTGCATCTGTGTGTAATCTGTTCTCGCAGGGTGTTCTGCATTGCACAGTGTGGGAAGAAATACAGGCTTCTCCTCTCATGCTCAGGAAGCTGCTACAAATCACCATACCCTGGGCTGCTGCCACTCAACTGTGAAGTGAGTTCAACAACCTGCCCTGGTGCTTCTCACAGGAGTTTTGCAGAGGTTATCATGTACCTCACAACAGGTAAGGATGAGCTAAAGGATTATTTAATGCACTCTAGAGGTCCATGGTTCGAAGCAAAGGAAAATAAAGTGATACTAATTCAGGGTCTCGCCTGAAGCCTTTGGCAAAACCTGGCCTCTTGAACAAAAGGTGTGTGCTTTAATTTTAATTTTAATGTTATGGAGCTAATGCCATACTTTAACAGCCCTTGATACACTAGATGCCTGTACTTTTGAAAATCCATCTCTCCAAAGACTGAGAGAATGAGACCTTTGTTTTTCTGGAAGCTCCATGGAAGAGGTTCTTCCTCTGCCACACAGCCTGCCTCGGTTATATCCTCAAACCATGCAGCTACAACAACAGAAGTCTTTGCACAGCAGCTAAACTTCCAACATGGGAATTAACATCCTGCCCCGTGGGAAATCCTGCCTCCAGTCTGCCCCTGTGCAGAACAGGGAATGTTCTCCAATCTGTACTCTCATGCAGACTGTGCTTGAACATTGCCTTTGAGACCTGTAACACACCTAGAGCAAAACCTTCCTGGACTTGGCCTGAGCTCAGCCTCCAAGCTCGTTTAATTGGGTACAGATAATTACTGCAGCTGTGAGTCAAGAGCCTACCACCAGGAATTCTTCACTGACTTGGAAACACACAGCTTTATTTGTTCAGAGTTCACTTAGCTCCTTATTACAAGGAACTGACCACAGAGTGAGAAACATCCTTGGTGTTCAAATATTAAAATTATTTAAAAAAACCTCCAAAGTCTCTCCTCAGTGTCATTACATACAAATGACTGGAACGAGTGGGAACAGAGCAATTGCTGAGGACAATGCTGCACTTTTAATGTCCCTGAGCAGCACCAGAGGAAGTGATGCAACCTTCAGAACAGTGTTCATGCAATGGCATAGCCAAAAAAGCAATTTCTTTCCAACCACAATTATTTAGTGGTTGATCTATGGCCTAAATGGCACACAGGAGCCAAATTTTCAGCTTAGCTGAGCCTTGTAAAGTGTCTGTATTTTGGTTGCAACTTTTTAAGAATGTCAAGGGCTTGCTTGGATCCTTGGAGTCTCCCAAAGAAGCAAAAGACCTACAAATAAATTAGCAGAACAAATCCACAAACCAGCATTGCTCACCTTTTCTTTTTTGACTTTGATTTTCCGTGGAACTGGAACATATGTGCTGTTAAAGAAAAAAGAAAGACAGCACCATGATAAATAAAACTCCAAATGTAATTCCAAAGAAAGAATATTCTTCAGGAACAGTAATAAATTCAAATTATTTGAAAGTAGTAAATTCAAGAAGCTGTCGCGAAATGAGGCTGCAATTAAGTAACACAGCAGGAAAAAAACTGAGGTGTCACTGAAGCAATTTTATAGGAAACCACTACGTTCTTAAATATTCAAGTTAATTACTGGCAGTAGGACAGCAAAGATTTAGTTGAGAATACACTGTAGAGTCAATATTACGTGGAGCTCAAGGCTTCTAATTCTTGGATCATTACTGTTGCAGTCTTTGCTCTTTGATGATGGGAAAGACTTTCCATTTAATTTCTTGGAAGAAAAACCTTCTCCCACCAGGGGGAGACTTTTCCTCTCCTAATACTCGGCGCTACCACACGATTTTCAGAGTCGGTGGCAGCAGAGTTCACCAGTTCTGTGGTTATATGAAACTCGGGCATTCCCAGTACACAGCCCCTCATCAGAAAGCTATTTCCCTCCTCCCCAGGGCGATGCTGAAGGCTTCCTGCAGTTTCCAGCATAACATTTCCAAGTTACACCTTATGACTGAGTTGAAATCACGAGTCTTGTCTTGAAAATGAAGAAAACTTTTATTCCCCATATCTCATGCTCAGTATGTGCTGGCATTGCACAGCTCATCACGAGTGCTGTAAGAAAAAAATCTTCCTGAGTTTGTTTCACGTGAAAAAATTCTGGTGAGCTGGCCTCGTAACTGGAGTATATCCCAAAATATATCCTGCATACTTTTTAGATGGGTGCCAGTAAATCACCAAAGCCTTCCATTAGTTCAGTCTAAATGTTTTCACTTGGATTTTGGTAATAACAAGGTTCCTGTCATTAAGGTTTTATTTTCTTTGAACTGTGGATCATCACTTTTAAAACTTAGTCTAAATCTTCCCAAACCAGTGGTGGCCTGGCAATGTTCTCCTGACCTGTAATCCCTGCTCTGGGATGGGGGCAGTGAGAGAGGTGATGGGTGGTTCCAGCTCTCCCAAGAGGAGATGCTGTTGGGGAAAGAGACACTCATGCAGACTTCTCCACCTGATCTCAGCAAATATGCCCTTGCAGCTGCAGCCCATGCCTGACCTTGTCCAGCAGATCAGTAAATATAGTCTTGGTGATCCCTTGTCCTTTTTGTGCTTATGAAGACAAAAAGGGCTTCTTTGGTGGTAGAATCTCCTCAATATAATAAATAAACAGTCTTATCCAAAAAGGTGATGTGGAGGAAACAAGAGGGCTGTATTTCACGGATAGATACAGTAGACAACCAAAGAGACGGGTATGCAGTGTTCAAGACAATAGCTGTGGACATCTCTGGTCTAACCAGGAGACTCCTGTAACTCTTGTCAGATGACATATTCGTCATTTTAACCAAGGGCTATTTCATTCTTTCAGAAGAAATACCCAAGCCCTGCTGTCATGTGGCTGCAGAATTTCATAAAATCACACAGAAGATATTGGCACACTGATTAAGACCTCTGCTCTTACGATCGTGTAAAACCTGGGCTGCAGGGCAGCCAGGGAGTGAGGGGCCCAGGAATGGGACAGAGTGATACCTGTGATGAAGGTGGCTACAGACAGCACAACACAACACCCGGGAAACATCTTCCATGAGTTATTTTACAGGACTCTAGTGAACTCCCTCATTGCTGCTGGACACCTTGTACAAGACATTTACTGAAACCTTGAGCCAGGATGTGCAACATTTTAAGGAATACAGTAATTGTCTTTGCCAAACTAAGTGGAGTTTTTTTCACCATGCAGATTCCTAAAACACTTGCAAGTGAAGGCAACCAGGGTAAATACATGGCTGATGAGGGCCTGAAAGTTTCCTATCCCAGAAGAGGCATTTCTTAGTATTTTCTTGATTGATGCTTAGTTTTAGAGAGGCATTTTTTAGATGGAAATACATCAGTCAAATGGGACTGAGAATGTACGAGATAACTGAAGCTAATATTAAGGCGATCTGAATTTTGGCTTTTGTTTTGAAACGTAAAAATTGCAAGAATTATGATAATACTAAGAGGAGAATATGTTTAACTCACAGGTTTTGTAGTTTAGGAAATTCTTTCATTTGGATGAAATACAGAAAATTAAACACTGTGTAAAAGTCTAACCAATACAGGATGCTTATCTTTTTTAGCTATGAGTACACCTGGGTTCTTGTTAACCTAAACTCAGCTGACGCTATGCAGCCTGTGCACATGGAACAATGTCCAAGCAGACCGGGGTAAGGAGATAAGTACTTCTTCCTTTCTAAAATACTGACTTTCAAATGTGTTTTATTTTTCTTTCATGCCTTTTCCCCTTTAAAAATATGCACTCAACAATTTCCTTATACCCATTATCTGACACTGTGTGTTTAATGAATGCTCATAGGTTAATTCTACAAGGCTAAAATTATGCTACATACATTGCTATGATTTGTATGCTTATGATTTTCTGCTTTTATTATTCCAGCTTATTAATTATGCAGTTTCCCTGCTTTGAGTATGGCAAAAATCTTAAAATAGTGGTATTTCTTTCATGTGGCTAAATACTCACACACTAATTTATACCAGATGCTTACCAAGCCCATGTATACAATCTAATTATAAATATATAATATATCCTGCAATTTATTAAGCAAAGATGTTTTCCCTTTCATGTGCTGTGACTGCATTGTGGTCAACCAGCCTTCCTAATAGGCTAAGGGCTCACCTGAAATCAGAGCAGACCTCAGAGCTCAGGAAGTACCAAGAGCTTTCTCCTGGGGCAGGCACAGGCAGGGGACCTGCCTGCAAAAGGTGTGTCCATGTAAATTATAGAACAACAGAATCATTTAGTTTGGAAAGACCTATAAGATCATTGAGTTCAACAGCTAACCCAGCACTGCCAAGTCATCACTAAACCACGTCCCTAAGTGCCACACCTACACATCTTTTCATTCCCTTCAGGGATGGTGACTTCCACCACTCCCATGGACAGCCTGTTCCAGTGCTTGACAACTCTTTTGGTGAAAAAACTGTTTTTAATATTCAATCTAAACCTCCTCTGGCGAAACTTGAGGCCATTTCCTCTTTTCCTGTCTCTTGTTACTTGAGAGAAGAGACCGACCCCCACGTGGCTCCAGCCTCCTTTCAGGGAGCTGTAGAGAGCAATAAGGATCCCCCTGAGCCTCCCTTTCTCCAGGCTGAGCACTCCCAGCTCCCTCAGCTGCTCCTCATCAGTCTTGTGCTCCAGACCCTTCCCCAGATCCACTGCTTTTACCTGGACACGCTCCTGCACCTCAATGACTTTCTTGTAGTGATTGGTACACTTTTCTAAGTGTGCTGATTTTTCCAAGTTATGAGTGTGTCTTGAAGATGGATTTTTTTCAAGACAATTTATGACTGTATGTATTAAATGCTGGTGATGAAAAACGTAAAAGGAAGCTAACACAGATTTGTTACATGTTAAGGGAATCTCAATAAGAAATGGAAAGAATCTAAAATGCATCTACAAAGAGAGAAAAGAAAATGAAGAGAAGAAATAAAACTTTATTTGTTTTTCCATCAAAGAGTTTTACTTAAAATTCCAGAGTAGGTATTATGCCCAGTCAACACACCCAAGACACACTTTTCCAAGTTTAAATCTTCTGAGACTTTGAAACTGGGAAAAAAGTTCAAATGTCTTGAAATATTTCTCCCCGGAGTAAAGCAATCTGATCTGCTTTTGCTATGTGTAGCAGTGTCCCCAAGCAATCCCACAAGGCTGTGGTTTTACATCCAGCAGATAACCTCACACACAGTACAAATGTTACGTATTTCATTCTCTGGATTAGGAAAAGCCATCTTACAGGAAGGAAGAGAATCTGCTAGCAGGCTTCCAGAAGAAACATGCATTTTGATCACATTTCTAATTCTGGTGCTGCCATAAATGTATCAAGCAGGAGACAACCTTTACTTCTGACAGCACCCAAAAAAGAACCGGAGAATAAATTCCAGTGTGTCACATTATTGCCAAGTAGAACTCCTGAATTTAAGGCTAAGACATGCAGGTGGCACACAAAACATTGTTTCCTCTGCACAGTTCTCAATCATGTTCCACGAGGAAAGACAGACTAAACTCGTGACAAACGTGGCCAGGGGAGCCCATCCTGTGGATGGGGCACTAAGTGCTGTGGTCTGCATCTGCTCTCACTGCCACAGGTGAGCAACCTGCACACCCTCTCTGCCTCCTTGTCCTCTTCTGCAAGCGTACTCATTCCCAAGGAACCAGAGAGGAGGAAGGATGAGCAGAAGCCCAAAATGAGGCACTGAATCCCAAAGCTCAGGAGGCTTTTGATCAAACTGGTCACCTCCACCAGCAAAATCTCCCCTTTTCATTTCTCTCAGACCACTGGGGATGTAGGAGACTGGATCTTAATCTTTGCCTCAACAACCACATCATAACATTAAGCTTTTCCTAGAAATCAAGTGTTCAGGGCTGAACTCTGACTTGAGAGGGTCTGTAAAGCATGCCTAGGTCTTATCAGAAGCAGGGATTTGCCCCACACAGGCTATTATCTCCTACAGCAACATGAAGAATGGAGCTCCCACCCCTTGTGCCTGCCCTTACTCACAAGTTGATGGTGCCCGTGGTGAGAGCAGTGACAACCCAGCGCAGGTCCAGGGTTTTGAAGGGGATCAGGATCATGCTCACATTTGCTGCCAGCTCTTTGTAGCTCTCAGGATAAACAAAGTGGTGAGTGGTCTTGCTCCCAACATCCGATTCATAGCCAGCAGTGGGGGCACGGTTCATTCTGCAGCCCAAAAGCAAGAATTGAGACAGGAGAGGAATTAGGTAAATACAAACACATGGGAACCATCACTAAATCATTTGCTTGAGGTGCAGGAACACGCTCCCATGGCTAAGGGAGTGCTGTATGCAGGGTCTTCAGACAGCCCTGACAGGGTGTAGGGGTCCTCAGGCAAGCTGGAATGATCATAACCCATGTGGTTAAACAGTAAATGAAAGCTCAGCTTCACTGTGGAATTCCTTGGACTGAATAGGAGTGTCTACCAAGCAAGTGTATCTCTGAGCACATTCCTGCATTCCCTTTACAGTCAGCAGACAGCTGACTGAAAGAGTGGTGAGTCCATGAGGACACATCTCACTTCATCCTAAAGCTGCATCCTCCAGCTGGTGAGAAAAACATTGCCCTGAGGTACATCAGCTTGACTTCTTGCAGTTCCATTCCTCCTTATCCATACAGGTGTATTTGACTGTCTAGGGTCAAGGTAATAAACCACGTTATATTTGATGAGAAGCAGCAAATCTTTTTTATGGTTCTCCCATGAAAAGGCACCACAACCACAGTAACAGGACCTGCTGCTGATCATTTACTCAAATCTTTTACTTTGTAGTATGCCCTCCAACATCCACAGATACTCAGGGTCACTCTGCACACACGTAGGGGGCTTTAGGTAACCCTGGGGCCAGTGAATGGAGATCTGCGCAGGGCCACCAGGGCTCAGTCAAGACGTGTTGGCCAAACAGGGCTACCCTACCTTATGCTGGGTGTATCACAGAGTCACAGAATCACAGAATAGTCAGAATTGGAAGGGACACACAAAGATCACAGAGTCCGACTCTCAAATGAACGGCCCATGCAGGGAACGGAGAGGGGGTTTCTGAATTCAGGACTGCAGAAATGCCTCTATGCCTGTGTTCACTTCTGAAAGCCAGTCTGGGAACTCGTCAGCAATTTTCTCCCTGATGCTTTAGCTACTCAATGGCAGAGATTTGCATATTTCTGTGGTGCAGCACAGTGCACATTAGAGATCCCTGAAGCAACTTGCATGAATCCATGGTGCTGTGCAACACCATGGAGAAACCCCCCAGTTGTCTCTGAGCAAAATGTTTATTTCTGCAATGACATTAGCTCAGCTCCTGGCAGAAGCACAGGGAGGACAAGGAAGGATGTAGCTGACAAGGTAATGAGGAGCATCATACATTGCCAGACAACATGCTGCCCTGGTTGCTGATAACAGGAGAGGCAAAATCTGTTTATCAAGTCTATGCCAGGCTGTGTTATTGCAGTTCTCCCCCAGGTGAATTACTTAAGTTTCTTCTAACTCCCTTCAAGGGAGTTATTAGCATAGTCAGAATATCCTGCCAGCCTGTGTGGATTTGTTATTGAGTTCCCGGTTATTGGCTTCCCTGCCAGCGACCCACACCATACTGTGCAGAAATACTGGAAAAGCATGGGACTTTCTGTGTTTTACCTTGAGATTAGTCAGTCAAAGGTATAAAACATGGGCGTTTCTTCCCATCAAGACAAAGACAAGGGTGACATCTCTTTTATCTTACAACCTGCCCTAAGGTCTATGCACCTTTCCTACCACCCATGGTGGGGCTGCTGGTGCCATATGGCAGAAGGCAGCATTCACACCCAGTCTCAGCAGGAAGGACGGAGCAGGAACTTCCTTCTGCCATGAAAGTAGATAGTTACACAAATGAAAGCAGGCTGGAACACGCTGTTTGGAAGGAAAGGTGCCCCCTCAGATTCCCGGGCTCTCCCCTGCACTTGGCTGTATTGCCAGAGCATGTGGAAGTGAATTTCAGGTCATCAGAGATTTTGTGTTTGATGCACAGAAGGGTCACCTTCTCTGCACAAACTCCCACGGTGAATCCTAAAACCTTGTGCAATCCTTTCAGATCTGGCTTAAGACTGCTGAAATATAAATCTGAGACTGGAAGATTCACTGAGTCACCGAGAGTTTTGCCCTTGCCAGGGATGGATGGCTATGGGATGGGCAAGTCCAGAGCAGAAACATGCACCTGAGTGTGTTATTCTTTAGTTACTACTACCAGCTTTTGAGTCTAGCAAAGCCTTTACTGCGTGAGTCCAGAAACGTAGCCCAGCCAATATAAGGAAGTCCAGACAGGAACGGGGCTGTCTCCACAGGGAGGGACACAGAGTTAAGCATAAATGCACCACAGCTTCCCACATTTGCAGCTTCCCCACATTTACAACCTGTAGGAATAATGCTGAGGGCTGTCCCCTTCATGCATCTGAAGGCCAGGCTGGCTGCCTCTGCCTTTGGGGAGGTACTTTTGGCAGGGAGCAAGACATGCAACTTCAGGCAGCAACTCTTGATATGATTTGTGAAGATTTAGATGTCACCTAAAGACTCTATGCCATGTTCAAGCCACATCAGAAGCCAAGGTGGCTTAACAGTTCAAACAGTGCTGATCTTCTGTTGATTTATTCTTGACTTCAGTGCACAGCCTCCTTCTAAAGGTTTTGTTGCTTCTGAGAGTATAATCCCACATGTAGTATTTTCAATAGCAACACCTCCCTTCCTGCCCTTTATTGCTTTCCAAATTGTACTGTGCTGGCAGCTGTGGTGCGAAAGGCAGCTGACACGCTGGAGACGAACTTAGTCCAGATATTTTGGCTGCCCTCTGAATGATGAGCTCTGCTTACCTAGTTCCTGCTTGCCTCTCAGTGGGACAAAGTAGCCAACCTTGTTGCCTTGAAAGGGAGAGGCAATGTGATCCTTTACAAATTACCAGCAACCAAAGAGGTGATGCCTGTCCACTGAAAAGCAGCTTTGGCTTCCCCACCCCACCACTGCTAAAGAAGGAACCTATGCAAGAAAGTCAAATCTAATACAGTCAATTAAATGTCTAAAAGATCACTTGTGAGCACTGGCTGCAGAAATAACTTTTACTCATAAGTGCAAATCTTTTTTCTCCTATATTTTTTAACACAGGCAATTATGGATTGTGCAGAACAAGCTACAGTATCAATACCTATTAATGTTTTTTTTCGAAGCTAAAACACGAGGTCATATCTCCAATACACACAGTTTATATCCCTGGAACTTAGAATTGACTTAAGTACCAGGTTTCATTAAAATTAAATCTTGTTTACTCACCTGTCCCCTCCAAATACCAGTGAATTTTAGACACAAAGGCATCTGAAGCTGAGGTGTTTTTTACTCACCTGAGCACAAAGTCGTGGGAGTCAATATCCTGGCCGTACTGGGACTGCCGGAGGTTCCCGGAGTTGCCCACGACAGCACAGCGCCTGCAGGTGTAGGATCCCCGCTCCTGCAGTGGGTCCCCATCCCCGGGGATGACCCCAAACAGCTCTGTGAGAGTGGCATTCAAACTCTTCGGAGCTTTCTCTCCTTGCAGTTTCTGTTAGGGAGAAAAATCCCTCCAGGTTACCAACAGAGGCAGCTTTTCTGTGAGCTAGAGGTGGCTTCAAATGTCTCCTCAAAGCCCATTCCTGCACCTACCTGCAGATACTGCCTTCTGCAGTACAAGGCTTTGGGTTGGGAGGCAAAGCATGAAAAAAATCAAGTGGAAAACCCCACAACTTTTTAAACTTGGCTTCCTTTTTCTCCTCCTTCTCCTCAGATTCACACACTTCCTCAGTCTCTATCTAGCCATGATAGAACAGATCAAGCATTTTCCCAAGGTTGGCCTTAGCAGAATAAATGTTTCTCTGGTGTCTATAAGCCTAGACCCACTCTGGGTCAAGTATCTTCTGTTACGTCACACATAATTTTTTTTTTTTTATTCTCCAAAAAAGGACAGAAAAGTCTCAGGGAAGTTGAGGGAAGACAGAAGAGACTGATATCCCTTCCACAAATTTTGGCATATGCCAGGAATGGGAAAGGGAGCTGGGAAGTGAACTGTGGAGAAACCAGCTGCTCATGCAATAAGAAACTCTAGTAGAATTAGCCCTGAGGGCTGGAGATGTAAAATCATCTAAAAAAATTCTCCAGGATGAAGAAAACCACCCGGACCTTGGTCATTGTGTCTTGTTGCCATGGAAGGAAACTGTTCTGTAGCAGCTCTGTGGTGCATGGTGGAAACAATGGCTGGATTGGGAAGGTAGAGGCCAGGTGCAGGGCAGGTGATGGTCAGACACTCCCTTTCTGGGGCTCAGCTCTCTGGGGTTTACTGAAGAGGTTGGGAGTGCTGGCAGGCTCACAAACATCATTGCCCACCCTCGTGGTGCCACTTGCTTCCAAGCTCACAAAGGGAGAATGGCTCTGGCACAAAATGGGCCAAAAAAGCTTGCTCTGCCAGCCCAGGGCATGGAAAGACAGGGAGGGGGAGAAGAGAAGCACCTTTTCCCACGACTCCCAGGAAGGGCCTGGGGTAATTTGGCGTTAGTTTCCCATGAGTTTCCCTTGACTGCACCAGGAACTGTTAATTTGTCCTGCTATCTCCCTCTCTCACACAAACAGGTTCAGGACTGTCATTTTTTTAAACTCCCTGCAATCTTTTTGCAGGACCTTACTTGCACTGAAATGAACAACAGGTCTGTGGAGCTCAGAGCTACAGGATGACATTAAGGCCAAGAACTTGAAAGAAAGAAGACAAAGAAATGTTGCATACACAGACTTAATCTTACTACTAATCCTTCCTAATCTATATACTTGTATATGGACTGCACAAGGTGATTAGGATGCAAGGTAATTAGGATGACCAGACAAGCACTGTAATTATGACCATGTATCTCACTATTCAGTGCAAGGCTCAATTATATAAATAAAAAAGGTCATCTTCTAAATTTGTGTGTGATGCAACAGACACATGGCCACATATCTAAACTCTTGTGTGCTCTTTATGAATCCAATCTAACCTGGTCTTACTCCGAATATGAGAAAAACAATGTTAGAAAACCTGCAGCCTTCAAAACAATTAGAGACTTCATAGATGTCACAGTGTAGTACAAGTGTATAATGTAGTAAAATACAACCTTTCTGAAAAAGGAACTTATTTTGAGTTATTTGAATACGCATTTGCATACACCCACATATACTTTCTCTCTGTAAAGATGAGCTGACTCTTAACTGTCTTTAAGAATTGAAAAGGAAAGCCACCAAAATCCTATTCTTGAACTGATTTTGCCTGAGAAAATTCAGAAGAGGAAGGCAATTTTCAGAAAATTTTAAGTAATTTAACTTTTTAAGTTAAATTTTCTTTTCATCCAGAATAACATCAGAAAAGGACTTGGAGTATTGATGAATTTTTACTGCATTAAAATGGTAAGAAACATCCTGGATAGGCACCTCCATCCTGTTACGCTTCTGTTTAGAGTAACTCTACTGCAACCAAGTTGAAATACGGGCACCAAACTGGAAGTTGGACACCGTTGTCCTACAATCCCTCTGTTGCACACAACTTCCACGGGAAAGACCATTACTAATGTTAGAAATTCTCTCAGTGATCTCAAATAGGGTGATGACCTTACTGCACTGTGTGCTGAACATCCATACAATGAGACATCTGTCCTCAACTCATTTTAAGTGCTCTGTTTTAATTTCCTAGCGATTATCTGATTGAACTATACTTTTCAGGCCTAATCTTCTATCAGCACTGGTTAGTCTTTGACGTTTCAGCAAAACAGAGAAGAGGAGGCAACAAAGCTGGTTAACTCCAAGGCATATTCAGCTTGTAAAAGTTCAGACTTAACATGCAGCCAGTTCCTTATTGCACAATGTTTGCTCGGCTTATTGAAAAAAGACCATTTTAATAGCATTACAATTACAAGCCGATTATAGTTCACTTTCCCACACCAAATTTTTGTCCAATTTTTTTGAGTATTGTTGTCTTTTTCTTTTTTTTTCCTTATCAAGCTCCCATCCGTCTGGCCTTTTCCATAAATCAACAAAAGCACAGAGCCAAAGTCTGTCCATGCTATGCAAGGCAGAGCCATAGCAGTGCCATGTAGCTCTCTTAGAAGAGCATCCTCCCTCCAAGTGCTGTAGATGTGTGACAGGGATATGTGTATGGATATAGCTGCTAGAAGTGGCCTTAAATACACCGAAATACTTGACCCCTGTGTCCTGAGTGAAGTGGCTGTTTTTCTCAGAAGTCTGTGCAAGTAATATGTGTGTCTAAAGAAGCAGTTTAACTTTTTGCCCAAGATCATAAAGCATCTTAAACCCACCTTGTGTCCACATATTTTTATCACTGGATCACTAAAGAGTCTCGCTTCCCTCCATAAAATATTTGTGTGTCACTTGAGAGGCAACTCTTCACCTTAGGTTGTTAAAAACTGTACTTGGGAGTTCAGATTGAGAAGTTTCCTAAATCATCTCCCAGCCTTAGAAACTCCTCATTTCACATACAGAACTTAACCAGCCGGTTTTGCATCTTCTTATTTTAAAAAAGGAAGCAAGAAAAAAAAAGGGCAAAAAAAAGAACCCTCAAAGTTTATGCACTCCTTGTCTTTACCCATGAATGGCTCTCCAAGGAAGAGCCTGCTGTTCCTTCTCTCACCAGTGTGCACACCCCCACTAAGGATGGCATGGGATTTGCTGCCTTTATGAACTTCTCAGAAGGCTTCACTGGGCTCTCCAGTGCCATCACATTGACAGCATCACCAAGCAGCAATACCCAAAACCTGGCTAAGGGGTTGCAAAGGAAGAGTATGAATTCAGCCAAGGCTGCTCAGAGCTCATGGCTTGGAGTGGTGAGGACACAGCTACAGTCATGGAATCACAGAACAGTTTGGGTTGGAAAGGACTTTAAAGATCATCCAGTTCTGACCCTGTGCCATGGGCATTGGCACTTTCCACTAGACCAGGTTGCTCCAAGCCCCATCCAACCTGGCGTTGAAAACTACCAGGGATGGGGCATTCACTTCTCTGGGCAACCTGTGCCTCATCACCCTCAAAGGAAAGAATTTATAACTAGTAATAACTAATCTCCAATCTACCCTCTTCCAGGTTAAAGCCATTCCCCCTTATCCTATCAGTACATGCCCTTCTGAAAAGTCCCTCTCCAGCTTTCTTGTAGCTCCTTTAGATATTGAAAGGCAGGAATAAAATCTCCCCAGAGCCTTCTTTTCTTCAGGTTCAACAACCCATATTCTCTCAGTCTGTCTTTACAAGAAAGGTGTTCCAGCTCTCTATCTTCCTGGCCTCCTCTGGATTTGCTCCAAGAGACCCACATCCTTCTTATCTTGGGGCCTCAAAGGACTCAGGAGAACCTCAAAGGAAAAGTCTTCTGGTGCCTGTTCATCCTGCACCCACAGCCAAGTTTGGCAGCATATTAAACACAACTGCAAAATCTCAAATTACCAGCAGGTAGAATAGATTAGCCTTCAATCTTTGGTGTGATGGAGGTGCAGATAGAACATGGGTCGAGGCAGAACCCTTGTGGTGGACAGACAGGTACAGCTCTGGGTCTGGCAGCAGCCAGCACTGACAAGGCAGCCCTGCCAACACACAGCCAGGCAGCCTGGGGGAAGCTGGGATAGCAACACTGGGGTTTGTGGCTTTTCTAATTCTTTTTTTACCTGTTTTTAAAAGATAAAGAGGGAATACAGCCCCATGAGAATCTCTTTTGCACAGCTACTAATTGCCTCACTGCAGCAGTTTGGAGGCATTAACACTCATGCAACACTTTCCAGCTATAAGACTAATCCTAGCAACAGTCTGGTGGGGCAAATCCAGGCAATCTCTGTTATGCAGACTCAAGGAGAGCTGAAAAGGAAAGCATCAATTTTAAAAATGCCTCTTTGGTCTGGAAAATAGGGCTTTATTCTAGTTACATTTAATGTCCTTCAATTACTACACATGTAAGAGTTGAAGGGGAAGAATACAGGGGTTTTCAAGAGTTTGGGCTTTGTTTAACGATTTGTGTAATCAAAAAATTTACATTCTCAAATATAAATGGATATGTGCATATATCTTGTAAATAACACACAGTAACATGCTGAGTTGTACAATTTCTGACTTCCATGGTTGCTATGGGTCACCTCTACACTACCCTGACCCTAGTGCTGAGAGAGACATGTGAGCTGGGACCACCTTCTCATCCATCTGTCCTTACCACAGGAGGAGCATCTCCAGCTCAGCTGGACTTATGTGGGGGTTGCCAGTGAGGGTAAGAGGCAGCCCAGGGTCAGGTTTGTCCAGTATGTCCAAATCTGGCCTAAATGTCACACTTGCAACCAAGCAGCTCAACTGCAGGTGGGACTGGGCATGTGGCAGGCACTGAGACCAGAGCCTGGGACCTGGCCCAGATTCAGTACCACCTTCTGCAGTGATCTGGATGCTACACGCCACCTTCAACGTGCTGAGGCCTCTCTGTTGCTTTCAAAGTGTCACAGAGAGTGTCCCAGTTTCAAAGGAAACTTCTGGTGATCAAAGTATTTGGACACATTTTCCTCAGAGAGCATTCAAAATGCATGACTCAGGTGCCAAGCAGCTCTGCTGCTGCCTTAAAGATCAGTGCAGATGCCCCAGCTTCCCCAGCACACTTTTTGGGTGGGGATGCCCTTTTGTTCACCGGCTGGATAGCAAATTTTTAAGCCATATATTACATTTTTCCTACAAACATAATGAGTTTAAACTAATATTTTCTTTTAGATACGTTAATAACACAGCCCCAAGATCTGAGCTTTCTTCCAAAGAAAAGGCAAAACCCTCAAACATCGTAAGACTCAAGATAAAAATTCTTATAACATGATAGTTTATGAAAAATGTTCTACAGAGAAGATTGCCAGGAAACTCTGAGCCTAAATATAATTATCACAACTTCAATCCATCAACCTCAACATTTGGATTTAGAACAGCAGGTTCTGATCTCATATTTTTAATACTTTCTGACCACCAAGAACAATACATCCACCCCTGAGAACAAAACACGAAAACTATAAATAAATGCTGTGCTTTGTTACAACATTTAATTCTTGCCATGTTTCCTTATATATGGGTTACTAAATTTAGTGAGAACATCCACAGCAGTTGTGTCATGGTAAAACAATGGAAAACTTGGAGGTGAACCAGCTCAGGGAGGTGGGAAAGAAAATATAAACAGAAAGGAATGTATCACGTAACACCAGGTGCCACCTTGCAAAAACACTCTCACAGTCCCTGAGCGTAAGATGAGGGAAGGCAGAGGAGAAAGAGAGGGAGAGGAGGCGAGAGACGGTAAGGGTGAGAGGAAGAAAAGGGAGGGAGAAAGGAAGGAATTTCTAACAAAATGTTCACAGCCTGAAGTGTTATTAATGCCCAGATCCTCCCTGAGAGTAGAGGATTCCAATTCAACTTTAAGTCACAAAAAGCACAGAGCAGCTGCAGGGATGTACACGGGAGGAAAATTTTGGGCCATTCTTTGCTACCCGACTAAAATAATGGAGAGTTTATCAGCTGTGTATATTTAAGCAAATGAAAAGCAAGGAGCCATCCTGACAACATACCCCTTGTTTCCATGAGCAAACAGCCAGGTACATTTTCAGGTGCCTTCTCTGGTGCAGTCCTGCCCCGTGCAGCAAGATGAGCCACTGCAGGGATGGTGGCACTGACCTCCTCTCCCCTGCTCCCTCCCACCTGGCACAGGTGGTAGCACTAAATCTAGTATACACAAACAGTTTTATTCAGAAGAGGCAGGAATATTTCCTTCCAAAAGGTCACATCCTACCAAGCTGAAAGTGTTCAAACTGTATATTCTCCAAATATACCATAAAGCAGCCTGGCAGCCATGTGAAAAGCTGTAGGCAAGTGAAATCACCCCATTCTTCGGTCCCAAATGTCACTTTGTCTCCAATACTGGTCATTAGACTCTGAAATCAGTCCTCACTGTCCTAGTAATGGAGGGATACTAATGCTGCGGGACTATTTGGATGAATAGCACTTATTTACACCTACAGCAACTGGGTTAAGGGGGAGGGAGGGCAGACTGAGTTTGGTGGGCAGGCAAGGGCTCTGCCTGTGTTTAGTGCAAGCACATCACATGGGTCTCCCCATGACAGGGAAGCCACAGCTGTGTAATAAAGAGCTCCAGTGCATCTCAGAATTTCAGTTACGGCTCAATGAAAGCACCACACTGTCTGAAATCAGCTCCTGAGAGTGAACACACAGTCACTCCTCCCCTGAAAAGAAGTTTGAGCCATCTCAGGTTTCCTCATGCCCCATTTTTATGTACAAATATAGGAAAAAATCACAAATTACTGAGTTGGCAAAGCATGCAAGAGTGAAACATGGCCATGAGCAATGTTTTCTTAAAGACTGGCTGAAATCTCAGAATTGCTTTGAAGATGAGCCTAAAAATGAACAGCAAAAAGGGAGTTGCCCTCAGGATGCACCTGGGAATTATTTACTGAGGAAATGACACTGCCTTGGAAAAGCTTACCCAAAGCAACAGGTACATAAGGAATCAGTTGCAATGAAGAGGTGAGGCCACGTCATGCCTGGGGTTTACCCAAAACCATCTTTCAGAGGAGTCAGGGCACTTTCTCAATCTACTACACATTAGGACAAAGATTTTCAGTAAGTAAAAACTTCCAATACACAACGCAGTTATGGGGGACATCGAAATATTTCACATATCCTGATTGAAGATTGAAAAGGTCTAGGAATCTTAGAAGATTTATTTTTACCATCTGAAAAAATACTGCTTTGATTATGTATTCTGAAGTGGTGTATTCCCTTTGAACTCGATCTGAATTTAAAAAAAAAAAAGAATGAAAGCACTAAAACATGGTTAGACAGTCCTGAAAATTAATGAACAGCTTTTGTTTGGGATGAGGAGGGGAGACTTTTGACTGTTCTGAAAGTCTGGTTTTTTCTTTTTACTGAAAAAGAAACAAACATCCTCCAAAAGAATCTGTTTCAGGTTGAGCTGCATTTTTAATGTACTGGTGAGGCCACACCTTAAGTGCTGTGTCCAGTTCTGGGCCCCTCACTTCAAGAAGGACATTGAGGTGCTGGAGCAAATCCAGAGAAGGCAACAAAGCTGGTGAACGGTGTGGAGCACAAGTCCTGTGAGGAGACCGAGGCTGAGGGAGCTGGGGGTATTTAGTCTGGAGCAAAGGAGGCTCAGGAGTGACCTTGTCACTCTCTACAACAACCTGGAAGGAGGTCGTGGCCAGGTGGGGGTCAGTCTCTTCTCCCAGGCAACTGGCAACAGGATGAGAGGGCACAGTCTAAAACTATGGTTGAGGAGGTTTAAGTCGGACATTAGAAGGCATTTCTTCACAGAAAGGGTGATTAGACATTGGATTGGGCTGCACTCGGTGCCATGGTCTGGTTGACAAGGTGGTGTTCAGTCATAGGTTGGGTTCGATGATCTCAGAGGTCTTTTCCAACCTAATCAATTCTGTAAACTGAGGAATCACTGCTTCTTTTTTTTTCTGTTTCACTACAAGAAGGAGCATCACTTATTGAGACTTCTGTACTGAGTCCCAAGTTTTTTCTTCTTTTTAGGTTTGTTTTTTTTTTTATCCTAAGAGAGAATGCATTCAAACCTCATGCTTAAATCAGTGAGTTCTGAGTGCAGAATGAAGTGTGGCTTTGCTCATGGTGTCCATGAGTGACCTCACCCTCTCATTACTGAGCTCAATCTGGGATATGCCCATTCCTCTGAAAACTGCCAGTTGTTAGATCAGCACAGCTCCCTGGTGAAACCTCAAGCCAGGGCAAAGGCAAGGACCTGAGCTTGCCATCTTCCCTTCTCAAGGCTCCAGCGAAGCCCAGCTAAGAAACACGGGGACCAGAAGGAAAAGCGTGGGGAAGCTGCAAGAAAAACTACAAGCAATGGGAAATCAAAGTCATGGCCAAAGGGCAGGTGAAAGGATACGGCAGCCAGAGTACATGAGACTCATTACGAAAAGGAGAGTCTCATCATAAAACAGTGGTATCATTTACACAACAGTTACAGATGTCGGAGTTCAGTGGCTTATATTTTTCACCACTAAATGCCACAGCCAGTGCAGTGAGAAGTGATGAATCCGATACAGCCTCATTCCCACAGCACTTGACATCCCCTCCAAAACCTAAATGTTGCCACTGCAATAGTGTGTGCCTGTTGGAGAGGCCCCCTCAGGGTGCCGGAGAAGGCCAGAAAGCTCAGAATTCAACAAGGGCTGTGCTCGCTGCAAGACACCAAGTTGCAGGCTGCTGGTGTGTGCAAAGAAAGGCACAGGGGACTATTTGTCCAGAAGAGGGGGAAAACAAGTGCAATGAAACTGTGATTTCACTGGCATCCTTGCAGCAGAACCTGCACTTTAGCACCTCGTCAGCACAGCCATGAGTAAATCAAACAACTGATGTCTTGTTTCAAGAGAACATAAAAGGGGGTTTTGTTAGGCAAAACAACAGGATGCATCTTTTTCCCTTCTGTGCTGTATGAACAAGGCATCTGCTCACTTTCACGATGCTTGGATCAGGCTTCAAGGGGTAGCAGGACCACCCTGCTCAAGGATACACTTGGAGCTGCTCCTTCCCAGTGACCCACAGCCACCCCTGTGCTTTCCAGATCTGTTTTACAACATAAGCCACAATAGAGAATGTTCTCATACACATGGAATTAATAATTTTCCACTTAATCCTTCTAATTATTTACATATCTTATGGGAGGGAGAGCCCCAGGGGAATTAGACTTAACAATTAGTTTGATTTTCTACCTCAATGGATGGCAAAAAGCCCATCTGAAGCAGAAACAGACGGGTTACGAAGCCTGGTCTTTGGAAGAGAAGGGAGAAAATGACAGTATTGACATTTGCAAATTCTGGATCTACCACCTACCTCTGTCAGGGACTTCTCTAGCTTGGAGCAAGTGAACGTGTGCTCCAAGCCCCTCCAAGCTAAACAGCAGCACAAATACCTACTTCCTTCCACCTCTGCCTTGTCAGCTGAGACAGACAGAAAACATCTCTTTCTGTGTGCTTGGCATCACTCAAAGCCTGACGCCACCACCGTCACCCAAATTCTGGGCTGCATCCACACCCTCCACTCACCAGCCACCACCTGTAGCTGTCTTCTGGGATCAAGGCATTTTGTGAGGTCAGGAAAGGTTGCATAGTTGAGTTAAATCTCTGATCGAACCAGAGGGAACGTCCCAGCTCCGAAATGCACGTGCGACAGCTGCAAGGTCTCCTGGGGTACTTGAAGAGTTTTTGGACGTGCTCTGAAAACTGCACGACGAGATGTCTGGGGTCCCAGGTGGCCGTGGTCACCTGGTGTGTGTAGTTCAGCACAAACGACGTCACCGTGATGAGCAAAAAGGCGAAGGTGAACATTTTCACGTTCCTCCTCCTTACCACAACCATCTTTCCCCCTCAGGTTCTGCCACCACCGCTGGCCAAGAACAACGTAGGGTCCAACGTAAGGCAAAAGGAAAGGCTGCAGCAGGTGCCTGCCAGTTACCACCCTGGGCTTAGGCTGAACAGATTGACTCCACTACCTCCAGGCATAAGGGAAAAGCTGCATCTTCCCCAAATGGGCTTGAAAAAGGACAAGCTGGGTATTTCCTTCCACCTTTTCACAGTGCTTCAAATTTCTTTCCACCTCTCTGCTTCCTGTTGCTAACCTCTCCTAATGAGGGTTTACTGAAGACAGACCCTTGTCTTTCTGTGTACAGAAATTAAAATTCAGGTTTCGTGTGTGAGAGCAAGCCATACATTAAAACAAGCAAATTGTAGAAAGAATTGTATTCTTTTCCTTGGAATTTAGTTCTTGAAGGACCGGATCATCTGGGGGTGTACATTCCATCAGAGAGACATGCTCTGATGTCCATTTAAGCCATGGAGAGAAGTCTGCAACCTAGAGACACACAGACAAAAAAAGAAAGAAAAATTGTCAGATTTTTTTTCTTTTGTATTCTTCCCAACCTAATTTCTCTGCTTTTCTCTCCCCATCCCAGAACTTCTGATCAGTTCAGACCCCTCAACACAGATCAGACCCCTGGCTTCAAGCTCTGCTGCAGTATTTGCATACTGAGGAGTTTGAGGGTGAAATTTCAGAAAGGGCAGAGCATCGACCTGTGGACATTGAGTCCCTTTGTATTGAATCAGCCTCCTCACTCTGCTCTGGCCTTATTTGAATTACAGTTTGTAGCTATTTGAATGACAATGACTCACCTCCCTCCTTCAGCCTGACCTTGATAGCCACAAGATACTCAGCAAAGTATTCAAAACTCAGAGCAGCTGAACAAAAAGCAGCCAGCAAAGGAAGGAGGAGCAGGATAGGGAGGAAGATGAATCAGTTCTTTTCTCTTTCTTCCCCCAGCCAGCTTAATTTCTTAAGGATCAGGATTAGATTTATGATTAGAGAAAGCCAAGCAAAAAGAGCTCGTATGTCCTGGGACAAACAGCGGAAATCAAAGTATAAATGGCCTTCGTTTCACATGGGAAAACTGCTCTTTTTTCTGTCAAGGAAAGGTAGGTGACAGCAGCCTGTTCCCAACCTAGGCAGAGAGACAGGGAGCTGCTTTGGAGGTACAGAGAGACCTAGAGCTGCTCTCCCTTCACCTCCTGGTGTCCCCTGCCTGGCAGCAATGATTTAAAAAAAATTTTAAAAGTCATAAAATGAATCCCTTCATCCCACAGTGTTTTGTGGGAACACCATTGTGGGACAGCGATTGTTTTGTGGGAAGAAAAACATGTTGTTTATAAACCTTCAGATATTTACCAAAAGCCCCAAAAGTGACATTGCTTAAATAACATCCTTTTGGTTTTGGTTTTTTTTTTTAAAGGTAGGGAAAAAATCAGAGAAGCGACTGTGTCAGAATATGTGCAATTTATGAACAAGTGAAAGCCTGGCGAAGAGAAGTGTCATTTACAGCTCAGCTGCAAGCTTCAGGTCAGCAAAAAAAGAGCAAAATTGCAACTGTTACATTAAACCCCATCATTTTGACCCATTCTGTACACGACATTGACGCAGGATTCCCCTCATTGCATCACCCAAATGTGATGTTTATCCAGACAGGAGGGGAGTGCAGCTGTAGCATCCCCAGCTTTGCTGCTGGCTCCTCTCCTGGGGATCTGCGAGGAGCTGCCCCAGGCCAAACTGCTTTTCCAAGGGGTTTGACGCAGCACCCTGGAAACAGCTTGGATTTTAGAGGTGGTGTGTAAATATTTACACAGTCCCATAAAGCCAAATCCAAAGACAGGAGCCTTAGACCTCGGTTTTAAGCCTTTCCCCCAGGTTTCTCCTCCTCAGCACATGATGGGCAGCACGTGCCCTTCAATTAGCTGCTGTTTGCCAAATGCCTCCAGATTTATTTTAAGTCTGGCTCCTCCACATGCATTTATAGGAGCTCAAGGGCTGACAAGTGGGTCAGGCTGGATAACAAAGGGCTTTATTAACCCCGTCTACTTGGGTTCCTTGCACCAGTAAATCAGGGAACCATCCTGCATTCACTTTAATGTTACAGAGGGAAGTTTTTACACTAACCAGAAATCTTCCAAAGTATCCCCAGATAAAATTCAGGAATCGCAGCCTTAGAGAGGCAATGGAGATGCTGCCACTGTGCCTTGGAGAGTTAGAAAGGGAGCTCAGGAGAACAGCCCCCATGCACAGTCCCATCCCCAGCTGCTCCCTGCAATGCACAATGACCCAAATACATTTGCTTTCCTAGCCTGGTTGTAGTTGTGAGTTTAAACAAAAACACAGCCTCTTACAACCCCGAAAACATGCTGAATCCCAGAAGCAAATTGATTTTCCATTTATGGAGTGGATAATTCAAGAGCTGTGATGCTGGTGGGTCAACCCCCCACTGCTGTCAGCGCTGGGCCAAGTCAGTGTTTGTAAACACAGCTCCTGCTCTTCTGTTGTATTTTTAAGAGGGGGAGGGAGGGGGATTATCCAGCCTTTCTTGGAAAAGCCTATAAAATGGAGTATTGTTGATAAAACAGTTCTTGCCTCCAAAACAAGCACCCATTTCACCAGATTTATTTATTTATTTATTGTAACTCAGCTAAGGTTAAATTTATATTTATAACTTGGGGACAAAAAAACTCAAACCCAAACCAGTGTTTACACAGTGGGCTACAATGTCTTCAAATGCCTAATCATCCTGTCTTTTTCAGCACCTGATGGGAAGGTGAGAAACCAGAGCTCCCAAGGCCCTTTTCCCATGTGGATATAAACACGGTATACTCTATTTTAATTCTTACTACTTACAGTTGCCTATGAATGTTCATGCTTCCTATGAATACTTACGATGGAAATACATATACAAATATATAGCTGACAGAAATGCTCCAGGGACTATATATTTGATTCAGGGCCTGAATGAAAAGGAAGACTGAAATGAATGCAAAATCTTTCTTCAAGTTCAGTGTGACTTGGACCAGGACCCCTTTTTTTCCTCTCTTAAACCATGAGGAAGATACAACCCAGATATCACTACTTTTACTCCTCACAGCATCTTGCACCACATCTCAGACTGTCCCTGTGTCTCCCTCTGCTCACAAGAGATTCATGATTCTTCGCAAAAGTGTTTCCATAGGATTCACCAAGGTGCTGGGAAGCGGAAGGTCAGTGGTGTGGGAAACCACGCAGGGATGCCAACCCCAGCTGATGGGAATGTTCCACTTCTGGATACTACCTGTGATAGTTAAATTAAGCCATTTACAAGTAAGCAGCGTGATCCCAGCCATGGTCCATATCACCATCCCTCGGCATGACCTTGGCATTAGCACATCTGTGAACAGGCTATTTTGGCCTCAGACCCAGAAACAATTCCTGGGGACTTAAGGCAGGGAGATTTAGTGCCCAGCCCTCTCCCCAGCTACAGTTCCCTGAGAGATAAGCATAGCTAAATACTGCATGCCTGTGGGCAGAGATCCCAGCTCAGCCCAGGCAAGCAGCAGGTTAAGCTACCTTAAGTGATTGGGTGTTTAAGGTCTTATTTTTGGTCTGGATTTTGCCTGCTACCTTCCCACTACCCCCCTTTCGATGGATGCCATTGTCCCCATGTAAGGCACCTTTGTACACCCTGGGACAGCTTATTTATGCTGCTAATACCCAGTGATGTGCAGTGCAGGGAAAATCCAAAAGGTCATGTCCCAGGAAGACCAGAGAGACAGGCTCAGAAGAAAGGACAGGTTCCTCCAAACTCTGTTCTGAGCATAGGAGTGGGTCCAGTGTGATTAAATGGTCATAACTGAGAATCAAGCTTAATCTTCTGTCTACATTTTATGTTGTAAAAGACACCAGGATCAATCAATTGTGATTGTTCGACTTCATTGTCTTCTCACGTTTTAGAAAGAAGGATTAAAAAAAGCTTTTTTTTTTTTTTTTTTTCTTCTCCTGTGAGGTAGATTTTATGTGCATTGTAAACTCACAATCTGAAGAGTGTCCCTGGTCCCTTGCCAATCTGGTAATTAACAAAGATAAAAACACATCGGTTCAATGGACTAATATAAAGCAAATCTTAACACCTTCAGGAAATATTTTTTTTACAAATCCACTTACAAACACAATGTATTCTCACTGCACTTGTCAGGTTCTGTGACAAAAGCTCATCTGCACACCCACAAAGGAGCACAGAAAGAAAAGGGGAACCTAAATAATGCTTTGCTCCAGCTGCTCCCAGGCCCATCCCAGGAGCCATCAACTCATCAAAGTCTGCACCAAAAGAGCCCAGGGGCACAAAGGCAGGTGGGAACCTGAAACAAGGACTCAGAAGAAGGGACAGCCTGCCTGCATCCCTCCCAGGGCTGGCCCTGCACAGCCTCAGCCTCAGGCACGAAACTCACCCAGGCGAGTCAACTCTGCCTTTGGGACTGAGATGTGCTGCTGCCTGGGGGCATGGGACAGCTCATAGGGTGCAGAGGAAGGGCATTTGGGCATTACACAAGATCTGTGTGGTCAGCCACACAATATTGGCACAATGATTAATTTTCTGATTTCTTTTAATAGATAGGCCTTAGCCAAAATGCATGAAGAAAACAATAATGAAAAAACATTGAGAAAAAAATCACCACACTACTCTTCATCCCTCCACACTGTAAATGTCCCAGTACACTGGTGTTTGGCCCCTTTTTGATACCTACTTTCCTAGCAAAGAAGTGCTTTGTACCAGCACCATGTTGAGGAGATCTTTGTTAGCTCGTGTTAGATGCTGATGGTTCAGGATCCAACTTTTCTGGTCTGTAACTCACATTAAAACCCTGGAGTGAAATGCACTCTCTGGTTTGAAGCTGCCAGCATCTTCCAGACACAGCATGTCAGGTAGAAGAGCACAAAGGCAACAGAGAACAGCAGCATCCTGGTACCGAGAAATTGCCAAAGTTCCATTCAGGGCTTGAACAGCTCAAAGGTCCCAAAATACTTTAGACTCAAAACTCACATACCCACCTGCCCAGTCGGAATCTGGGAAAGGAAAGTGTGACCTGCTGCAGCTCTCTCATGACTGATGGTGGCCATCATACAACCTTTCAACATCCCGCAGTATTTTACAGCTGGAAACTCTACACTTCAAGGAGTAAGTTCGAGATTTGCTGTGATTTTGGTTTCAAGAGACTGTGCTGTGCTAGAAAGGCCTTATCGGCAGAACTGCAAGTGCCCATTTTCAGAAGCACAGCTCAGATTCCTGCCCTGCAAAACCTACAGAGATGAAGTAGCTTCTCAGCTAAGCCACTGTCAGCTATATTGTTATAAATTTGGCAACACCAACAGTATGTCCCTAAGCATCATTTCTACCATTTGAGGACTTTTTTCCTGTCCACACTTCTTGTGAGTAACTACTTGAGCAACCCTTGGTCTCAAAGCTCTGGCCTGGGAGAAGGCAGGAGGTTAAATCTTTCCTTACTGTACTCACAGGGGCCCAGAGCTGCCTTGAAAGACGTCGTTCTAGGGCAACAAAAAGCACGTCCCTGGAAAACACACATAAATTCACGTCCCAGGTCTGTACTAGGCCTGGAGAGGAACAATGGAGGGAACTGTTTCACTCCAAACCACAGGCTTGTCTGCCCTACCCTGGCTCATCACTGGCTGCCTCCCACTGACTGGAGCTGGCTGACATTTAGAAAGAAACACTTCATTGGTCTGACACCTCACCAGAGACCTCTGAGCTTTTGCTATGTGAGACAGTGTGAATTACAGGACAGCCTGGCAGGCAGTCAGAGCTGAACACAGGGTGTGAGAGTGAATCTTAACCAGATGATGCTGGGACCCCCTGTGAGAGCTCTAGTCCATGTCCTTCAGCTCCAGCAGATCAGTCTCACCAAGCATTGAAGGCCTCATGGAGACATGACGGGGTGCTGCCTGTGCCCCAGCACAGCCTCTGCCACTTCAGCCTGTTTGATGCTCTGGCAGGCAAAGGTGAGCCCTGCCCTTCTCAGGCACCAAAAGTCACCACAGGACACAGTTTTAGAAAAGCACAAGCTGCCACATCCCTTTCCCTTTTTCCTTCCATCCATCCATCCATCCATCCATCCATCCATCCATCCATCCATCCATCCATCCATCCATCCATCCATCCCTCCATCCATCCATCCGTCCCTTAATTATGTTATGGATTCCATATAATTTCTCATCCCTGGAAGTGGTTCAAGGCCAGTTTGACTGGGGTCCTGAGCAGCCTGCTGTAGTGGAAGGTGTCCTTGCCCACAGCAGAGGGGGGTTGGAACTAGAGGATCTCTAAGGTCCCTCCCAACACAAACCATTCTACGATTAATTAAAATCAGATTGTGTTTTGTCTCTCAGAGCTCACCGGCTCCTCTCTCCTGTCCATGGTTACATCCTCACAGAGTTGGCACGGGTGCTGCTGTCCTGTGTGCACACAGCCACAGAAAGGCAGACCCAAGTCTCACCGGCCATTTAATCAGGGAGAAAATGATCTGTAACTCTTCTGCCCCATCCCTGACCATGCCGAGTGGCATAAATCTGTTTGATTGCCACTGTCAAATGGGGTTGCAGCATTGAAATCAGGCAAGGTAGTTGGTATATTGCTCTCAGATTTATTAAAATGTTCACTCCAAGCAACTAAAACTAATAGTATCAACACTGCCTGGAAAACAAAAGCATTCAGGAACATGTAAGCCATGAGAAAAAGTAGCTTCAGAAAAATTTGAATGCAGCAGCTGCTCCGTGCTTCTTGAATGTGAAGCCAGGTGTGGGGCAGTGTTTCATCCATCACAGTGAACAGAAGAAAAACTGGAGATGGTTTATGGAGCGTAACCTGCACAGCTTTTTAGGTGCCAGCGATCTGAAAAAAAATCATTACCCACTTGTGCCTTATCAGTGAGCAGTTTGGCAGCAGGCTGGGGCTGGCCAGGTCGATAGGGAATCTCCCTGGTTCTCTGACACAGCCCGCCCTGCCAACATGTGTAACAGGGCTGCGTGGTCAGGGTAAGCAAGCACCTTTTTGTGCAAGACGTTTATGAGATCAACAGAAACTTGGGTGGGGAATTTTCATTCTGTTGCCTCAAAATAAGTATTTATCTTGGCAGATTTTATCAGGCTTGTTGCTGAGTGGTCTGGAAATGAAAACTCCCTCGCAGTGTTTGAAGAAAGGGCTGGAGGATCTGGCTTGGAAAAGGTCACGAGTCTGCCCTTATCCTTGGGTGCTGAGAACTGCCATCCCTGCCACCTCCCACCGTGGTGAAGACATTTTTTCCTCCACACTCCATCCTCCTCCATTGCATACCAAGAGTTCACTCCTGCAAAGGCTGGAGAAATTGCAGTGTTAAGACCCAGGATTAATTGTGCTGTCCCCCATGGGCTACAGTCTGTACTTGTGTCTTCAGGCCAAGTGGGAAATTTTGCTTTGAATGAGACTGCAAATGCCATGAAAGATTGTCTGGCTCCAAAATCTCCTTCATGAGGTTCAACAAGGGCAACCCCAGGTATCAAAACAGGCAAGAGGATGAAGAGACTGAAGCAGGTCTGAGGAGAAGGACCTGTCCTATGAAGAACAGGCTGAGGGAGCTGGGTTTGTTCAGCCTGGAACAAACAGAAAAGAGAAGGCTATGGGGAGACCTCAGAGAAGTTTCCCAGTGCTTAAAGGTGGCTTTTAAGACAGGTAGGGTGAGATTCTTTAGCAGAGCCTGTGGTGACAAGACAAAACGAAATGGTTTTAAACTAAAAGATGGTAGATTTATATTAGATACAAGGTAGAAATTTTTTATAGCAAGAGTGGTGGAACACTGGAACAGGTTTCCCAGAGAGGTGGTAGATGGCCATCCCTGTAAATGTTGGAAGCCAGGTTGGATGGGACTCTGAGCAAAATGATCTAGTTGAAGATGTCCCTGCCTATGGCAGAGGGACCCCGTAAGGGTCTTTTCCAACCCAAACTCCAATTCTATGATTCTATGATTCTAAGAATAAAAAATGCTGATCATCCATTCTATTATCCCAATAAAATTTCCTCCTATTTGATAAATGTAGTGTCCCCTACCACCATCTCTTCACACAGCACCTGACTTCCAGTCTTGAGAGAGGAGTAAAACTGGGTTTGAGGTGAATAGAAAGGGTGGGGGGAGCCCAGCTCCCTCCACTGGTGGCACCAGCTATGCAAGGATGACATTCACTTGGGTATCACTTATTTGGAAACACATGAGTGTCTGGGACTGTGGAGATAAACTCATGATCAATTTATTTCCACTGGGAACTATAATGGGAGTAAGTCACTGCTTATATAATGGCCCTTTGTTACTGCAGCCAGGCTTGGTATCATGCCAGGCTCCATGAAAAAAACACACTGGTAATGCTCCACAGCTTGCCAGTGGGAGCTTGGTCTTAAGTTTTCCAGGTCATTACAGTGCCAAGGGAGCACTCAGCCTCATCTTTATACCAGGAAACAACCATGAGATAAACTGGGAGAGGCCAGGGAAAAGGGTGATGAATTCAAACTCAGTGGGCAGCTCCACTGCTGACCTGTTTATGGTCCATTCTTTTGGCTCAACCCTCAGTTCAAATATTTTCAGGACAAAATAGGAGCACTGGAATGGCAGAACTGTCCAGCCAAGTCGTGAACAGTAGCATTTACGGCCAAGAGGCTGAAGTCTGCCAGGTCAACCAGGGATGTGCTGAAAAACAACAGTGGAAAAAGAAGCTGCTGGTCAGAATGTCTTCCACAGCTTCTGTCTTGCTAGAAAGTGATTTTGGAGGAGTCCTACGTCTTTGCACACACTCCATTCATCAGAAAATGGCACCTCTGCTTCCCTGGTGGTGCTTCATTTTCTTTTCTATCTTCCAAATCCCCTTTCCCACATATACAGTGATGTTTTAAGTAGCAAATATATTGTTACAAGTTCTTAAAAAATACTCTTTTCCTTCCTTATCCTGTAGTTTGCAATGCTAGACAGACACATAGGTTTAACCTGTTGGAAAGAGAGCTTTTCTGTCATGGGCCCATATCCACCATGGGCTGGGATGGGACTTTTTTGGGCTGCACGCCCAGAGTCCAACGCTGGGACAATGAAAATAATAATTTAAGATTTTCTGTGGTGAAAATTCTAAACTAAAATTCACTTGCTCACTAAAATTCATTCACTCTGTCTCTGTGAAGTGCTCTACTTCAAAGAGTTCTTTAAAAATATCGAAGCACACAGCTGGACACATAAAAATTGCTGTTTGATTCCTGTTGACAAATTTTGATGGCAAGGTACATGGTGGACAGACTGCCCTTGTACTTTCACATCCTTCTCACGCCATTACGTGATTTGTAGGCTGTGATCAAAGCTCTGCTACCCTTTGCTTGGAAAAGAAGAGTTGTCAAAGGGATTTCCAGGACACCTCTATGTGTTTGCACCGAGAAGAATTTTATGCGGTTCATGATAGGACAAGTCTAGAATTGGAGCTGGTAAGGAGTTTCTCAAGCACAATTTATTTTTATTTCTGTCTTGTTTCAGATCAGTTTGTCAAAATTGAATCTATTTTTCATCTTGATTTTCTGTATTAAGACATTTTCCAAAAGAAGGATCATTGACATAAATGAAGAAATCTAGTTTTCATTTTGTAAAAGCTTTTTCTAGAAGATGTGTAACTTTTTGTAATTAAAGAAAAGCAAAACATTTAGAAATTCAAAATAAAAAAAAAACTCAACATCCCCTGCTCCCCTAAAATAAAAAGCATCCTCATAAGAGAAAGGAAAAATATTATCACCTCTTCTTTTTGGTTTTAGCTTCATGTTGGGACGACAACGGATTGTTTTTAAAGTCTTGCTAATTCACCAGAGACAGTAAGAAAGCTACTTTCATGTAATTCAAGTACACAGTGACAAATTAACGATGGCAGCAGCAGTAGTAGAAACAGATGCAAAATAAAACTACAGAAAAGCAAATTCCTGTACCTGCATTTGTTTTAATTTTATAGGATTACAGGTGAGGATATAGGATTATTTCAGACTGTAGAATACTCCGAACTAAAGGTGTGCAGTGGGGTGACCCTGGCTGGATGCCAGGTGCCCACGCTGGACATGGGGGTAGCTTCTGGCAGCTTCTCACAGAAGCCAATTCTGTAGCCCCAACATCGTTCCCACTACCAAAACCTGCCCATGCAAACCCACTACAAGGTGGAACCCAGCCACAGGTGTTTTGCTGCACTCTCTGTGAATATCCAGCTCAAAAATATTCACCAACCTATTCCTTGGTTAAAGCTGGAACTTGTATTTATATGTGGCTATAAATACAGTTGTTCATGACTTCAAAGAATGTGTTGTAAGGAACATTAATTTCTGATATTAAGAAAGTGATTAATGCACTGCAGGGCATCTCATGACACTACAATTCTGAATGCCAAGGAAGATTAGATGGTAATGATGATAATATCGATGGTATTGTCAATAAACCTGAAACTCTAGGAAAATCTAGGAAAAATGTTTCCATGCCCATGTGAGCATCTCTGACTCTCTTCACTGGGATTCCCGCCCAGAAGCAATACCAAGCAGTTGCTGGCACTGTGGGGCTGTGAAACATGGGGGTAGCTTCTGGATCCTCCTTAAACCAACAACAGCGTTCTCAACAACCTGACACAGCACTGCATTAAACATTTATTCATTGGGCAGACTGAATTCACTCTGGGGAAGATTTAATGACACCACAGGGATTTTCTCATTCATTAACTTGGGATTTACATTTAATCTTTATGGTGCTACAAAGGTGTCAAACTACCCACAATTAAATTCCGTAGTCTGGACCTGGCAACCACTGCAAACCTTGCAAGTACAAAATAATACTTCCAAGTTTTCTATCTCCTGTGCACACTGCTCTAAGTTTGGCAGCCGTAGAAAGTTTACGTGAAGTCTATAAATAATACAATAAAATATATTAGAGATATAAGTAACACATTTGATAATTAATATAGTGTGGTACAAGCCAGAATTACAAAGCCATTAGGCAACCACTTTAATTGACTGATCATTTACATCCCTAATAGGTGAACTTGGCCTGTTTGGATCCAACTGCAATGTGTGCTCTTGCTACCAGCCCAGGCATCACCCAGCCTCTGTGTGTGAGGTTCCCATTCCAGCTTTTGCCCTACATTTCCAACAGAGGTGACACTCAAGAAAGAAATGAGTGATTCAGGCTGCCTTTTATCCAGAGGACTGCTAGATCTCAGGTTGTCTCTGATACCTGATGGATACAAGCAGCTGCCCAGAGCAGGGCACATGAATACAGCCCTTCAGTGCACCACTGGTGGAAGCTTTGCTCTGGACTACGTGGGAGCCTGGGTACAGAAAAAACGCAGGGTTTCAGTGAAGAAGAAATTTTGTCTACTTGTCTGGACTTTTAAAAGTGTTTTTAGAGAAACAAAGATTAGCATACATCAAAGTGGCACACAAAATCTTCCCATAATCCTGAATATGAAAATATGTCAAGAGCTGCATGCAAAATGGATTTGCATACATCAGAGCTGCACATACAGCACTCAGCTGGGTATCCTGAACTGCATTAAAAATGGTAATACTGAGTATTGTGGATGCTGATAATTGAATGCTAGAGAAACACAAATACTGAGTTTTGTGGATGCTGATAATTGAATGCTAGAGAAACACAAAAACATGCACACAGCTCTGGCATCTTTTCCACTTGTCTTACTTAGGTGGCTAAAATGTAAACAGGAAGGCTTCTGAGGTAGCCAGCAATCTTTGAATATTTAACAGCTTCCTGGTTCAAAGAGAAATTCAAAGTACCACTTAGCCATACAGAAATAATAAGCAGAGGAAGATTCAATTAATTTAGTACTTAAATTTTCAATTCTAAAATGGCATCATGATTTTGTAAAAGCAGAAATTTTAACACAAGAAAGTGGTGATCAATTCAATATTGTTTTGGTCTTGACTTCTGCAGTGCTGCCAGCATCCCACCTAGAAATCAAGCTGTAGCAGGCCAGATGCTGGAAACATCAGCCTGAATTTACCATTTTACCTATGACAACGAGTGGCAGAGGGAGATCTCTGTCCTTTGGGCCCCTGATTATCAAATCAGAATGGGGAAGCCCCAGCTGCTCACTTTTCCCCAGTAATAATTTCCAGCATTTTCCCAGTTAGTGACACATTAGAAAACCAAGAACTTTTTCTTGTACATCGACCAAAGATAAACACCAGTCCTACATGGGCTGGTTTGGTGCTGATCAGAAACCTCAACTTCAGCCTTGGTGTCACTGTCCTGAAGTGAGCACAACTGTAGGAGAACTTTGTCAGCACAAAACCCACAGCAGGGTAACATCTAAAGCTCAATTCTGTCCTTGGGTTCAAGGTCACACCTCCCATTCAAGCACTGAGAACAGGATCCTACACTCGCTGCAATATCCTTTTCCCACCTAAAACATCCCTCCATTTTCAGTGGGACAGGAAAGCTTTTCTTTGGGATTACACGGTTTTGTGGATATGACTATTGCAATGAATGTGGAATCCTGCTCTCACTCCCATGAAAAATTTCATGGTAACTTATAAAACGGAGTTTAGGAAAATGTCACAACTTGCTCTAGAAATAAAGCTCCTGGCAAATTGTAATGGGTACACTGTTAAAAACTAACAGTCCCCAATGACCACAGACAGCAGAGCCCAGGGGTTTTGAGTTTTCTCTTGAATGAGCCACCAATTTGTGTCCAAAAGTTTGCTTTAAAAGTGGCAGCTACAAGATTTTTTATTTGTGTTTTGCCTTTATTAAGGAAAGGAAAAAGAAACCTTTAATTAAAATCTCTCAAAGATTCGCAGGGAAACATATACCAAGAACCTGGGAAATGGGCTGTTCTGCTTGTCTTGGTTTTAAACAGGGTAATATGAGTATTTAATCTTTTTATACTGCGCCTCTCTTGCTCAAAAATAAAAAGTGAATGCTGAAAAATAATGACTGCATCCAAAGGGAAGTCATTACAAACAGAACTTCCACGTTCCCAGAGGAGAACTGACCTATGACTTCTTATGGAGGAGATGCATCGGCTGAAGGGCACCATTGCTTCTAATTTCCCTTAAAATGAGATGCGAGTTCCCAGTCCCAGAAGTGTCACACTCAGCTACAGGGGGATGATCCAGTACTTGGTAATTGATGTTGCTGGGGAGTTTCCATCCTTAGGAAAAGAGAATGGATACCAGGGGTTCCTGTCCCTCAGTGTATTGCGAGATCTGTCTTTGAAACACAAAGTTTCCAAGTTTCCAGTTCCCAGCATCACTGTTGCCAAGATGTTTCCAAACTTGCAGCTGATGGAAATTGTTCTCATTTTGCAGCCTCCTGTAGTTCTTGCTTCTGAATTTCACTGCCCCTGCTCTGGTTTACGTGCATGGCAGATTGGGTGCATCTCTCATTTCCTCGGCAAGGAAAGTGTGAGAGATGCACAGCAGTGAGGCTCAGAGTGACAGCACGTGGCAGATGGAGGCAAAGTGATCTTTCCTGAGTTTTACAAATATCTGCAGTCATTTCTGTTCATGGAGTTACCAGCCAGAATGGCAGCCAAGGAGGAGACTGCTCACCCCTCAGAGCCACTCAGCGAGGTGCAGTTCCTGGCTGACACCCGAAACTGAGATGGTTTGGCTTCAATCCTGGACATTTGTTCATAGACTCGTGGGAGGCTTAGCTGGGTGAGGTGCTGAGAGGTTTCCTCCCATGCAGAGGCAGTACCAACCAGCCACACATAACTAACAGATGACTTCTTAACTCCTTCTCTGCAAACAACCAGTCAAGGAAGTTTCCTAGCCTCTCTTGAGCAATCTGTTATCAGTACAAGATCATAACACAACAGCAAAAAATGTGCTTCCCCAAACTCCTATTTGATTAACAGTCTTAAAGGACTGAAGGAAGAACTGAAACAAGCCCAGCCTTCAGATGAAACACTGTGCTGCGATCCTCTCAGTCCTGAATAAAAACCAAACTCTTTGGGGTCACCTCAGAGGATTCCCCTGCAGCGCCTTCAAGCTGAAGCTGCACCTGGCTTGCACAGCAGTGCAGGGGACAAGAATCATAGAATCACTCACATTGGAAAAGACCTCTGAGATCACCAAGTCCAACTGCTAACCCAGCACTGCCAAGCTGTCACTAAACCACGTCCCCAAGTGCCACATCCACATGTTTGAACACTTTCAGGGACGGTGATTTCGTTACTTCTCTGGGCAGCCTGTTCCAATGCTTGACAGCCTTTGTGCTGAAGAAATTTTTCTTAATATCCAATCTAAACATGTCTCTAAACATTCCGTGGCACAATTTGAGGCTGTTCCTTCTCATTCTACCCCTTGTTACCTGGGTGAAGAGACTGACCCCCACCAGGTTACCACCTCCTTTCAGGCAGTTGTAGAGGAAGTCTCCCCTCAGCCTCCTTTTCTCCAGACTAAATGAACCCAAAAGGAAAAGGCCCCCTGATTTTAGATACAGGCAGCCTGGGAAATAGGCTCAGCCTGTGATCCCATCCCTAATTTACAGGACACAACTTGATGCTGGGAAAGAGAGGGAAAGTCCTGGGATGCCATTGTCCAGGCAGTCATGGGGGGAGGAGCAGGTGGAGTGGGCAGACTGCACAAAGACATCTGTACAGAGCCCACAGGGACAGCAGGGGCCGTGCTGCACTTCAAGGAGACTGATTTTGCTCTCATGCACCTTCCAAAATGGTTAAAGTGTGCTTCCATAACTTTCCTTCCTTTCCTTCATCCTCACCTTTTTACTCCAAGGTAATGGAAGAAACAGGAGAAGGTACAAGGAAAGAGGATTTGCCTGGATTAGCAGGGAGCAGGAAGCGCCTGAGAGCAGGTTTACTGACCTGCTGACAGGGCTTACTGTTGGAATTAACCCTTATATGGGTCATGCTGCTTTGTGCAAGGAAGGTAGGAGGCACACAGGGATTTCCAAACTTCTGCTGGTCTGAACCAAACCAACCTCCCACTGAGATAAAACACCTCTTCTACAGCAAAGGATAAAAAATAAGAGAGACATTGCCCCTCTTCCTCTCCATAGCTTTTATTAGAATCATGGAATGGTTTGGGTTCAAAAGGACCTTTAAAGGTCATCTAGTCCAACCTCCCTGCAATGAGCAGGGACATCTTCAACAAGATCAGCTTCCTCAGAGCCCCGTCCAACCTGACCTTGAATGTTTCCAGGGATGGGGCACTTACAACCTCTCTTGACAACCTGTGCCAGTGGCTCACCACCCTCCTCACAAAAGTTTCTTCCTTATGTCTAGTCTGAATTGAAACACTTCTAGTTTAAAACCATTACCCCTTGTCCCATTCCTACAGGCCCTTGGGTGTTTTTGGTGCCATCTCCAACTCAAAAAAGTAGGGCTGGGTCTGCAATAGCATCCATGGGGTGAAACATGATTTACAGTTCAACTTGTTCAGTACAGGCAGAATAAAAACAGGATTTGCTTTCAGAAACAATATTACAAAACCCATGGAGGTGAGCTGCATATTTGGTGGCCAGGCTCTCCAGCACTGTCATAGCAGACAGAGCAAATGAAGTTTTCGCAGCCCCACTGGTGCTACTGGGCAGGAATAAAGCTCCTTTATGCCCAGATGCCTGTCAGCAACATTCCCCCTGTGCAGGTGAGGTTCCTGTGGGTGATACCTGCCCCAAGCCTAGACAATACAGCTCTGTGAGAGCACTCGTTCTCTTGTCTCCAGGCTATCTAGTCCTGGTGTGTAAAGCCTCTGGCTTGTCAGGTGTTGCACATTACTTCAAGTTGGCCAGACATCTTTGAATGAGTGCAGAAATACCAAGCTAATTAAGAAATCAAAATAGAGCTGTCTTCCTGATGAGCAAGCAAAGGAAGAAAAACCCTAATAGTCCTAGCCAAAAAAAAAGAGAAAAAAAAGAAGCCAGACTTTAAGTGACAAAATCCAGGTGGCATTTGTAGCTGTGCAATGACAAGTAACAGCCAAAGCACTCACTGCTTCCATTTGTGGTACTGCACATCAGATGTTTGGGGTATGAGTTTCCAGAGAGGCTGAGCATCCACCCCTCACTGTTTTCCACAACTTTTGCCACTCAATGTCCCCAGGAAGGCAGAGCAGAATCCTTCAGGACTGGTTTGCTGTTCCTCAGACTGAATCACACAGTTCACCCCTGTTTTCAGCAACATCCAGCTTTGCTCCGACAGCATCTCTTGCCACATCCACGCACAGACATCACACCCCTCCCAGGTGACACAGGGCTTTGTTACTGGTTTTGAAGCTCTTTGGGAAGGTGCCACAGAAATGGACTGATCACCTCTGTTTGCATTTCCTGACCACTGAGGCTCTTTTGCCACGGGAGGGGAACCCCTTGGAGGAGAAGGTGGCACAAATCAAGCAGGTTATTCAACCCCCGTGACAACTGTACATGACACACCCTTTTTTTGGTAATCCCTCCCAACACCACCGTGCACAAAGACATGCTGTTGCCAGCTCTGCTTTGCAGATGTGGAAGGGGTGAGTGAGCCTGCATACAACCATTTTATTATCGCCATTAGAGAGCTTGAGGTAGAAATGTAACAACCATCCCTGGCTCCCAACTCTGCTTCTGACTCCACTTCTTCCCTTTCCCACAGCTGCTCAGCATTTTGACAGTAAATCATCAGGAATAGGAAGCTGGTGCAGCAGCAGACACATTACTTTGCCCTCTGCAGCCCCTTCACGCCTCCAACCTGCAGCTATGTCAGGGCTATGCTGCAGCCTCTGAACACTTGTTAGGCAGCCATCCCTGGCAGGGGTAAAAATTAGCTCAAGATGGAGTTGGCTGCTCTTCCCATCACTCTTTGCCAAGTCTGATGCCTCCCTCAGCAGGTTTTCTGGCATAGTTGGACTGAAGGAGAAGCACAAGCTGTGCAAGGGCTACTGGTAAGGGCCATTGAGTTTGCAAATGCATGGGTAGCTATCCTAGCACTAAGCAGGTAATGGGAGATTCAAGCCATGAAAATGTTTCAAGGCTTCTTTGGTCCAGTTCACACCCTTGTGCATGTGACTGTGGCAACTGGAGCTGAGCTCCATGTACAATCATCCTGAGGGAAGTGCTGCATCCCTTGGGCACTGCTGGCAGTGCAAACCTGCAGGCACAGCAGTCACTCCCCAGGCACAGCAATGGCACTTTGGGGATCCACCCAAGACCCCGGGTGCCCCCATCCCCACCTGCACTGGGACACTGAGCCCTCTTGCCACTTCCAAAGGCTCTCATTTGGCAGTGGTTACAATGGCTCCTGCTGTAGATCTTTCCCATTCCCGCGTGCCTCCACTGACACCAGCAGAGATGCTAATTTGAATTACTGTCCCCTAACCCCCACACAATAATTTCCATCTATACAAACTCCAGAATTAAGTGGTTGCATGATGCTTTTTATAACTTTACCATCAACTCAGTTTTTAAGAGCCTTTTCTTCCACTGTTGTGGACAAGATTAGACTCTGCAATTTGATTGTGCTGCTATGGCAGTAATAAAAAAAAGTAATTTCTTTCTCTTAAAAAAAATTAAAAAATCAATAATTGGCATTCCTGTGTAAGGTCTCTGACATTAATTATAAATAAATGTTAGACCTACTAAAATAGGAAAGTGAATTTATGGCAGCAGGCTGCATGCTGCTGCTGAAGCCTGTGTGGCTGCCGTGATACAGATGCAAAATATAAAGTCTTGAGGACTGCAGTTTGTATTTTATTGCCTCGGAAAATAAATGTGTAAATAGCAATAAAATGCACAATTATTTAGCACAAAGCCAAAAGACTCTGCAGCATTTATAGGCTGATGGATGGCTTGCCTGCCTGCTCTAATTTTCCATAAAACAAGGAAGACAAGGATGGAGAAAAATAAACAATGGCTCCTGTCACTATGATTAGCTTCAAGGCGCCAGGTGAGAGCAGCCGGTCTCTGGAGAGGGTAACACTGAGCTGCTTCAGCTGCGTTTTGCTTCAGGAATTGAGCCCAGATTGCAGCGCTGCTTGGCACAGGCAGCTGAGCAGGGAGGCAGGGTGGCTTTGCAAGGTTCCCAGGGTCTGGATGTTCCCCATCCCTGATGCCTCCGGCAGAAGAATGGAGCAGCCGCTTGGGGAGGGGTGAGGGCTTAGTGCCTGTGGTGGGAGGAGGGGGTTTTAGGCAGCCCTGCCACAGATTGGTTTCTGGACAAGAAAAAAAGACATCTGGCCTTGATAATCTTAGAAGTCTTTTCCAACCTTAATGCCTCTGTGATTCCATGAAAATCTTGCTGGTGCAGAAGTCGGTGGTCAGCTGTTAGGGGCATCACCCATGACATGATGAGAGGCAGGGAGAGCCTGGGGGAAAAAAAAGTAGAAGTCCTTCAATGTCATCTGTTAAAAACCAAGGAGCAGGGGGAAGCATTTGAAACACTTTATGGGATAAAGAAAGCTGCAGACAGAGAGCTACCAGCTGGCTCCCTGGCTGTGATTCCATGACCTGTGGCGATGCCTGCAAAGAAGCTGCAGGGCTCCGTGCTGGGCCCTGGAAGCAGGAGCTGGTTTGCCTGGCACCAGTCACCACAGTTATCTGCTGCCTCCACCTGCATCTAGAAGACACCATGCTATGTCACCCACCTTATTCAAGAGAATTTTTGAGTGTGACACAGGTACATATTATCAACTTGGTTATTTGGTTTTTTCGAGCTATGTATGTCCATGTAAGCATACAAGCCCAAACTTCACACACTGCCTTTCTCTGGGTCAGAGAAGCCCCATGCATCTATTCACATTTGCACAATCCCTTTCAGGTCACTGAGGTTGCAAAGACATGAATCTGGTGCTTAGTGTGATATTAGCAGCAGGTTGCTTATGCAGAGAGCAGTACTCCTGCAGAGGGTAATGTAAGTATCCTTGTGATGATGGAGCAGATGAATGGAGGTGTTTAAGCTCTTGGGTCACTCCCCACGAGCAGCCAGGATAAGAGCCAGGATGTACAGTTACAGCCTATCTCTGAGACACATCCCTCAGTCTCACCCTTCAACTCACACTTATAATTTTGGAGTTAAATTCTTCCCCAAGTGACCACAGAGCAGGGACTCACTCCCACCACTGGAAATGTGGGGAACCTCACTGTGCTGGGTTGGCCCCGGCTGGATCGCAGTTGCCCACCAAAGCCACTCTGTCACTCCCCTCCTAAGCTGGGCAGGGAAGAAAAAATATAACAAAAAACTTGTGGGTTGAGATAAGGACAAGGAGAGATCATTCATCAGTTACCATCACAGGCAAAACAGACTCACCCTGGAAATCAGAATAGGACAATGGGAAATTAAACCAAATCTTAAAACCCCTCCCCTCATTCCTCCCTTCTTCTGAGGCTCAGTGTCATTCCTGATTTCTCTCCCTACTACCCCCTCAGTGGAGCAGGGAGATGGGGAATGTGGGCTGTGGTCAGTTCATTACACTTTGTCTCGGCTGCTCCTTCCTCCTCAGGGAGCCAGTTCTCCATGGACTTCTCCAACACGAGTCTTTCCCACGGGCTGCAGTGCATGAACGGCCCCAGCGTGGGTCCCTTCCACAGGGTGAAATCCTCCAGGACCCAGTGACCTCAGTGTGTGCAGAGATGTTGCTCTCATATACTGTCTTCTCTCTCCTCTGGCTGCTGTTGAGAAGCAACTTTTTCTCTTTCTTAAACACATTATGCCAGAGGCACTACCAGAACTGCAGATGGACTTGGTCCATCTTGGAGCCAGTTGGCATTGGCTCATCTGGACAGGGGGGAAGCTTCCAGAAGCTTCTCACAGAAGCCAGCCCTGTAGTCCCCCTGCTGCCAAAACCCAGCCATGGAAACCCAACAGACTTGCACTCTCATTTACTGGGCTCCCAATTTAGACACTGAAATTCAGTGCCTATGGAGAGAGTGGGAATAACCCGAGTGCAGGGAAAGGAGATACATCAGCTGATGACAAACACAGAGATTTTTTACACTGCTGGACTTGTCAGTGTATTATGAGCCTGCTCCAACTTCAGCAAAGCCAGCTGAGTCTTTCAAATGATTTCCACCAGCTGTTTTATCCAAAGTCCCTTTTTAAAAACAATTAAGGATGAATTTTAGTATTGCTCCTATTTATAACAGTGGACATTACATACAGGACAGCTCCTATATTCAACAGAATCAGGACAAAAAAAAACACCCCAAAATAAAAGAACAGAGACAAATGCTTTCTATCCACATTCACTTCAATGAGAACTCCAGAAGCAGGTCCTGCAAGAAGGATATTACTCTTGCTAGAGGGAGTGTCCTGTGAAGGACTCTGGATGTGGCTTGTCAGACCTAGTTCAGATCACAAAGCCAACAGAAAAGCTTCAAGTAATGTGTTCAATAAATGGAACATCTTTCATCAATTACCAAGCTGCAATGTAGAATCAAAAGAACGCTAAAGACCGAGTTCTGCCTTTCCTCAAACATTTCCCTTTGTAAGAATAAAAAAAAAATCAGTAATCTTGAGTATGACTGTCTACTTGGATTTGAAAGCAGATAATGAATAGTACATCTGTCTTTCACTTATTAATGTAACTAAGCGTATTGCATAACATCTCCTTATTTTTGGAAAGCAGCCCTTTCTACCTGTCCCAACAGCACATTACTAAGTTGGCAAGAGCACAAGCTTTTTAGTGAATAAAAGAATTTCTTCAGTTTGAACTCACTTGCCAAATATTTCATTTTGAAAGTCTAGGCTACCCATTACATGACTTTTTGAAGGAGAAAGTTCCATTGACTTAAAGGAGAGTCAGCAGTCCCCTTACTGGTCCCCTTGACCAGCTTTGCCATAGCTTCCATTTAATTTGGCTGTGTGTGATGCCTGCAGTTTATTTATCTCACAAATGATTACAAAGGAAATTCTGGTAGGCAAGACTCCTCTGCCAGATCACACACTCTCAAGAGCGCTGAGAAGACACATCTCCTCCCACCTATGTTTGCTCAGGACAAAACCTGTTGCTCCAAACCCGAAGTTAGACACTCAGAAAATGGTCCATGATGGCTTTCATCCCATGCCCCTGATGTTTGTGCTCCACGGAGCTGAAGGATTGATTCTGAAACCCTGCAGAGGATGAACACTCCAGAATACCCTGGCTGGGGTTGAGCCCTAGGAGATCTCATCCCTGCCCCACAAACAGATCTGCAATAGCTAAGGACTTCCTGCAATGTTCTGATGGCTTCTCTGCACTGCTCTGTGCTGGCTCTCAATAACTGGACAGACTGGAGGTATAGCCTGAACAGTCAGTCCTACTGTGGCTGTCACCCAGTGTTCTAATTCAAGTCTCACAAAAAGCCTAACTGTTGGTTTTGGAAAGATAAATCAGCATTTCAGAATTTACTCTTGCTTCCATGTGGCGCTACCAATCATGTCCAATATATATTTTATAGTGCTTCTCTTTTCCTTAACCTTATCATTGTACCAAACACAGTGCTGGGGGAGAGAACACCAGCCTGTATCTGAATACAAGCTATTACCACGTTTGAGAGTCCAGGGTGTTGTGCTGGACCTGTATCTGTGTCTCTGAATGTTCTCAGAGGTTTATGAATGAAAGTTCTCAGAGGTTTAGGAAGACAACAAAGCCTTGGGATGCCTTAGCCCTCTTGTGCTCAAAAAGCTGACAGAAAGGAGAAGACCAAAGGCATTAACCTTTCTGACTCTGCTTAGTCTAATTCTGTCCTGGCAAGGGATAGTCAACACCGCACGAATACATTAGCACAACAAATAAGGCACTAGTTGGCACTTTAAAAGGCTCCTAATGTCCTGCCACAGCAGTGCAATGTGCTGTCATCACAACAAGCCAGGCACCAGAGCCTTTATTTTTAATTGCACTGAAGAGATACAGGTCTCAGGGAAGGCTCTGCCCAAAGGCAAGACTGATCACAGCCCCTCCCCAGGCAAGTGCTGCTCTGAGATGTCATTTTCCCTTGCACTGAAAAATGCTTCTAGTTCAAAAATTCATGGCATGGGTTCATATGTCTCCCAGAAGCTCTTTCAACCACAGCCACAAATATGGTTTCACTCTTCAAATGCTGCACTGGCAGCAAAATCAAAGCTTTGCCACTGCTCGGCCATTCCAGTTTGGAAACAAATTTTTTTAGCCAAGATTTCTCCAGTCAACCGAATTCCCACTAGCCATCAATCACAGCAGCCTGCTCAGATGAAGGGGATACCCTGAATTTGTCTACAGCAAAGCAACCCCTTGATTTTGTTGCTCTTGTGGCTTTTCCTCAAAGGTAAATTTCTCCACATGAATCATTACACAGGACTCTTCTGTCTTCCAGCTTGCTATTGAACCATCCAGGAGACAGCATTTAAATGCAAGAAGGTAAAACAACAGTATTGACTGTCCTTTGTCTGGGTTTATTTAATTCTCTAAAGCAAACAGTTTGTGTGAATTGCATTCCTGGTAATAAAATCGTCTTGCACATTTGCTTATAGAGGGTCACCAGGGAGAGCAAATGCACCTGTACTCAGCAATAAATGTTTGAGTCTGTGTTGCACAGCAATTATTCAAAATGAGAGAGACTATTGGATCCAAGATTGCTGCCCTTTAGGACTCAGCCTGTCAAGTTGCATAGCTCTGTACTTTTTATCCAAGTGGATTTCATCTCCACAGCCTTATTACTGGGTTATATTCCAGTCTTTCAGTCCAAGTTGCAGCAAGCTTGAAAAACATTTGACTACCAGACTGCCTTTTCTTTGCTATAAAGGGCATTGCTTTTTTATTATTATCATTTTTTATCAATATCCCATAGCATATGAAAGGAGCAAAATTTAAAATGCATGGGTGTTTTATTCTGAGAAGACAGAGAAAGACACAGATTTCAATTTAATCACCCCTAAAACTGCTTCATCCCTAGCTTTAAAAATGCCATAGCTTTAGTCATCAAGAGGAAGTTATGATGCTGGCATATATTTATTTTCTCCTTTTTTTGTACTTACTTTGGAAATTTATCAGGAATGTGGTATTTTTCTGTCTTCTTACATTAAACAAGGAGCCATTAATATATTTTACAAATGCATCCTTCTATAGATACTTTCTTGACATTTATTACTTATCTAGCCTTGCACTTGATGTACTTTTGCTCAGCAAAGAGATATGTAGCAAAATTCCACAGAGCTTTAAGTGCACGCAGAGATGTGAACCAACTTCCCCTTAAAGTAAGATTTAATCAACACAGTGCCACCCCAACCCTGACCAGATGATCAGTCACCACAGCTTTGACTAATATCTTGGGATATCTGAGCTTACACACAAGTACAGACCACTTAATCACCAAATTTAATCAAGATAATAATTAGGCACTGCATCCTGTTTAATGTATGAGGATGTGAGCCTTCCAGCTCCTGCTGCCAGATCGGAACTGAACACAGGAATGGAGGTAAAGAATCAGCAAAGTCAACAAACTATATCCATACTGATAGAAGAAAAGCTAAACTCAGCTTGCCAAATCCTTAATAAATCCAGTTTTTTGCGCCAGTTGAAAACCCGAGCCTACACAATTCTTTCAACAACCTATTTCTTCAGAAGACCAACCTATTATTTTGGATTTGACCAGGCTTGAGAGATAAAGCTCAGGGTCCTGGCACAGTAGGTGTTCAACTGGTGCTTAGTAAGCACTTTCTGCTCAGATAAACCCTGCTCTGCAGAAGGGATGAGGGGGGAAAGGAAAAGCTCGATTAAGTGACTTTTTGAAGGTCAAAAAGAAGAATATAAATCTGTCAGTCATTGCAGGCACTGTACTACACTGCCTCTTGCATCAGCTTTGTAGGTCCAAGGAAACAGTTACAAGACTCTACAGTTAATACATTTTTTGAAGCACCTCATATTTACTGTAAGCTAAGCAAAGTCACTTGCTGGGATAGATTCTATTAAGAAGATTTTTCCCTATTTTCCTCTGACTTCAAAGTGCCACGTGAGTCTCCTTGTTAGAGCCTGGTGACATCCACATGTCACTGAGCTGGAGGAACAGCAGCAGCAGCAATGCAGCTGTAAACATTAAAAAGCCCAGAAACATGAAGGCTTGCAAGAAATAATGTAGGGGTGTAGAAAAATGACTAGACGACCCAGTGGGCCACTTCTATTTCTAAATTCTACAAACCCTCTGGGTTAAAAATAGGATGAAAAGTGTATTTCTTTTTTTTCCTTTTAAGCCAGTGGGGATATTGGCTAACATTTTAAATTCAAAAAGTGAGTTACTTCTCATAAGGGCCAGCAGGAAACCAACTCCAGAGAGTGACGGGGAAGTAAAATCCTTTCTTTACATACATGAGACTTTTAAAAAAATAGAGAAAAAGTAGAACTGAATGATGGTTACATTTTAATCTTCAGAGCTGCTGTTAGCTGCAATAAATCCCTTTTGTAAAATTGGTGTCTCGAGCTGCAAATTCTTATCAAGAGTGTTATTATCAGCCATTGTGGGACTGCGAACAAGAATTCTCACTGTATTTTAATGGCTGCTGGCCATATCCATCAAAAAGGGGACTCTAACAGACATACAGTTATCATTGTTCAAATTTTAATGGATATATGGCATTCCCATTCATTATTCAAGTGAAATTCAGATGCAGTTTCAGTCAAAGCTGTCTTTTCATAAATGTTATTAGCTACAAATGTGCCTTTAATAAAATATTACACTGTGCAAAAATACAGCGTTGTACTGATAATCAAAGGAAAATGAATGGAAGGAACTAAAATCCCCAGCAATACAGTCTGAACTCTTTATTCAGTCAAAAACCTCTTTGATTTTCATGGTCAGTTTCTCAAAACAAGCACAGGAATGCAGGATAAGGCCCACTGGGCACACACAGGACACAAAAAACACCTTCTCCAAACTCTTGTGGCTTCTGTGCAGACTGCTGCCTGATTATTTGAGTCAAAATGGGTCTATCTGTGGTCAGTCTGACCACAGCTCAATAATACTGTCTGCAAATCCAATATACATGGTCCTCTGGACAACTTTACATTCATTATCCAAGTGCTTGGACCGCACACCTTGGAAAAACCCTCTGTAAATGAGTGTTGTATATGGCTCATTGCCTTTAAGGCACTGCTTTTCTCGTGGGTGCTCATATTATTTTTATTAACTTGTGTGTTGAGGTATCTTAAGTTAGACACTCAGAACTGAAACATCCTAAATCTAATCAGGTTGCACACACTGGCCCCAGACTGCTTCCTACTCAAGCCAGGAAGAAGCTATTTATTCTCTCTAAATTAATACCAGCTCAGCAAGACACTTAACCACATATCTAACTTTGTAACGACACAGTCATTTCCCACTCGCTTAAACAGTGCAGATGCAAATGCTCTGCTGAATCAGTTTTATAAAAATCCAATAGCAGTCAGTAATAAATACTGTGACTGTGCTCTGCAGCCAGGAGGCTGGAGCACACTGCTGGGATCTGAAACACAGTGCCCTCGCTTATGCCATGGGAATGCCTCCACTTCCCTGCATCCCACTCAGTTCCCCAGGGCCCACAGCCACGCACACTCCTCCTCTCTCTGGGAATGAGATGTATTTCTATATAGAAGGTAACTATTTTGCAAGACATATCTTGGGTTTCCCTGCCCTGATTGTCTAACTGTGCATTTGAGATGAAAATTCTGTCAGCAGCAAGGCTGGGTGTCTGAAGCAGGAGGGACAGGAGCAGAGGTGGTTTATTTGCCAGAGCAGAAGGCTTTTCTTCTGCAGCAACTTTGCATGAAATTGGATTTATTTCTACCAGGATGAAAGAACAAAACAACACTTCAGCGGAGTTGGGAACCTGCCCCCACTAAGTATAGACAGAACATACAGAAGATGAAGGCAAAACCAGTTCCTGCTAAACCTGGTCAGCTCAGATGGACTCTGCTCTGGAAAAGAGTCATAGAGGCAACAACAAGAGGATGCCTGAGTGCAAACACCTGCATCAAACCCCTTCTGGTGAGTAGCCCTCTTCTCACACTGGCACCTAAACCCTGCAGAGACTTTGTCTTAAAAGAAAAAGAAAATAAAGCAGTAGTAGTAGTAATGTTCCCAGAGGTACCTGGTGTGATGCCTGCACGCTGTATCTTTACAGACTATCCGCCCTACACCTCACAGCTGCACATAACAGGCACCCAAAAATCACTCATTTCTCTGCCTGTGCTTCCTTGGAGTTCTCACATTGTATGTGTTGTGCCTAACACACATGGACAAGATGGGCTTCTGCAGAAAAGTCAGCCACAAGCATCAGTTTTGCTGAGAGGAAGACGGAAGAATATCCTCCCTTCCCACCACTGAGGGCTCTGCTCGGGCTCACAGCTGAAGGATTAATAACCTGTGCTCTGAAAGAAGACAGCCAGCACTGCTTGTTGTTTCTTTGGGGAGAAGGAAGAGTTTGGGAGGTACTTTTGGGTGAAGGTTCGAGTTGAAGGATCTGGAGTACAGAAAAGGAATTTTCCTTGTAGCCTAAGGACTTCAAACAGGTGTGACTTCATGCAGATGTGGAGGATCTGGCCGTGACTGATTTACAATACATAAGTAACACTTAATTGCTCAAGGAAAAAGACCAAAACAACCTCCTAACATCAGCCAATTCAACAGCTTTAGGGGAAGGACCAGCAGCATCAAGAAAGACACGCCCATGGAGAGATGCTCAAGGGCAGAATGCAGTTTTATCAGAGTAAATCTGGATTACTCCAACCACTTTTGATGCATACTTATCCCAAAGAAACACACCAATTTTTCTATACATCAACGATGATTTTTTTTTCCTACACTATGGGTAACTTTCAGATATCCACTGCTTGATCCTGAGGGTTCAACTTTATAAGGAAGTTGCAGTGGGAAGCTGTTATCCCTCCAGCCTGGGTGGAATCTGTCACTGTTGTTTTAAAAGATGGTCATAAAAAGACATCTCACCCAGGCTGCAAAAAACAGCATTTTAATCTTGAAACTCTTTTTGTTAGGCAGAGTTATTTCTGTGGAGCCAGAGGGAAGAAGCACCCTCTCCACTGCTGCTCCTCACCTAGAGTTAAAACGCTTTCCAAATCATACACCTGTAAGCAAGGTAATTTCTCAGTGCCTCTGCTAGATCTAAAAAAGAAAATTAAAGCATTATTAGGGGGTAAAGGTCAGGCATATACCCAGCCAACTATCTGGCAATGACTCCACCTGGAACAAAGAGATTCTAAAATAAATTTTTTAATGAGAAGGATGGCAAAAAGCCAAGCAGAAGTTGCAGAGGACACCTCATTAAAGAAATTGATAAGCCCAAGTCAGGTCAATCTGTTTAAGTAACTCAATGGCTTCAGTCAGATTGGAATAGATCTGTTTAATTTGCCTTCAGAAAAGCAGCAGCACAGTGGCAGCAGAGGAGGAGACCTTGCAGGGAGCCATAAGTATTCCGTAAAAGTTGGTAATTGTGCAGAAAGTTGCGTTTGTGGTTTACTCACTTGGAAGAGAGACATCTCACACGAAATGAGCTGAAGGAGTTGTAGGCAGCGAGAGCAGCCACACTCGGCAGAGCGTGACAGGACCACGGGACCTCCCCTGCTCAGCCACAGCCAGCACAGGGACCACAAAAAGAGCCAGTCTGGCAAACACAAACCACTAAATTTAAGGCATGAGCCAGAACCTGGCTTATTTTCACACCTTTGCAGCACTGAGAGAGCTTCAGAAGTAAAGAGGAGCCTCATTTTCTGCCGGAACAAAGAGCTCAAAATATGGTTTTCATTTTGAAACTCGAGCTCAGGGGCCCGGAAAGGGAAAATGAATTCTTGCAGTTCACAAGGACTGTGCTGTGAGCCAAGCAGAGCTGCCTGGTCTCTCAGTCAGGATGTCTGCCCTGCTTCTGCTCGCGTGCTGACCACAGGGTTATCACTTCAGGATTTCCGTGATGCTGAGAGCAGCACAGCCACCAGCGTGCCAGCGCATCCTGGCTGGAGACTGCCACAGCCAAAGAGCATCTCGCTAATGAATGCTGCTGCCACAGCACTGCATCAGCTGTAATTAGAAAACTGCTGCTAAGCTCAGGGACCTCATTTGCAGGTATCTGGGTGACCTCACTGGCACGACTTCGCGGCTTATTTCATCACTGAGCAGAAAAATAATGTCTTTAAGTAATTGCAGGGTTTGGTAATAGGGAAATAAGCACTTTGCCGCAAAAAAAAAATTAAAATAAACCCAGCACTGCTTTTATTGGGCAGATCTCAGCAGCAATACCATGGGAAATTTTTTCATGCTTGGACTTAATTTGCCTTTTAGAGATGATGTATAAGAAATTATCATAATGATTAAGAGGCAAACACAGCGCAAGTGGAGTCCCTATCACCCAGTCTACAAGCAAACATTAAGCTTTATAATGTATGACTGTACACAGTAATGAATAACTACATCTCTCAGAGATTTTTGTTCCTTGCAGCTGTATTCTGAGGGGTTTGGTGCAGCCCCAAATATTCAATACCCTTCAGTCAGCCCTCAGGAACCATGAGGTTTTGAATTCTACTAATAGACCTTCTGGTCTCAGCACTGGGATCACACCCCAATGCCTATCCTGCTAATAGGAAAGTTAGAAAAAAAAAAATTAAAACATGAAGGTAGAGATTCTCACATTGCTACCCAACCTGAAAAGGAGGCATTTTGGTGAAACACCATTAAGATGACCATGACAACACCATTAATCTTATCAACACAGCAGTAACGCACAAGACTAAAACCTGCAGCATCGAAGTGAAACCCGTTTATCTGGAACTGAGCAGATTATATTTTAGCCTGGAAAAAAGTATTACATCCCAATTGAAGGTTCTCCTGATTTTCCAAAAGAGGACATGTAAGGCCCATACTTCAGCAGGGATGAGGGGATCCCAGGGGTCCCAGCCACTTCATGCTGCACCAACATCCCCTGCACTACTCACGACAAACAATCACAGAGTGGTTTGGGGTGGAAGGAACCTTAAAGATCTCACAGTTCCAGCCCCCCTGCTGTGAGCAGGGACACTTTCCACTAGAACAGGTTGTTCTAAGCCTCAGCCAACCTGGCCTTGAACACACACCAAGGCACAAAAAAGCCCCTATGGCAGCCCACGACACACACAAATGGTTCCCCTTTGGGAAGAAAGGAGACAAATGCAGGAGCTACACAGGTTGGAAAGATGAAGATTTTAACCAGGATTTTGGATGGATGATTACTACAGCCCATTAAGCCGTTCTCCTCTGGCTGGATTACTGTTGACTCAACAAAGAAACACACAGGGGGCTGGGTACCTTCCAGGGCTGTGCAAAGCAGTTGAGCCAAATTTATTTAAAAAAAGGAAAAGCCACAGTAAAATCAGAAGGAAGCCACAGACACTTGTTTTCTCTTGCACCTGCAAAACCAAATAAGCCTTGCCTCATTTCTAATGGGAGATCTGCAAGTGCAGAAGCCAGAAACTTGTGAGAAATACACACCCTCCTTGCTACAATGAATACACTGCCAGTGGATGTTTAAAAATCCCATCTCCATCACACACTTCACTTCCCTAAGTTGAGCATGTTTTGATTCACCTTCTCCTAGCAACCTGACTGACAAAGCCATGAGAAGGGGAAAAAAGCAAACCTGACAAATGCCCACATCCCCAAGGCAGGCAGCTCCGAGCAGGTGGACACTGCAGGAATCACTTGTGTCTCAGGAGTGGCGAGGGATGGATGATCTGGATCTGCAGAGAGCTTAGGTTAGTCAAATGACTTTTGCAGGCTTTGTGCCAGAACGAAGCAGAATGAAACAGAGATAATCCGCTGAAAGAATGCGCCATACAGCAGGGGAACAGCCAGATGCTTCCTGAGCATGATATTTCAGGGTAGCATAAGATACAGATCAGGACAGAGGTTCAGCAAGGTCATCAGCAGCGGGTCAGAGAGGGAAAAAAGGTTAAAAATATTGGAATAGAACAAAGCAAAAGCAGAACTACAGGGCAAGTGCTTTGTGCTGGGAAGTTGTGGCTCCCTGAGGTCTGGCACTGAGAAAGGGCAGAGCACCGGAGAGCCACCCTGGAGCAAAGCTGCGTGTGGGCGGATGGTAATTCGGGGGTTTCTGCAAAGTCAAATATTCAAAAATGGTTCAGCAGAAACCTTGCAAACCTTGCATCACTGCAAAGCAGAATTAGCATTCCCCAGCCTGATATGCAACTTCTGATTTAAAATCTTCTAAAGTTAAAAATAAATAAATAGATAAATACATCAAAATAATCAACCCGCTAGAATGGCACACAGTAGAGGTTTCTTTGCTTGTTTGATTTTCTGGAAGCATCTGAAAGTCTAAGAATCATCCATAAAAGTCATGTTAGACCTCAAAAGAACTGCCCAAAACTTAGTCTTGTTTCTTTTTGACACAGTTCCTCAAGTATCCAAAATTAGGTAATTAAGAAAATAGCGCCTCTAGCAGACATCTGGGCTTTCTGTGGTCAGATTTTCCAGCTATATCATGTGCTATTTAGCAACATCTTTCCTTGTCTTCAAGTATTTTGGTGTCTCAGGGGATTTTAGATCACACCATAACTAAGGTTATAGCTGCCCAGCTAGTCACAAATAATCAGAATACTATGAGCTGAGCACACAGAGAGAGCAGAGTGTTGAGAGACAGAGGTCTGATGCAGAATTACAATACAAAATCTTCTGAAAATGAATCATGTTTTCACATCCCTCAGCTGCATTTGCAAAGCAGTGCTCTAAACTTTTACCTCTCTAAGAGTGACCAACATTTTTGGCTTTATTCTTTTACACATTCAGCTGTTAACAGAGAAGAGAAATGATGTTTCTCTATTAAACAAATCTCACTTCTGCATCCCCTCATCCCTTCTTGAGAAAAGCCAACAAAAGCACATTTTTGCAATGACAGTGAACATGTGTAAGAGCAATGGGCTATCAAAGACAAATGCATTATAATATCAACACTGACTTGCATGCACAGCAGAGCTATCCTGCTGAAAAAAAAGCTAAAGAATCCTCTGCTACAAATCATCAGAAAAGTGCATCTGAGCAGTGTGAACAAAGGGAAATTGCCACCGAAATTGCAGCTGTTCAGATGGTTGTACAGGAGAAATTCCATCCTCAGGTCATCACCAGCAGCTGGTGCTCCAAAAGACCACCAGAAAGCTAAGAAAGGCTCTTTACGGTAGGAAAAAGCCATGAAGGCAGCAACACAGCCCTAAGCACGAGAGACAGCATCTGGTATATCAGAAACCCTGCCCTCCTGGTTTACTCAAAACTACAGCACAGTGGAAATTTTCAGGGTCAACTAGACTTTGATAAAGCATCACCGCTCCACTGGAACTTGAATGTTGCTATTCTTCGAGAAAAAAAAAACCCTAACATTTGCCCTGTGCCGAGGGCTCACAGCATCCTTTCAACGAGGGGACAAGGCAAAGTATTAAATACTTGAGGAAGCTGTTTCCTCATGCAGAAAACACTTTGTAAAAGGGTTCACTCACTGCACATGTGGGCACTTGGGATCGGGTCAGCCTGGACCTCCCATCCATGACAATGTACAGGGGATGTAGGCAGCAAGAAGGCACCAACCAGTTTTCAGCTGAGCTATGGATCTTAGCACGATTTGGGTTTTGACTCTGTTTTACATATTAAGGTTTTATGGAAAAGAGTCTGGGTCCTGGGTTCTGCAGGACATAGTCAGGCCAGTGAATTTTTTTTTCCTTCCTACAGAAAGAGGAGCAGACCCTGTTCATTTTGGACCATAAGGAAGCTTGTCCATCTCTTCCATATTCATCTAAAAGGGACCACACCCATGTGCTGGATATTTTTATAAAGATAACATACACACATACATACACATATATATACATATACATATATATATATGGGTTTTGTTGGTGGGTTTTTTTTTAATGACATAAAAGAAGAAAGGCAGTACAGCTCTCACTGACTTTGATTAAGGTGCAGACAACTCAGTGCTGTTTGGCCTCTGAAAGTCCCCCATCAGGTTACCTGATGAACACTACCTTGGTGCTTCAGTTCTCCACAGAAGAAGGTAACCACAGACCCAGCACTAGCTCCCTTGGTTAGACACCCCAGCCTCTGCCCTCTGGCACTTGCATCCCCAGCTAAGAGGTTAACAGGATCTCACGTCCAGCCGCACTGGGGTAGGATCCATCTGATCTCACGTTACACCTCAATGCCTGAGCAAGCCTTCAAGTCTTCTTTAGCTGTCAGCAGGGAGAAGTCCCACCTCCAGAGCCTATTTTTTCAATGCCTCCTCTAAATGAGACAAATCACTTATTAAAGTACCTATTTCTCATTGTGACCCATGAAAGGAGGAGAGATTACCAGCTCTGACAGCAGCACATGCTTTGCAGATGCTTGCACTATGTCAAATGCACCCTACAATGATCTCCTGCACTCTAAGGAAGTTCCAGCACAGGAAAATTCTCCTTGTTCCAGAAGGAACATGAACTGCTTTTACCTTGTACCATGCCTGTCCTCCATGCACTGACTGCCTTTCATTTCATAAGGAGAGCAGTTTTTTCCTGATTGAGAGAAACTGGAGTATTCTTAAAAAAAATGAAGATCCCATTCTCTCAGAGACTCCTTTCTGCAAGGTTGTTTTTACATTATGGGGTCACAGCAGGGTATTATTCCCAGTATTGATTCTGCCACTGGCTCTGTCAGCCAGTGGCAAGGAGAGGGGGCAGATGGAGGGGATGTCTTGTCCATGAGAGCCACACATGTACTAGCCGTGGAATGAGATGGAGAAACCAAGCCCTACCCTGTTTGTCGCCAAACACGAGCATGGTTTTCCTTCATGTTTTTGCTCTCCACTGTGCTTCTTAAGGAAATGAGTCCCAGAGGCCAGGTGTTTTACCTAGCTGTTTGTTTTCTTGGCTCCTCTGACCACTGGCTCCAATTGACAGCTTTCTCTTGTCTCCTTCTGTCCTCACCACCAACCCAGGACACCCAGGAGGACAGTGCTCTGAGCTGCCTTGCCTGAAACCCCACAGAAATGAAGAATAAAGACATGTCTGGGGACAGAATGTACTGGAGCTGAAATGTTCAGGAAGCCCTGAAAACCTAAAACCACCTTCCCTGGCACAGGTGCAATCGCCACACTTGAACTCCTCTTCCCAGCATTGGGACCAAGAGGAGACAGAGATAAAACAACGACAGGCTTCAACCTGCCAGAGAAGGAAAGAGGAGTTTCGTGGTGGCTCCCTCCACTCTCCATCACTGCATATCATGTGCAGTAGGAGAGTAACATCTCTGAGTGGTCACCAGAGTCACTGTACTCCATATAGCACCTCAGGTTATGGAGCTGCCTGGGCAGCAGAAATTCCTCCTGCCACCAAGCCTTTCTGGTTAGAAGGCTGAAACCTTTGCAGCCACTTTGGGCCTGGCAGCTCTCAAAACTCCCATCCCATGGGGTACTGCTGTGCCTCTGATTCAATCCTGCACCAATGCACCCTTCTGTGCTCAAGGGTCATTGCGGCCAGATCTCACCTCTGCTTTCATTGCAGGCAGCGGCATCCAGCTTGGATACCCTCTCCAACAATGTTCCACATCTCTGCCACGCTGATGGCAAATCCTGTTAAGGGACATCTACTCTCAAAACCTTGCCAGTCACATGCTGTCACTTGTAACCATCTCTGCTACCCATCAAGAGCTGTTAATCACAGAATGGCTGGGGGTGGAAGGGACCTTAGAGATCTTCTTGTTCCAACCCCCTGCCATGGGCAGGGACACCTTCCACTAGCTCAGGTTACTCAGAGCCCCATCCAACCTGGCCTTGAACTCTTCCAAGGATGTGACAACCACAGCTTTTCTGGGCAACCGGTTCCAGTGTCTCACCACCCTCACAGTAAATGAGCCACTCATTCTTCTCATCCAGTATATTAAAGGCTACAAGGTTGCAGCTTGCAAAACCTAAACCATTTAGTTAAAATTCCATCTAAACCTGCCTCCATTTTTCTTTCCTGTACATTAGAAAGTACTCCATTTTTCTTGTTGCAGATTGGGACCTCACAGTGTAGACCTTGCTGATTTTTATTATTCCCACACACAGCAAAGCTCCCCTTCCCATTGTTACCCTCTGACACAAGTTCCTGCAGGGGTAGAAAGGAAGGAGAAGAAGGTAATGACACAAAACACAAGGGTTTAACCTGAAGTTTATTCCTCTTTGGCTGTCTGAGGCTGCTTGAAGCATGAATCCAGTTCTGCTGTTTAAAACAGGAATTACCCAAGTGTCTCACCTCTTGCTGAGAGAGAGACCACTGGCTTGGTCATCACGTGCCAGTGCTCAGGGCACACCACTTGTTCCTGCTTACAGCAAGAACCTGATTCCTGCAATTTATTCCTGGCTCTGCTGTGGATTGCATGGCTTTGGGGAAATTGCAATAAAAACTGGAAACCTTGACAATTTTAAACTGATGCTTACATTCTCAACAGCCTCCTCCTGTACAGATTGTTTAAGCTCCAGTACTGAAACTGAGATTTCAACTTTGTGCTTACATTGTAAGCCTCATTCACATAGTCATTAGCAGCATTAAATTGGAGGAGAATCTGCTATGAAACTTAGTCATCTGGTACCACAAAAAAGTGCTGGCATGGCTGTTTGATGCTGTGATAGAGGCTGGTACTCCAAACCAGGAGAGAGCAGAGCTTTTCAAGTTCTGCTCATTATTGCTTTGCAATAACACAGGAAACAGTAAGGGCTTTAATCTCTAAATAATTTTTCATTCAGGGATTTGGGAACAATCTAGAGTATATAGAAGTTGTTTTGTTTTCTCCATTAAATGCTTCATTAAAGTACTGCTCATTTAATAGTATGCTTGGGGAGGAAAAAAAAATAACAAATAAGTGATGTGTTTTTGTGCAAAACTAAAACTCTGTCACCTCTTTGCTCTTGTTGTGCTACAAACAGCTTGCTTGAGTTCCAGAAGACTTGGCTTTGCATAAGAATGTTTCACAGAACAAGTGGGAAAAATGATTCTAAAACACAAGGGAAAAATTAAGAGGGAAAACACAAGATAAGCTGGCCAGATGAGCAGTTAAAGACTCCGACACCTTGATCTCGGCACATCAAATAGAATGCATCTACTTACATGCAGCCTGTGCCCTCCTCCTAAAAATACACTGTCTCCTTGGTGCACAGATATTTGATTTCAGATCAAAGCATTCTCCAAGTTTTTTGGTGGGTTTTTTTGGTGTTTTGTTTTTTTCTTTCAGGCACTTCCAGTCACTTCCTCCAGCAACCCTCACTGCTCCAAACACCCCTTGATACACTGGATACAGGGCAGCACTTCGGATACAAGTTTCAGGGTTGTACATCACCACGACTGATCAGACTTCAGCAAAAAGACTGTGTAATGAAAATTTCAGGAAGAGGGAGGAATAATTTTGGTGCTGTACCACAAATCAGTCTTCATTTTAGAGTAATTAAGTCCAGCAGCTACAAGCCTGGCAACACAAACAGGGCTGCTGCAGGTACCTTGCAGCAATGCAAGCTACCAGCTTTGTAACTAACACAGATTTATGGTGGGACTCTTCTGCCCAGTAATCCCCACTAGTGAGAGTATTACTGCAACTGGCTGCCCAGAGCAGTGGTGGATGCTCCACACCTGGAAATATTCAAGGTCAGCACAGATGGGGCTCTGAGCAACCTGATCTAGTAGAAGATGTCCCTGCACATTGCAGGGGGATGGGACTAGATGACTTCTAAAGGTCCTCTCCAACACAGATCATTCTGTGGTTCTATGGTTCTTCTTCCCTGCCAGCCTATCCACAAGGTCAGAGGCAGAGTGTGATGCTTGTAGGTCAGAGGAGCAGCAAATACAAGAAAAACCTAGTGAAGTCACACTGCCCATCCAGGCAAAATGCAGTGAAATCCTGGCCATGGCAAATTTGGCAAAAGCTGCAGGCAGAGGAAGGAACTCAACAGTCTGATTTGCTGTGGCTGGTTATTTTAAGCATAGTGGAAAATGCATTGACGATCCTGGTTTAATAATTAAGAGTATCAAACTAAAACTTCAGGCCAAATTATGTTCTCATTTTAGTTCATTTAGATCTGTGAAAATGAATTGAATTACTCAAGATCTTCATCGATGTAATAAACCCGGTCATTTTGGCACTGCAATCCATGGGTACTCATTACAGAAGCTAAACCACAGCCCTGCTCCAGATGGCTTGTCTCTACAGCATAGCATACATCCAAGGCACTCCAAAAACTAATCACCTACTGATCATATCCCTTCAATTAAAAATTACTCAATATTTCCAAGTGCTGGCATCCATTTTAGAAATAACAGAAAATTACAAAGTGCTTGGCCAGTAATATGCAGCTTTTCCTACACTGCAGAAATGTCAGCTAAGCAACATTAACCAGTTCAGCGAGGCAGTAGATTTTATATCTGATATGTGGTGAAAAAGTTTCTCCACCTTTACATCTGCTGTGGTAACAGACTTAGTGGAACCAGCTCAGAGTAGAGACAAATAGGGAAAAATGTCTCTTACCCTATAGTGGGGATACAGATGGAGAGAATTTTTAGAGCAATTTGATTCAGTCAAATGGCACATGCTCCAAAGAGAGGTCCAGTATCACTATTTTTCAGTGAAGAGGACCCAGGTTGATGCAGAGGCCAGATCAAATGAGGGGAGAGCTCTGCTGAGCCGTGTGGGATTAACCAGGAGATCTCATTCCCCCAGCAAATACCACATTTGCTTACATGGCACATACTAGGTGAATATAAAAAAGTAGAGAGACATGGACATGAGATGATGATGATTATTTCTGGTGAAGAACAGAAAAATGCAGAAATCTCACTACAGAGTTTCCTGGGTTACTCATACAAACTACAGACAAAAAGCCAACTGGGATTTTATTCCAATGCAAACTCATCAGAGCACCGCTCTCCAGCTGTATCAGATTGAATCAATGAAGTCTCATCTCCAGGAATACAGTCATGAGCCCCTCCAGTCTCTGCTGATAGACAGGCAGGGCTTATATCGGCCATGGCTAACAACTTGGAGTGACTAGCAATAAAACTAAATACACCTTTGAGGAAGTAGCAGACTTTCTTACTCATTGTAAGGAAAATTAAGGGTATTTCCCAGACAAATGACTGTGCATGTCAAATTTGGTTCAATATATTTAATGTCATAACCATGCCTTAAGGTTGGAAAGGAAAAAGTGGCTCAGCTCCACAGCAGGAGCAGATGTTTGCATGGGATAACTGAACCAGCGCGAGCAAAATCTTCCTATACTGAGCCTTTCTGACAAGTGTCCCAGAGTTCAGTGGTTTTTTATTGTGCTGGGTGAATTATGGGGATGTAGATATCCTACAGTCCATAAAGACAGGATCCTCCACAGTCATCTAACTACGGTAGTTTAAAGCTTGGAGCATCTCAAATTGACATGGCAAAGAGACAGTTACTGGGAAATCAGAGCTGGTACAGAATTCAAGTACAAAATTCTAAAAGGGAATAGGTGGGCCACTGCATGAGGCCACCCATCTGGTTCCCCCTGTATGGCTGCATTTAGTATGTTCAAACACTGTGCAAATGTGTCACTACACCAAAACTGTGCTTTGCAGCAATGACAAACGTGATGTGTTCATTTGAGAATATGCACAGGTATATAATAATACACCAGTTTCCTTTAGAGCAGCCCCATGAAAAGATGTTTTCAACTTTCCTTTAAATCACCATATAAACATAGCCTTCGAAGTGAGCATGTAGACAATCAAAACATGAACAAAAATAATATTAATTTGGGGCCGTAAAGGAGTTGGCATGATGACTCAGAGGCAACCTCTGCTTTCCCACCCCGAAACCGTACATTTGCTTTTGGTACCTGTCTCAGTGAACACTAACTGAACCTGTGCTAATAAAAATCAATTTTCTTCTCAGCAGCTAAGTATGCCATAGCCTTTATTCCAGAAACCCCAATATTTTCAGCTAACAGCTTCACACTGTTCTAGGTTGCAGACCTCTCCTTACAGATGCCACTCATGACCAGAGACTCAATGTACTAACTTATTTTTGCTTCACTGCTAGCAACCAGAGTCACAGCAGGTCATTAAAGAGATTTGTCTGGCTGAACAGCTTCCAGAATTGCAATGAAGTAGTTATTTAATATCGTCAGATGAAAGGTGCTATGCAAATACAGAGCACTGTGTTGTACCAAAGAGGGTCCTCTGATTACCTCCTATTAGTCCAGCAGAGGTAAATGGGTTCCAGCCTGAGGTTTTGCAGTACCATTTCCCTGCTAAACAAGCTGTAGCCGACTTAGCTTGACAAATTTAAACAGTTAACCCACAGGAACTCAGGTCTCCTTTTCATATTTGCAGGTCAGCTGCCTTGAGACAATGTCTGAAGTACAAACAGGCTTTCAGGACCAGATTCTGATTTCATGCAGCATGGTGTAAAACAGGAATAATCCCTTTAGAGATTAGTAGGAGTGAGATCAGATTCAGGCTCTTGGAATTAAAAAGTACAAACCATGTGCTTGTGGGCTTATTCTAATTCTGCTAAGTACAAAGCAATTCTCCTTCATGTCCTTCTCCCATTCTGTCTAAAGCACTCTGAGCTGAAAGACAAGGAAAGTGCTGCTCTGAACACTCAACAGAAGATGTTTGGCACTGCAAAATACTTTTGCCTATAAAGTTCTCAAATAAGCCTTGTGCTTAAAAAGGAAAAAAAAACAACCCAAAAAACCCTCCACAAACCAACACCAAAAAAAAAAAAAAAGAGAAAAAAGGCCACCTTCAAATTACACAACCAGAGCCAATACATATTGAAAGAACCCTCTTAGCCCCAAACTATGAAATGAACTACAGTAACTATTTTTTACAAGAAATCAACACATTTAGTGACCCCATTTTACAGCACCTGTCTCTGGTTCTGGGCGTATATCAAAGGAAAAAAACAAGCAGAGCCTTTGCCAGATGCCTGCAACATCCTTAGGAAGCACCTCAATGGAAATTCCATCATTGTTACAAATTAATCCAATGTCATCTGAAAGTTACTTGTGTCCTTTCCCTGCCACTGTGTCCTTTAATAGGTCAAGCAATGAAAATATAATCACGCCAGTCAGCACCTGCTTTATTTTTAGGTAAGCTCAGAAACCAAGTCACCACCTTAATGAAAGGTGCATTTCTGTTCAACTAAACCAGGATACACCTTTTGCCATTCAGAATACCTGCGGTGCATCCCTGGTAACACACTGGTTAGAATGTGCACCTAGAGAATCCTGGTGAAAGATGCCAAGTGATATATCCATCCTATTTAGATCAAGATACAAATCCCACAGGTGATGGGGAACTATGAAGTTATCCACTGAGAAGGACAGAATGAGCCTGCATAAGCACTATTCCATCTGGTGTGGAGTGGTGTCTGATTTGGGCCAGTAGGGGGCTGTGTTTTGGGTGGTTTTCATACTGCCATGGTGGAGAGGAGACTGGGAGTCCATGGGAAGCTGGGAGGAGACACAGCCAGGATAGCAGACCCTAGCTGACCCAAGGGATATTCCAGACCATGTGACACCATACTCAGTACATAAAGTGAGGAGAAGAAGGAGGAAGGGGGGACATTTGGGGTGATGGCATTTATCTCCTCAAGTCACCATCATGTGTGATGGAGCCCTGCTCTCCTGGAGATGGCAGAACATCTGCCTGCCCATGGGAAGCTGGAAATTATTTCCTTGTTTTGTTAGTGTGCATGGCTTTTTCCTTCCCTATTAAACTGTCTTTATCTCAGCCCCTGAGTTTTCCAGCTTTTACCCTTCTGATTCTCCCCCTGATCCAGCTGGTCAGGGAGCAAGCGAGTGGTGCTTGGTTGCTGGCTGGGGTGAAACCACAACAAGTGTTTTAGTCTCTCTGCCATGATGTTTACATCACTTATGCCTCCTAAAATAGCAGACTGAGCAGGCTGAAGGACATCTTTAATGCAACATGCCAGTACTGTGGCTTTGTTCTGCACCTCCTGAAAAAAATCCAAACCAATTTTAACTCTCCCAATACCCAAGACACCCTCTGCATGCCTGCTGCATGCCTTAAAGATCACTCATCAGGTTTGAAATCTTTCACCATGTACTGTTGACAAAGATCCTTCCTCCTATGGCCTTTGAGGAAGAACATCTTGTTAACCATCTCACAACCCAACAATTTTGAACAAGAAGCTGAAATTCAATAGGAGCTATAAGGGGACTGGCAAAGGCTGTCACATCTATGAAAGAATTTCCTTGGGGAACAGAAGTGTAAGAAAGAAAATTTTATTTTTATTCACATTCAGCTGGACTCTTAGACAGGGATGACTGATGGCTCTAAGGAAAGGGCTCTGCTATACAGATGGAAGAGTCCTGCTGGCTTTGGGTAAGGGAACTACCATCGACAAGCCTGTTCATATAAATGCCATGTGTTTTACAGATTATGAGAAGCCACAAGCTTTGTAAACCTCAGTAAGCAGATGTCAGCTTCAGCAATCAATTCAAATACATGTGGTGAGCAACATTCCCATGCTAACTCAGAGGGAAGCATGCTGCCCTCGCTGACTTCTGAAATATTTTGGTCTTGCCTTCAATAGTCTCCAGGTAATGAGCAGATCAAGCCCTAATGAGCTCACTAGATATGACAAATCTGTACTCAAGGTTACTGTGCATGACCCTACTCTCTCTCAGAGAAAGGGCAAGCTGTTATGCAGCATTTGTTCCTGACAGAAGAGAGTATCCTAAACAAAACACAAGACTTGATCTGAAATGCACAAACAACCTCATTTCCTTGGAAGTCAATATTGTTGGTTCCAGGCAAAACAATGCCACCACTTACCTGCCCAGGAGTAGCCATCAGCTCACAAGAGAGCACGGCAGCTGGAGGGGGAGATCTGAAAGATTGATTCTGACAGCTATAAAAGCAAGAGGTTTTTAATATTCAGAAAAGTATCAGTGCCCTAATAACAGAACTTCCAGCTCCAAGAACTACAGTTGTCAAATGAAGCCTGATCAGATACAAAAGTAACAAAGGCAATTTTGGATGGGCTCCCTTCCTAGAGATGAGAGACTGTGAAAGAGATACTTTTCAAAACAAGCGAATCTTTCCCGGTTTTGCCCTTAACTTAACCCTTGGCCACCGGTGGCAGTGTGCCACATCTCACTGTTCAAGTGAGGAGGGTGCCAGCAGCGCAGCAGGTGGCACCAGTCCCAAAGGCACCAAATTTCACCCTGCAGAAGAGCTGCCTTGTAAAGCCAGCTGGTCTCTTCCCAGAGTGGGAAGGGTTACATGCCACCCTGCTAATCCCCCCCTCAGGGTGTGCCCCTCTGCCAAGCAAGCCTGGAACTCCCAGAGGAAGTGCATCAAGTTGCCTTGGGGTCTTATTCCAGCTCGTTTGTTCCATGAGAAGCTCATCACTGAAGATATACCCTGATAGCTTCTGTGTATCAGAGCCACTAAATTCCCAAGCAAGGCAGTAAAGGTGTAAAAATTGTACTGGCAGACAACAGCCAGACTTACAATACTAATTTACAAATTCAGACATGCCAAAAGTGTGGTTAGTGGCTCTAAGAGCAGCCTCAGGGGAGAGTTACACCTTGATGAAAAGCCGCTTTCCAAAATGGAGCTGTGCCTGGTGGGTTTATTTCATAAAATACAGAGAACCTCTAAGTTTGCGTGGGATAAGACAAATCAGGGAAAAGACATTTTGAGCAATGCTTCTTTAAAAATTCACACACACACAAAAGAAGAAAAGTTGGGTGTGTGAGTCTCTGACAGCTTGCCTGAGGAGGATCTAAGGACTGCTTTCTGCTGCACTAACATATAACTCTTGGTCCAGCTTGTTCCCACTAGACAACTGCCCTTTTTCCAAAGTAATAACTTGAAAATGGGGCAAATTTCTTAGTATTGTTTCTCAATTAGTGTGATGGCAATCATTACAGACAGGACTTGGGTATTTTAAGCCAAAGGGACAAAGGGCTACTGTCCCTGGAGTTTGGGAAGCTTTTCTCCAAGGAACAGCAGAGACAGTGGCCACACTGAGCACTTCTGCCTTAATCTGGTAGAATTTTAGCTTTAGATAGATGATGAAGGGGTTGGAATACAAGTCTTATGAGGAGCAGCTGAGGGAGATGGGGGCATTTGACCTGGAGAAAAGGAGGCTGAGGGGAGACCTTCTCTCTCTCTACAACTGCTTGAAAGAAGGCTGTAGTCAGGTGGGGGTCAGCCTCTTCTCCCAAGTAAAAAGTGACAGGATGAGAAGAAATGGCCTCAGATTGCATCCAGAGAAGTTTAGATTGAATATTAGGAGTTATTTTTCATTAAAGGGGTTGTAAAGCATTGGAACTGGCTGCCCAGGGGAGCAGTGGAGTCACCATCCCTGCAATTGTTAAAAAATGTGTGGATGTGGCACTTGAGGACATGGTTTAATGGTGAACATGGTGGTAGGTTGATGGTTGGACTTGATGATCTTAGAGATCTTTTCCAACTTTAATGATTCTATGAAAGAATTCTTCATCCAGACCTTTTACAGGCAAAGGAAAAGAGTCTGTCCTCCTTCTAAGACGGCAGAAACAAAACTCAGCAAATGAGCCCCTCTCCTACAGCAGCAGCAGGTCGGGTGGCAACAGAGGAAGAAACAAGCAGCCTCTTCTGGTGCTCTGTGAAACAGAGACATCCCCCTCCAAAGGAGCTGGATTCATAATTCTAACATATTGATTCTTTTCCATACAGACCTCCATCTTTTTCCTCTATTAAAAACATTCCAAAGTGAATTTCAATTACATAGCAACATCCTCTGCCAATACTTAACTCAGTATCGACAGGAGACTTTTGCCTTGTGGAGAAGCAGCTTATCCTAAACTCCTTTGTTTCATTGCTACTAGCAAAATGCTTTAGCCACTTCTGCAATTACTGTACCACCTTTTATTTTTCAATAACCTTATATTTTTCAACAGCCAGTATCCATCTCCTGCTCCTTTGCTCTCTGGCCTCACAACCAGTTATGTAGTTACTTGAGGTAATTTCTGCTTGAAGCATTGGGCGTTTTACACAGCCGAGTTACAGAGCTTTTAGAGAAACAGAAATCAGGGTCTTAACTGGGCATTAACACATTTTAGTACATTAACAGGAGAGCCAAGGCATTTTCTGCTCCTCACCCCACCCCACCAGCAAGGAGGCTGGGGGTGCACAAGGAACTGAAAGAGGACACAGCCAGGACAGCTGACCCCAACTGACCCAAGGTCATATCACACGGCATCATGATCAGCATACAAAGATGGGAGCGGAAGAAGAAAGGAAATATGTTCAGATGACGGCATTTATCTTCCCAAGTTACCATTATGTGGGATGGAGCCCTGATTTCCTGGGGATGGCTGAACACCTGCCTGCCCAAGGAAAGTGAGGAATGAATTCCTTAGTTTGCTCTGCTGGCATGTGCAGTTTATGCTTTACATATTAAATTTGTCTCAACCTATGAGTTTTTTTTTACTTTTACCCTTTCACTTCTCTCCCACTGTAGGGAATGTGAGAGAGTGGCTGTGCAGGGCTTAGCTGCTGTCTGGGGGGTTTAAACCACGACAGGGAAAAAACCTGAAGAGCAGGACGGAAGGACATTTCAGTGTCTACTCAGGAAAGACAGAAATAGAGATGAAACTAGAAAAAACTCTCCTGAAGCTCTGAAGAAGTTCTCAGTATCTCACACACACTGTATTTCCGTGGGCACCTCACATCACCACACTGCAGACATCAGAACAACCTTGGTGGAGCTGATGTCTTTTATCTATAGAAGAGATCTTGAAGCAAAGCGATATCCTCTGACCCCACAGCTGTGTCCCCTGCCCAGATTTTCTCCATGAATCCACTGGAGAGTCCCCACTTACACCAGTAAGCCACACCACAGGCATTTCGGGCAGCCCAAGAGAAAGGAGATGCCCTTTACCAAATTTATAAAGCATCCCCACACTACCCTCCCAAATTGTTTCCTTCCTCTTAGCACCAGAAAAGACAACTTTGGTTTCCGTATTTTGTAAGAGCCAGTTTACATTTCAATACTGCCTTCCTAAGCAAGAGAGGTTTTTGCAAGGGTCTGTTTAACTCCTAACCTTTTACAAAGGGTAATGCAGTTTTCCCTTGCATTTCTGTGTTGCCATTACAGCACAATCTCCAGAGCACGAGAGAGAACTTCACCATAACATCACAACAGCAACACAACATGAGAAAGATAGAAAAATATTACAAAGTGTCCAAAGGAGAGCTATGAAGACAGTGAAGGGCCTTGAGGGGAAGCTGTATGAGGAGCAGCTGAGGTCACTTGGTCCGTTCAGCCTGGAGGAAACCGAGGGGAGACCTCAGTGCAGTTACACCTTCCTCCTGAGGAGGAGAGGAGCAGGAGCAGCAGACACTGACTTCATCTCTGCGGTGACCAGTGACAGGACCTGGTGGCCTGAAGCTGTGTCAGGTTTAGGCTGGATATTGGGAAAAGGTTGTTCACCCAGAGGGTGTTTGGGCACTGGAACAGGCTCCCCGGGGAAGTGGTCACAGCACCAAACCTGACAGAGCACAAGAAGCACGTAGACAATGCTCCCAGGCTCAGGGTGGGATTCTTTGGATGTGCTGCACAGGGCCAGTTCAATGATCCTTGTGCATCCCTTCCAACAAAGGATACTCTATGATTCCATGATAACTTGCACAGTTCCAATGGCTGTGGCACTCTCAGCTGCTGTACATGCCTCCATGTCCTGCCTGCAAATTTAGTATCTCCCTGCTTTGCCATCCCACCAGTGCCACTGCTTGATCCCCTGGAGACATTAGGTAGCCCTCAGTATAAGGGTCTGAAGCTGAACATTTGTTAACGGGATAGAGGGCAAGCAATAGTTCATTTTAAATTCTCAGGTTGAATTTTTAGGCTAGAATCAAGCCAGCTGCCTGAGAAGAGCAGCAGATCTGTTTGTAACAGGCAGAGTGAAGCCACGGGAGTCCTGATCATAAAGTCATTGCTTCTCAATAAAGGCAGATTTTAACTGAAGGAGAAAAGCAGAGGGTATGGGAGCTGAAAAGAGAAGAGAGATCAAGAAGGAAGAGTTCTAATTCTTCTAATAAGCACTAGACTGAGGAGAAGGAGAGATCCTTTTTTTACTTGAAATATATAGAATTGTCCCTGCAGAGAAAAACAGGGTAAACCTTCCAAAGAATAATAACTTCACCACAAAAATAGTTTCAAAGAGAAAAGAAACAAAACCCCAGATTCAGGTATAATATCAGTATTGCCATCGGCTGACAAACTGTGACAATGCAGGTCACATCAAATTCAGAGGAATCATCCTTACATCTCTGAAGGCAAACTTGATTCTTTCAAAATGAGTAATTTTGACTACCTGAGAGTTTGAAATGGACCTGGAATAAAGTAAACCTAAAAGCAAAAATGCCTCTCTTTATCAAAACCATAATTATTTCAACCCGCCTTTGCTCAACTGAAGATTGCTTCGATTCAATGTAAATGAGTATTTTTCTCAGCGTTGTCACCAAAAAAATCTAAGTCATCTGCACAAACTGATTTAAGTCAAGCTCTAGTAAGAGAAAGCATTAGATGCATGAAGCAATAGCATTTACAGCTGAAGTCTTGCACTAATGCAGGCTGCAAGCTCTGTAAAAGGCATCACCGTACCCCATCAGGCTAAAGGAATTTAAGATACAGGCATGGGTATCTTTACCACACCCTGGCACCTTTGGATGCACTCTAGAGTGTCAGAAAAGAGACAAAACCTGTCAGGTCAGCTCTGATTCAAGTTGCAGGTAGCCCTACACCATATTCTTTACACATGAATTTGTAAAAGTCTCAGGGTTAAATAATACAGGTCTCTGCTTCAAGACTAATCCCAAAGGACTGTCTGTAGGACTCAAACTGCTATGTTTCAACCCAAATATTCAAATGACATCTTCCAATCTGATCTGTGGTTTTGCATGACAGGATGCAAGATGGTACCTTAAATTTTTTTTTTTTTTTAATCCAAATCTGGCCACATGTACTATGCTTTGAATTTGAGCTGGGAGCGGGAATCTGATTCCTCCCTAAAAAAACTAGAGGTGATGCCTTATGCTTCCCTGGTGGGGTCATATTAACCGAGCTGGCAGATTTGATAGAATTAGATTTCTTTTTTGAGCTGGTACAGCACTGTGATGTGTCAGCACACAAAGTATTTCAGATAAGTAAGATTAAATCATTGATTGAAGATCCAGCCTCTCGAAATAATGTAGCGTCCTTTAAAAGGAACAACCTTTGTTTTGCATTGGTGTACCAAAGCTCTGAAAACAAAAAATAAGAAAAATCTAAAACTCCACTGATCCTGGGAAAACGTCAGTAGCAATTATTTAGTCCAGAGACATTTTAAAATTACATCAGATTTAATACCTCAGTGTCACTGTGCCAGTTTTTCCTCTGCAGAACAATCCTCCAAAGGGATGGAGAAGGAGTGATCCCCTGCAGGAGTTTTGGAGACACCAAGAGCATGTGTGGTCACCTCCATGCCAGCAGCAGCCCTGTGTCAGGCATCAGCAAGGTGGGAAATGTTGTGCTTGGACCCTGCAGGCTCTAACCAGTCACCCAACCCTCCCTCATCCTCCACTCAAATCCTTTGGGATGGAAAGCTACAGAGTGCTGAGCCTGCACTGAAAGCCTGCTGGGACAAAGGACTTCCAAAGAGATGGAAAAGTCACTACAAAAAACAAACAAACAAACAAAAAAAGCTCTGTTGAGATGATGTCCTCAGAGCAAGAAAGCTACACTTCAAACATTTGTCACCAGGTGCAGGTTTCAACCACCTATCTTGTGTCTCTTTTGCACTCTAGGATACCTTGCAATTGCCTGGCAGAAATAGCTGTGGGATTAGCCCAGAGAAACAGATGTGGCTTGATGAGGTTAACAGGCTTCCTGAAATAGTACAACTCCTCTCTGCTCAAAGGTTTTGTCATCTCGTACACAGTGCACAAATCTTCCTCTCCCCAAGAAAGGACATGCACGTCAGTCCAGATGAAGCAACTTAATCACAGGCAGTTCAAAGTGCAGCAAAGCCAGGAAAGAATTGCTTTCCACCCTCCTTTCCCCCAGAATTGCATTTTAACAATTACTACAGTCTTTACAATTGATGACATTCCTAATCTTAACTCATGCTTCAGAGCAAGCTTCCACCAATACTATGGGGAGTTTCTTTTAAAAAGAGCTCCCTGTCTGTCAAGACCCCCCATTTTCCACATTTGTCCATCCCACCAGTGGCAGCAGGCACACCATTCCTGCCAGGACTGGATAGTAGACAGGAGCTGTCACATTCCCAGGCCAGACATGGCTCCACTGGTCTGTTGGCTTGTGCCAGAGGCACTAAGGAAAAAAGAGCAATACAAACATTTACAACAGCATTTTACCTGCAAGGCTGTACCTCTCGCACAGGAAATGTCTAAATGGGTCAAGGAGCTTTCTCGCTGTTGTAAGCAATTCCTCTGAATTGTGAGCTGACAGATAACTCTGGAGTTTACTTTCAGCTTGCATACCTCTGAGTTAGATTTTTGTTTATCAGTTAGGAGGCACACCATAAACATAACAGACAGGCTTTGCTGCAGTCAAGCAAGAGAGGGGAAAAGTATGTCTGCCATACTTCACTTTAATTCCTGGAATTCACTCCCATGTTTCAATAACATACATCAGTAATCTTGGATCAGTTCAAAATGCATCTGCCTCTCTTCTCCTTGCAAGCTTGACTGAATGCAGGCTGTTTAGCAAATATTCTATAGTAAATAAAAATATTTTATAGTAATATATATAAAAATATAAAAATTATTAGTACCATGCTAACTGGGCTTGCACTGAAAGGCTCCACCAGAGTAACTTGGAAGAGGGGCTGGTTATTAAAAATAATTCTTCCACTTAAGAAGTACTTGTAGGCAAAAAACTTTATCCGCCACTTCATCAGTTCATCTATCTGCTGCTTCAGATGAGACACCAATAGTCCTATGCTGCCTTTTGCAAAGTACAGAGGACACAGAAGGTACAGAAAATTAATTAAGTCTGGTATGAAAAAGAAATAAGTTAAAGAAACTCCACATGTGGCATGTGTTGAAACAAGACAAAAAATGCATCCTTTTCAGTGTTCCTTCAGCCAGAGACATGAAAAGCTCCACCAGGTGGTGGGATTAACAGCACTTGAAATATGCTGTGGAGCTGAGTATGCTCTCTCTCCCCTTTGCTTTTTAAAAGCATGCTTCTGGTTCACTACACTTTTGAAAATAGGTGTAAAAGATGTTCCAAATAAAAATTTATTTCTACTATCATTTAATGGCAGCACTTGCCATAAAAGATGTTTTTATAACCTGAGGATGGAACTGCCATCTGCATGACCTTAATTTCCTCTCAAGTTGCTCCCAGTTTTACATAAACAAAAAAAGCAAATTGATAAGCACATACCAAGTCTCATATAAAATTATGTTTAGTTTGAAAAGTGACCTTCCTCAATTGAGAGGCCGTTACCATTAGCAGTATAATCAAGTCTGGAAGAAAAACTGCAAAGAAGGTTTCAAGTTCATTTCTGGCCGGGATGTGTGACAAATTCATACAAACAGGGCAACTCGCTGTCTCTCCTGCAGAACCAGATTGTGCACCGAGTGAGCCAGAAGAATTAAGTCATACAATTTCTCTCTTCTTTTGCACTCTCAGAGACAATGCTTTCACACCCTACTAAGCAGAAAGGTAAAATAAATGTGTATTAGCAGAACAGTACTTTAAAAACTTAGTGCAAAGTTTAAAGCTGGTTTGGCAGAACCATAGACTGGGACTTTGTTGAGGCACAGGATTTAAACCTCCTGAACTGAAATGTTACCCTACAGCAGCACCAAAACAGAGTAAATGAAGTGAGAAACTGGCAGCGGAACAGAGCACCAAGTTCACCACAGAACTATGCTGGGGGTTTGTTGTTTCAAGGATAATCAAGAAAACACGTGCAATTAACTAATAAACACATCTACTCTTTTTACCCCCTGAACATGTGTTCAAACAGATTAAAAACTGTCAGGTTCCCAGATAAGCCCAGAAAGGACCTTAAGCACAGCCATGCCCTGCACATAACCATCCTGCCCCTGCTGAAAGCAGGAAAGGGAGCCCAGGGCCAGCCACAACTTCTTCTACCACGAGAGCAGCTCTGTGAAGGCATTGTGAACAGTGGGCAGGGCACCACCACCTCTGGATCGGGATGGAAAAATTGGGGAGGGGTGAACACACCGGCCTGTGGAAGGTGCTGGCCAGCACAGGATGCTGTGGATGTAACAAGCCAAGTATTTCCAAGCAGATGCTTCACACAGAGCCACCGACAGCTGAAGCTGTGTAAATAATATACAGGAGAGGCGTGCTGCTAATTGAGTACCTTCCGAAATGCCAAGAGGCAGGAAGACTCCAGTTAAAGGCAACTCTTCATTTTAACTTGTGTCACTGAAGAGCACCAAAGTAAATGAACTCCTGAGGACAAGATCAAAGTAGAATAAGAGACTCTTTTTTTATATATATATATATCCTTGAATCTCCTGTCCCTTTTGTAGACTGAAATTTAATTTCCTTTTCAAAGAGAGCTTTTGGAGCTTATGAAAATTGACCCAAAAGATTACAAGGGCTTTGTCACCCTTCCAATCTCTCTGAAAGATCCATAATTAGGGAGGTTTTTCCTTCAACACATGTGCCCAGCAGACAAATATATAATTCAGACTTACAATTACGTGAATGAGTTATTTCAGTGTACTGGAGACATACAAGCCCAACCGTTACAGAGTTGAAAAATCTTGTGTTCCTCAAGTGAGTAAATATATACACCAAGGCATTCTTTTGCTGTCTTGTTTTCATTTGTGCCAGGACTACACACGATCACACGAAGGACCTGGGATGTACGTTTGCTAAGGAGATAAATACACCAAGTACAATAAAAACAAACTGCTGACCTCGAAGAGTAGTTATGATTCACTAGAAATTAATTCTACAAGGAGAAACGTGCGAGCGAATACCTGAGACAGCTAGTCTGCTTTTTGCCCTCTAACGGAGTAACACTGGCTTTACTCTTTCGGCACACAGCCTGTCCAGAGGAGAAAGAAATAAAACAATCGGCGGGTCTCCGCCGGGCTGGTCCCTCCCTTTGCTCCCACCCGGCGGCGGCGCTGGGCAGGACCGGACCCCGTGGGGCAGCCGGAGGGGGATTCCCGGCGCTGTCGCCCCCCGAACATCGCCCGAAGGTACCCCTTGTTCCGGAGCCCACCCCGGCACCCGCCGTCTCCCCTCTGCCTCCCTCCAGCGGGCAAATCCCGGCTGGATGGGGCGAAGCCTCCCCGTTCCGGCGTGCCGGGGCACGGAACCGGAGGATGCTGCGAGCTCCGCCAGCGCCGGGGCCACCCCTGCTTCTAAATAACAGAAATAATTTTTCAAAAACCCCAACAACTCAACAGCAGAAAGAGGAGCCAGGAGGCTGGGAGGCTCCCACCGCGCCTTCTGCAGCAGCGGGGAGCGGAGGATTCGCAGGTAATTGGGGAGGAAGGAGGGCGGCAGGGAGGGAGCGAGGCGGGTCCCGCGGTACTCACGGCAGGGTGCGGGGGCCGGCGGGTGGCCGAGCCCCATGGCCGGGGGGACGGACGGACGGACGGACGGACGGTCGCTGCTGTGGCCGCCGCCGCGCTGTCTGTGCGCGTGTGTGTGTGTCCGTCTGTCTGCCGGCGCTGCCCGCCGAGCCGCTCCGGGCGCCCCGTCCCTCCCCTCGCTCCCTCCCCGGCGCTTCCTGCCCGCTCATATAGCGCGCCCTCGGCCACGTGGACGGTGCGGGGCCCCGCCGGCTCCTCCTCGGGGCCGGGCCGGGAGGGGCGGACCCCCCACCAACCTCTACATCCCCTCCTTCTGTCGCTCTCCCATCACCCCCACTCTTCACCCCCTCATCACTCCCATCTCACCCC
>VZRV01006485.1:218559-251623 GCA_013398115.1 Falcunculus frontatus | reverse complement strand
CTCATCACTCCCATCTCACCCCCCCATCAACTCCCCAATCACCCCCTCTCATCATTCCCCCCATCACTCACCCCATCATCCCCCTATCTCACCCTTCCCATCACCCTCCCGCCGGCCACTGAGCGGGGCTGCGCAGCGGAGAGGTGCGATGCGAACCCCGATTTACCCCTGAGCGCCGCCGGGGTGAAATCCAGCTCTCGTCGGGTTCTCCCTAGAGGGTCACCTCCCAGGAATGTCTATGTTCCCCACAAGCCCCAAGCTTCCGTGTCTGAAATTGGGCTGCCTGGATCCCAAAGGTGGTCGCAGCAGGGAAAGTGGAAAGAAATTCTGTGCTTCTCAGGGCAGAAAGTACAAGTGGCATCGCTAATAAAAATAGCGCATAGTCGACATTCACAGTCAGAACAGTCTAGGTTGGAAGGGACCTTAAATATCATGTAGTTCCAACTCCCCTGCCATGGACAGGGACACCTTCTTCCAGACCGGGCTGCTCAGAGCCCCATCCAACCTGGGCTTGAACACTTCCAGCAATGGTGTATCCACAACTTCTCTGGGCAGCTTGTTCCAGTGTCTCACCACCCACCCAAGAAAGAATGTCTTCCAAATATCTAATTTAACCTACCCTTTTTTGTTTTAAAGCCATTCCCCCTTGTCCTATCACTACATACCCGTGGGGAGAAAAACCAAAAAAACCAAACCTTTCCAGCTTTGTTGCAGCCCCTCTAGGTACCAAAAGGTGCTATAGGGTCTCCCCAGTAACTTCTCTGGGCTGAACAATCCCCTATCAGCCTGTTTATCCAGGAGATGTACTTCAGCCCTCTTCTTTCTGTCCAGCATCAGACATTTTTAAGGTGACTATAAAAAGCTGTAGAATTAAAAAGAGTGCAGCATCATTAAAGAATCCCCCAGACAGATACATTCAAGTGATAAAGTGTCTGCTAAAACTATTTAACAACATAATGCTGGCTTTTTTAGTGTCAGTGTGTAGAGACTGGAGCCATGAGATGTGTAAAGACTGGGGCCATGACTGGAAGCAGGGGGGCTATAGCACCTCCAAAGATGCAAATGATCTCCGATCTTCTCTCCTCCACCCTTCTGTAGGCAGGCAAACATGCACAGTGAACATGCACAGCACATATCAGAGGAGAGAATGCATTCCTGAGCACTGAAAAACATGTTCCTTAACACTGGACAGCCGGTGCATGACTCCCTTCCTGAGGCAGATGAGTTTACAGGTGATTAATCTAGTTACCGAAACTGCCCACGTTGTTGGTTTATTAAATCCAGGACAAGGTACTTCCACTGGAAACTGTAACGTGCTATGTAGGAGCTGTAATTCATCAATCACCACTGAGCTTGTTTCCATAGAGTTCTATTAGTAAAAGCTTGAGTGTGAATTTAGACCGGTGTCACATCATGTACCATGTTGTGCAGGCATTTGCATGCGGTGAGAGCACCTGTGACAGCCTGAGCTTTCTGCTTGGGGAGTGTAAGCCCATACAAGCCCTTCAGGGGACTCACCCCACCACTAAATCCTTCCTCTGGATACTGAAGAGCAGCATAGTGTTATATCCTTCATAAACAAGGTTTGGAAGAGATTTAATCTACAGTAATGAGCATTAAAAAAAAGAGAAAGCACATTAATCTTCTTTTACAAGGAATGTATCAATACAAGGAATTACTGTGTGGTGGAAACAGTCTATTAAGTAGCTATTCACTGCTTTTTCCCAGGAGCTGCTTGGCACTTTGCTAGAGGTGGGGTGAGAAGCTCCAATTTGATCTTCTGTTAGTGTCTGTTACCCTTTCACCTTGATGCTCTCATACTTTCAGGCAAATTGGTTGAATTTGGTGCTTCATTTGCTTCACAATAATAGTGGGTGAGTGGGTCTGTTTACGAAAAACAATCTCTGGAGAACAGCTCCCCAGTAATAGGGTTTTGCATCAGGTTTGGAGATTTCTCCCAAGCATTTCTGGGGGGAGGGAGGGAGTGAGAGAGTGATGAGAAAGAAGAGTCTGAGCACTCTGCATTTCACTACCTGTTTGTTGTTCCACAGCTGGTCTGTCCATGAGTTCAACAGAGGAAAACAATGTATCTAGTAAAACAGCTGATTTATCGTCATGCAACACATAGAGTTTCGTTAGATTGTGTCAAGGAAAGCTTAACTCAGCAGTCAAGAATGTCCTAATTAATGATAGTTAATCAAGTTGACAGTGGAACAAGTTGCCCAGAGAAGCTGTGGATGCCCCATCCCTGGAAGTGTTCGAGGCCAGGCTGGACAGGCTTTGAGTGACCTGGGCTAGTGGAAGGTGTCCCTGCCCATGGCAGGGGGTTGAGATGAGATGATCCTTACGATCCCTTCCAACCCACACTATTCTATGACTGAAGAAATGGAGTGAGAGATAATTTCTTTTTTTTTCCTTCGTTTTCAGTCCTGTCTCTGCACCATTTCTCTGGAGCACACAAGAGGTAAGATATGGTGCACCCCTCCACACCAACCTTGCTCACAAGTTGCAAGGATGAGGTATGGAGGCGAGCTCTGCAGTGGCTGGGTTTCCTTGGAAAGGCTTCTTTCTGTAAAGCAAGGCAGAAGAGGAGTGTGTTTGCCCCAGAGATGCGTCAGAGAGGCGTGACACAGTGGTAAGGGTGTAGCATGGAGAAGTTCAGAGCATGGAGAAGATCTGCAGGTCTCTGCCAGCACCTGGCTGAGCCAAGAGCAGAGAACTAGACCAAATCCTCCTGAAACAGCAAGTGTGGAGCCTATTTCTCCTTGTTATATCAGTGTTACGCTCATTTAATTCCTTCAGATGCTCTCAGCTTCCCTGATGCACCCCAATGAGCGTGGAGGTAACAAGTGCTCTCTGATAATGCCATCAGAATTACAGCAGGGTCTGACCCAGCGTGCTGGAGCCAATCCCCCTTATGCTGTAGCATTTCACTAGCAAGTGTCATTTAGATGGTTTTGGGAAAGAATCCAGGATTTGTTTCACAGACAGTATTTCCTCAACAGCTCAGTGAATATGGAATAGTTTGAACTAACCATGTAAATCTTACTTGTCGTCTTATGTAGAGAAACTATATCTGTTCTAAACTCTGGGCCAGGGCTTTCAACTACTGATGGGGGATAGTTATGCAGACTTCAAAGGAGCTGTATCAGCTTTCACCAAGTGGGGATCCAGCCCTTTATTAATGTTTTAAAATTCAGAAGCTGTGCCTAGGTAGAGCATTTTTCTCTATATTTTTAAGTAGCCAGTTTTTTATTTTATAGCTGTTCCCTCAGTGGCAGGATTGTTTCTCAGTAGTCAATGTTTAAAGGCCCTTCAAGGCTGAAGGAATTAAAAATGAATAATTTAAAGCTGGTCTATGATGCATAATTTTTAACATATGTTTTACAGACCATGTGGAACAGTTTTTGACTTGTCAGTAGATATTTTACAAACATGCTGTGCTGGAACCAAAACCTTTTTTATTTAAGAGTCAGATTTGATCCCTCCAATGCTTCAACACAGCAGCATGCTGGAGTCTACAAGCTGTAACAAGGAAACCATTTTCACCAGCACTGATCAGAAAAGAGGAAAAATGAAGCAATTGCAGCACTTTTTTCCTCTTACATACACTGTCAAACCAGATGTGGGCAGAACTATGGCTGTCCCATTTTAAGAAGCCTCATCCCAAGGTAGAGATAAAGGAGCTGTGATTATTTACTCTGAGACTGCAAAAGGTATGGACCCAGGTGGTGCTGGAGAAGGAGGCATGAAACATGTTGTCTTTTGGTTATTTTTTTAAGGATGGCTGGAGTATTCTTTTGCCAACCTCCTGTTAACTCCCTAAATAATGTGGTGCTAGGAACGCCATCTGAGTAATTCTTGGCAATTTTAATAGGCAAAGATAATTGCTGGTGAATAACAGTGATTCACCTTTTATGGATTTCATTTCTTGTCCCTTCCTAACTCCTTGCAAGAAGAAAGGGAGGAGGCATCTACCCTGCGGATGCTTAAAGGGAGCCTGGGATTCAACCTTATTGACTGGTTCCCACACTCTTCCTTGTTTTCCTGGATTATCCAGCTTTTCATTTCTGTTTTAAAGTTACTCCATATTTGCAGCTAAAAATAAATTGGTTTGGTTATTTCAAAAGCTCCTTGGGCCCAAACTCATTTTCAAGTGTTTCACCAAGCTGTAAAGTGTGGGAAAGTGCAGATTTGGGCTCATGTTTGCTCCCCCCTCATTAGCTCTCCCTTCAGTTCATAATCCGTCATCTTTCAAACAAGCCAATTGCCATTGTGTGTAGAAGTTAAAATAGAAAATCAGCATTTGGCATGTACACAGTTGCCAAGAAGCTATTTCTCCTCGCCTATGTAAATAAATTGTCGTTCAAAAATGGTTGGCTTGCTCTAAAAGATGTGCTAAGTGCTACCACTGCACTGTGCTCCCAGTGGGAGGAAAGAGGAGAGGATCCAGGAGTGTGGCCAACTAGTGCCCCATCCCCAGCTTGTTCTGTTGAACGGAAATGTTCTTTGAACATGCCAAAATTGGATAGTTCCTGTCTCAGTGAACAGAGCAGGAGTGATTACTGACTTTGATGGTTATGTCCCCAGATCAAGACCAAGCTCCACACAAGTGGTTCCATTTAAAAATGATTTAGTGGTAATCGATATATTTGTATTAGCTAATAATTCGTGTTTACTTTATACCATACAGAAACACACCTATTGATTGGTATGACTAGATGTGAAAGAGATTAAACGCTTCCAAACTTTGATGATATATGTATACCTACCTTACTTCCACTGAAGAGGTACGTTGTGTTCTATATTCAAACGCGTGAGGGTCACTGCCCTTATTTTGTATAACTTGCAACAGTAGCACATTATACACAGTACTAATAAACTTGGTAAGACTATTTGGTGGCTGTGGACTTTACCAAAACTGACACACAGTTTTATCATGTCTGGCTTGGTCTTCTCAGTGTTGTTTTTTTTTTTGCAAACAACACCCCACGCTTCTGACAGACGTCACAGGACTGTGATAGCCTTCCCTGATCCAAAGTCTTCTAAAAGCAAGTGGTAAGAGTGCAGGTTTAAAGCAGGCTTTTAGATCACATCCTCAGCCTCCACACTTCACACAGCCAGGCTCTGGCACTGAGGTGCATTAAGAGCAAAGAGAAGAGAAGCAGTAAAAGCACACAACACCCTTCCCTGCTTGCTCTTGGAATATAAATGGTGAGGAGTTGCAGGAGCTCAGTGGTACTGACACACAGTCGGTGTTCTCCAGCATCTGCTTTGCAGGACCCGGGTGCAGGACCACATCAGAGACAGCTGTGACATCAGAGCAGGATTTCTTGTGAGGCCAAACTATTACACAGAGACGTGTTTTTACCTGCTAGGACTCATTAGTGCTGTATACGGGAGCGTTGGCTGTGGGTGAAGGTTGTGATATGGTACAGTCTGCTCTCAATAAATGTCTGTAAAAGTCAGAGAAACCTTTCAGTATTGCAGCACATAAAAACACACAGTAAACACCAAAAGCCGGATTTGCAGAAATGTTCGGCAAATCTGGAGCTCCTGCAACCTCACATAAAAACCTCTCTGTGCTATGACATACTTCTTTGCTTTTGTACTCTTAGATAAATGCAAGTTTTGCTATAAGGACATTATAAAGCCTGAGAGGAATAATAAACACTAGTAAAAAAATAAAAAAGCCCTGATGGGATATGAAAATAGAAAAAAACCGCATAACACAGGTAGGGGTGGAACCACCATCCTTGAAAGTGTTGATCCCACAAGTGGACATGGCACTTAGTGATATGGCTTAGTGGGCAGGGTCAAAGGTTGGACTTCAACTTGGAGGTCTTTTCCAACCTTAATGATTCTATGATTCTATGATTCTACCTCTGTCAGGATACAGGAAGATTAAAATAATATAAAAACAATTGGCCGTAAGTATTTTACTGCAGAAGAAAGAAATGGCATGAGCACCTAAAATGAGGATAAAGGTAAGTAACTACATGGCAAAGAGAGACAGCCATATGTACTTTCTGTGTATTTCACACACGTGTAGCATGTTCAATGTCTCCAACATAAATGACCCTTCTTGGCAGTTCAGACGTCACCTACAGAACATCACAAAAGGAAAATTAACCTGATTTACCTTTGGCCATCTGGACCTCACAGTGCCTTGAGGTCCATCTATTCCCAAGCACAGACTTGCAAATATGTGCATTAAGTGATTGTGAAGTTATTAGCATCATGTAATTTTATTTCATTTCACTTGTCCCCCAGGACAGTCAGTAATAAACCAGAAGGTGAAATTAGACTTACACACAGAAAATAAATGTTGTTGATTAGGTTGAAGTGTCTATTAGGCTTCTGTTTGAGTTTCCAGCCCACAAGAAGAATGGCAAGCAAAGCCTGTTAAAGACACATTTTGACAAGAACGCATTTTTCTGTGGCTCCAACAAAATAAATATAGTAACGCAGCAGAACCTTTTAAAAGTCAGGCTTATGTGCTTGTCTGATCAGCACCAGCTAACAGTTTCATCTCTCCTGAATGTCACAGAAGCACATGAGCTGTGCCACCACGCAGTTCTCAAGATAAATTCTTTTCCTCAAAGGACATCGCACACATACCATGGGCTGCACATTCTGTATTAAACACACGAATAACACAAAATGGTAATTGCAGGTGGAAGTCATCCCCTGGGAAAATTGTGAATAAAGCACTGAAGCACACCTGGCAGATGTTACTCACACAGTTTAATTTAGTATGGACAGGCATTTATGTTGAATGGTAGAAAAGCAATATAGTAACCCAGGTAGGATAGAAAAGTTTGTGTGTTTTTGCTTTCTTGCCAGATATATGGGTTAAAACAACTTTTCAGTCCCTTCCAGCTACTGGGATAGGCTGGGAAGGAATAAATGGTATGAGCAGAATCCCTGCAGGGAGGGATGGTGAGTGCTTGGGCAGGGATAATTCTGAAGATCTGTTAACCCACAGCTTGGAGCTTCAGTGAAGGGCAGACCAGCTGAGAAGCTGCTAAAGAAAAAAAAAATAAAAAAGTTGAGAAATCAATTCCCCAGTTGTTGCCTAGAAAATATTTATGTCACATTATTTCTGTGTGCAAAAGCTAGCAGAATTCTTCACTAAAGCAGCAGTAAGTCAGCTGCAATGCTGTTCTAGATCTGATATTAACAAATCAGCATTTAGAGAAGATCTTGTCAAAGATCGCTTTGGAGTACACTACGCTGATGGCAGAAGAGCGAAGTTGTGTAAACTAAAGCATTACTTTAATGATTAGATATGAGATTTGGACAAAATATTTCAAAGACTTGAAGATGGTCTTACTGTAAACCAGACAGGTGTTGCATTCAGAGCACAACTTACATCTAAGAAATTGGAAAAAAAAAGTGATTTAGAAAAGCAGAGAACAATTAATCTAAGCTTAATACAGTGTCATTTCTTAATCTAGAAGGAAAAAAACTATTTAACATCCGGAAACAAATACAAATTGGGATAAAATGCAAATCTATGCTTATCAGAGAGACAGTAAACAAGATTACCTTGTAAGTTTATTGAGACAAGAAATGATTCTCAGGAAAAGATTAATATAATATATTGTGTTTACCTGGACTTTGGTTAAAGATACTCATATAATTAGCTATTGTCTTGGGCTCCAAGGGTAGAACCAGACTGGTACTGCAGAGTCCATGTGTGCTAAGCATGGTCTATCCTGCACCTAAGCTGGGGCAATCCCAAGCACAAACACAGACTGGGGGATGAACAGATCGAGAGCAGCCCTGAGGAGAAGGACTTGGGGTGTTGGTGGATGAGAAGCTGGACATGACCCAGCAATGTGCTCTGGCAGCCCAGAAACCAAACGTGTCCTGGGCTGCATCCAAAGCCCTGTGGGCAGCAGGTGAGGGAGGGGATCCTGCCCCTCTGCTCTGCTCTGCTCTGGTGAGACCCCACCTGCAGTGCTGCATCCAGCCCTGGGGTCCCCAACAGGAAAAGGATGTGGATCTGCTGGAATTCCAAATGAGTCTTTGAAGACGATAACAGCACTGGAGCACCTCTTCCATGAAGACAGACTGAGAGAGCTGGGGTTGTTCAGCCCAGATAAAAAATGTCACTTAGAAGAACTTATAGCACCTTTGGGGACCTAAAGGAGCTACAAGAGAGCTGGAGAGGGACTTTTTCCAAAGGCATGTAGTGACAGGACAAGGGAGAATGGCTTTGAAATGAGACAAAACAGATCTAGATTGTGTCTTATAAAGGAATTGTTTCCTGTGAGGGTGGTGAGGCACTGGAATAGGTTGTCCAGAAAAGTTGTGGATGTCTCATCCCTGGAAGTGTTCAAGTCCAGGTTGGATGGGGATCTGAGCAACCCGATCTCATGAAAGGTGTCCCTGCACATGGCAGGTGGGTTGGAATTAGGTGATCTTTATGGTCCCTCCAAGCCCAAACCAAACTGTGGCCCAGGGAAGGCACAGACAGAGCCTTTGGTGCTTTATGTGAAAGTGGATTCAAAACAGCTTCCTAAGAATTCCAGGGAACATTTCCCAGTCTCCTACAATCTCACTGGATGTACTGTTTTTTCCCGGTGTTGAGGTGCTCACCTTCACCACTGCAGAAGCCCAGCTGATCTACAAGGCTGTAGCTGCAGCCAGGGCGCAGAAACAGGCCCTGGGGCAAGGGGAGTGTCCAGCGTAGTTCACAGTGCTGTATCACACACTTCCATGAGGCAGGGTGTGACATCACCCAAGATAACAGGTAAGCCCACCACTCAGGAAGAGAAGGTATCCAAATAAAGCACAGAACCATGGAATCATTAAGACTGGAAATTATCTCCAAGATACATGTAGGAGAGGTTACCTGGACTGAGATTAACTGCTGGAAAGCAGTCAGAACTTTTGAGGGAGTTATCAAGATGTCCTTTAGGGCACGGTTACTGAAGTGAACCTCACCCTTAGAAATTTATAAAACAATCTGCCTTGGGATAGCAGCTCTTTATTTGCTTCCAGTGTAGGAGGGGAAAGATTGTGATGTACATGATGACTTTAAGCTGCTGGCAAGATAAAGACATGAAATGGGCGAATGAGATTTGCTGAGCCTTGTAAAATGAAAGCTGAGGTGGGATCCTGTTGCTGTTGATTGATAAGGAAGTAAATGTCAGGGAAGGGGGGATGTGTAGCAGATGAAGAAGAAAAGAGTGTCATGTGCAGGTGAATGTATTCAGGCTGTAAATTAAAATAATGTTGGTAACCATCATATCAAAAGTCAAAAAGATGCAAGAAAGCCTCCAGGAAGAACAAATTCTCTGAAGTTTACATATGGGGCTTGATGCATTTCTGACAAATATATTATATGGTTTCCTGTTTGAGAAAATAACCTGCCTTAATACATTAGACCTACACTTCTTTATATAAAGAAAGGTAGCTTCATGTTTTCACTAAACTATTTCTTGTTTTACATCAAGGAAAATGTGCAAAACAAGAAACAATGCGTGTAAAGACATGAGAACATAGCACAGTGCGTGCATCACCTCCCAGCTGCCCCTGTGATGCTCTAACTCTGCTTCTCGAAGGAGTCAGAGGAGCTGGCAGCAGTTCACGTGAGGCTGTAGAACATGTTCTACTGAATTCTCTAAGATCTAAACTGAGCCAGCAATGCAGAGTTCAGGGCAAATATTTCTCGTTATCTCAGAAGCTAGGTGGTTATGGACACTGGTACCACCTGGAAGGGGCTGAACAAACTCAACCTCTGTAACGCCTGTTTGTCACTTGAAGTAAGTACAAGACTGGAGAACCATTGATTCCGGCAGCAGCAGCTCAGATGACTTGTTCTATTTGGCTTGCAAAATTGTTCCTGTCTGTGCAGATGAAATCCTTGTGCTCACTGCCATGACCGTGTAGAAAGCGCTTATTTTAAAAAAGGATTATCTCTTTTTTACAGATAAAAGAACCTATTGTATTTCTGTGTATTTATTTATTTCCTCTGCAGAACAGAGGAGGAGACTTTTAGGTACAGAAAAGTATGCAGGTTTTAAAACAAATTTAAGACAGGGACCAGCCAGAAGTTCTGGACAAGTAATCTGGTCTGATTTGTGGAGCAGCACAGTTTTATTCAGGTTAATAGGTTTATTTGTTTAATCCACATTAAGTAGAACTGGAGCATTGATGCTTCATAAAGACATTGGAGGCTCCCAGAGATCAAGAAGCCATCTCTTCTACTGTTGAGCAGTGGCTTGTTTCATTCATTGTACAAAACCCTTCGCTTTGTATTTTCTTTGAACGTGTCTGGCTTCAATGACATCTGTTAATTCCTGTTTCTCTCAGCTGTTAACAATGCCCATTGGAAATAAAACTGAAGGTCTTCACATGAAGGTCCTCCTTGATATGTTAGCACTGTGATCTACCTCTGATGAATTAAGTAGATTGAACTTTTCCACTCTGTCACATGGATATATCTGGTCAGGTGTGCACTTCTACCCAACAGATGGCTATACAGCACTAGTCACCATCCCTTTGGAGTCAGCTCGGAGAAATGAGCCCTTTCACGATGAAGTTCATCTCATCCCAAAGTGAATCTTTAAAACAGACTGGATAAATGTCCCTCAGAGCGTTCCTATTTCTCTCAAGCAACAATCATGGAACCCTGTGCTGGCAGCCTCTCATGTCACTGCCTGCATTATAGGCTTCTGCATTTAGGCAAGATGAGTCTGATTTTTGGACTAGGGCATTTTCCCAGCTTTGAATCATTTCCTTGGCTTCCTCCTCTGCACATCACACTGATGAGGCTTTGCAGATCTCCAGCAATTGCACGGCATGATTGCCTATGTATGAGACTCACTCTCAGGTGCTGGGGGTGCACACAGGGGCAGTTCACTGAAAATCTGGTTAGGGAGATAGAGCTGGATTTCAATATTTATGCTGTCCACAGTCTGTACTTGTTATTGATTGTACCTTTTTAATAAGTTGCATGTGGCACAGATGAGAAAATGCCTTAATAATTATGGTCCCCTGGAAAAAGAACAGATTATGTAACTATTGATCTTAGTATTTTTGTTCTATAACTGTTTTCCATTTTTCTGATACTAAAAACTGTTGCTGCACCACAGGTTTCAGCTCCTTCCATCCAGCTTGGTTTACAACATTAGCCATTCAGCTGTATCTACTCGTACCAGGCTCAGCCACTAGCCCTGCCAGACAGCTGCCAGGTGTTTTATTGTTAAATAAATTCTTACATCTGTCAAGTTATAAAGCAGAGACCAATGAATCCATTCTTGATGGCTTTTGCTTTCTCTGTCACTTGAAGAAGACATGCTAAGAATTACATACTCTCTGCAACAAATGCCGAAATATTTGTGTATCTCAGTGTGTCCCCTTTATTCATACAAAGCGTGTTAAGTGTTGGGGTGTTGACCATCAATCCATTGTGGCTTATTAGGTCTGAAGAAAAGAAGTGTAATGAAAATCCCTTCTCCTACCCAGTATCTTATCCCTGTGTTAAGAATGGCTGGTTGGAATGTTCTCATGTGATAAATATGATTGATATATTTATATATTGCGCACTTGCATGGGTGGCAGGTAGGGCTGAGGAGGAACTTCCAATTTTTCTGGCTGGGAGAAATAAGGAGTTTTCCCAAGAGAATCCTGCTGTTCCATGTGGGGGTCTTCTACCATAAGCTGCATGAGCAGCTCAGGTGAGTCCTATCCCCATCCATCCCTCTCTCCCCTTTGTTTTGCCCATTCTCTCTCCATCCCTGTCTTCTTCCCACCATCACATTCACTAGCTCTGATTGCAGATACTTTCAGGAAAATGAACAGCACTTTTGGACAAGTGTTCCCATTTTTACTCAGCTCTGTCTTTGCCTCCACAGATGTTCAGGCCATGCTAGAGAACCAAGTTTCAGCCTACACTTGCTGATTCATCTGACATCACCATCCTCTTTACCCACAAACTGGTCCAGTGCAGATAATGAAAGCAAATTCATTATGGCATTTATTACTTTGCCTTCTCACTTGCTCTTACCATGTTCTTTTGGGACAGGAAGAATGAATTGCAGCAGAGAAGAGATTCCTCAAAAAATTTGATTTTTCTGGTTGAATTTTGCTGTCCGCTATTGCGGTCAGTGAGCCGAGATGTGCAGGTGAGATCACACCACTCCCCTGCAGCCCCACATTGCTCTGAAAGTGATTTGTATCCATTTAGTTTTAGCTGGTAGGAATCAACTTCAGTTAAATCAATATAATGTGGGCTTGTGTTGATTTGAGAAGGTTCACACAATGTGTTGTGCTGGTTTAAATAATCATTTTCAAAATCTTTGGAAGCTGTAGTTAAAAACCAGCACGTAAGCCAGTTTGAGAGCTCCAGATAAACTGAGTATTTTTAGTGGTGGATCATTGCAGGAGTAGTAAAGTCTAGGGAAAAGTGAAAATCTTGTGGGATAAACGTGAAAGTGTTAAAAACATGAAACAATTCAGTAAGAATTCAAACCATGTCTGGCATTTTGAAACTAATCTTTACTTAGCTAATGTAATCCTGCTTTAAAAAAAAAACCCATGTAGTTTGTTCATTTCTTCACTTATTTTTCTGCTTTTTGTATCAGAAAATTTTTATGATCGTCTGTTCACAGCATCACACAAACAACCCTGTGACAATTGGAGTAATGTTTCCTTGAGGATTAGGGGAATTTGTGGAAAGAATCATTGCTTCATGAGGGAACAATCAAGCACTCATTGCCGGCATCTTTGTTGCTTAATTTCTTTGTGCCTGTACCTTGATTTGTTTCTCAAATTTAGCAAAGAAGGGTATGAAGCAACAAAAAAATCTAAAATTACAATGTAACCATATGGAAATATCCAGTTAAAGAAGTCTAAGCACTTAAACCAACTGTTCAGGGTATTTTCCCCTTAATGTGCTTACATAAATCACATTAGTTTTTATGAGAGTTATTTTTCAAATTTATACACTTTTTCAGATGGATCTTCATCTCCCAAGGTAGCATATGCAGAGGCTGAGTGTGTTTCTGCAAATTAAAGTCTGAGGAATTCAAAGTTTAACTCTGACACTGGATTTGTGGATGTCATTGCATAAGCAAGTTATTCATGGACTTTTGGAAATAGCTTTTACTTTTTAGTGCTTGGCTTTAGACAGCTGAATTGTCATCTCTGAATACCCAGCATTCAAATTACGGATGTAACAAGTAATATTTGTGTGGCATTTCTAGAACTGATCTGTGCTAAGGTTTCATCCCTAACAAAATCTGAAGGGGAGAAAAATCACTGCCACTATTTGAGCAAACACAGTGCACAGAAGTGTTGCTGTTGCACTGAAATCCCCCATTTCTGGAAATAGCTTTTTTGGGGGTGTTGTGGTTTAACCCTGATAGTCAGCTCATCCCCTTGTGTGGGATAGGGGAGAGAAGTGGAAGGGTAAAAGTGAGAAGATTCGTGGGTTGAGTTAAAAACAGTTTAACAGGTAAAGCGAAAACTGCATGCCCAAAAGGAATTCATTCCCAACTTCCCATGGGCAGGTGGTGTTCAGCCATCCCCAGGAAAGCAGGGATCCATCTTCCTACCTGGGAAGACAAATACCAGCACTCTGAATGTACCTCCTTCCTCCTTCTCCCCCAGATTTATACACTGAGTGTGACCCCAAATGGTCTGGAATATCCCTTGGGTCACTTGGGGTCAGCTGTCCCAGCTGTGTCCCCCCTCCCTGTGTCAGCTCCTTGTTCCCCCCCAGCCTCCTCACTGGTGGGGTGGGGTGAGGAGCAGAAAAGCCCTCGACACTGTTTAAGCTCTGCTCAGCAGTAATGAAAACATTGGCTTTCAGCACAAATCCAAAACCCAGCAGCACCATATGAGCTGCTACAAAGAAAATTAACACTATCACAGGAAAAAAATATATATGGGAATATTTAATGATTTAGAAAAATAGTATTTCTAAATAATATTTCTAGCTTTTATGAAATATTATAATACAATGTTTATATAGTAATACTTAAATATGATGTAAATGTATATTAATTGTATTTTAATCTATACATACTATTTCTAATTTTGCTGGGAGCATGTGCTGAATGTGCCCCGAAGGTTCAGAAAGCAGAATGCAACCCAAAACTTTCCAAAATTTAGTACAATATTGAATGCTATTTTAACACTGATTTTGAGATTTGGGGATGATCTAGTTTGCCTGTTCTGAATTTTGCATTATTGTGAAAATCAATGGGGATCTCTCGAGTGCATTTGGGAGCCATGTGGGCTGACTGGTAGCCCTGCAGAGAGCTCCCATGGAGCTGGCAGGGTTCTGTGCTTGCAGATCACAGCATCTGGAAGGTCAAAGGAGAGGCTTCAGATGCTCAGTTAGAAGTCAAGAAGCAGAACCCAGACAAAGCACAGGGTTCCAAGTACCTCACACATCCTGCAGCCCAAATAGATTCTGCCTCAGAGCTCTTGAATTCACCTTTAAACAACCTTTTTACATGACTGCTTATGCAGATACGGGAGTATTTTGGAGTCACAACCTGCCTTATAGTTCCTAGATACAACTCCAACTTCACTGTATCCAATGAGAGACAGTGTCTGAAAAGTGAATCTAAATGTATTCGTAAGGAGAAAGTTCATCACAACAAGGCTAATGAATAAGCAGCACAAACAAGGGAGGTGTGCTGCCAGCTAGACCTGCCTTTGGGACAGAGGATGGATCCCGATTCATGTTTCATTCAGTGCTTAAACATCTTTGAACACTGGTTTTAGCACTCCATCTTACCCTGGCGAAACTCGTAAACTCTTCAGAAAAAGGAGAACAAAGGTTCACCAGAAGGTCAAAGTACACACCAAGGAGGTTTTAGCCCAACTTTGATACTGACAGTGACCCACAGAAACACTCAGCTCCTTGCAGCTGTGAGAGGGGGCTATTGGCTGCTGCCCCTCAGCAAGGCTGAGGGATAGAGACCACCACTGGAACATGCTCCTCCAAGAGGAAAAACTCCTTGGGCCTGGGGTTTGTTACGTATGTGGAGCCTTTTCTCTTGCCTAAGAGACATCAACTAACAGCTTAACTTCTGAACAAGCTCAAGGCCTAACATCTGCCCTCTGAGGCAGGAACCAGGCCAATTTTTGTGCCAAGAGGATGTTATTCCTAGCTAGGACATGAGAGCAGTGGGATGAGAGGTTTCCCAAGCCAAATCCAAGCCCCTCCTCTAACAGCTCCTTCTTGAGGGCAGTGGGGTGTTATCCATCACTTGATATCTTTATCCAAGACTGAGAGTTTAGGCTGGCTCTGTGCCCTTCTAAGGGTCCTCATGCTCAGCCAGGAGCCATGTGCTTGGGAAGCACTGGTGAAGCACTGCTGTACATTATGCAGGAGCAGACATGACCACAAAGGCTCCTGCTGGCCTTACAGCCACTATTTAACCTCTTTTTGACCTACATGAAGCCTGCTACCACCGAAACCGTCACTGACTTAGGATTCCTCTGACCTTAGTTTCTCAAGCATCACAGCCTTTAAAAACCCTTACAACTGCCTGGATCTGGGTTTTAACTACATTGCCTGCTAGCTGTAGTCCAGTTCCTACACACTAAAAAAAGAGCATTTCCATTTAATTTCAGGCTGCCATGGCTATGAAGTGTTTTGAATAACCATATCCTCTCTTTGTTTCTTCTCTGACATGGATGTGTTGAACTGGCCAGTGCACACAAAAAACCACAGCTACCCAATTCACTGTGCTGGTGATATGGGCTGGCAATTGTGGACGTTGCATGGAGACAATGGGGACATACAGAGATAAAGGGAGAGGCATTGCGTGGTTACACAGGATGTTTTTTAGCTTTGAGGTCCAGTCTTCTTCCTCCTATTTATTTTGGAGAACCGTTTATTCTCTTTGTTTATCTAAGGAGTCAAACAGAGCTGTAACTCCCAAACTGCAGGGTTGGAAGTACATCCTGAATGGGGCAATTACCTGGATTACATTTCAGTGAGACTAAACCCACTGCTGTGTGCTAGAGAAAAGAGCAAATTCCTTTTCCATTTTAATGGCAGGTGACATCTGTACTGCCAACTGATCTGCTCAATGAGCTTTTTGAAATAATCACCTCAGTGTAGCCCAGATCTCATTCCCCTCTCCTTTTCCTTTAGCTGCCATGGAGAGGGAAGAGCTGTGCTGTGCCGGAAGGGCAGCAGAATTACAGTGCACAGTAACCTAAGCCAGATTCCTTCAGCCTAAATGGCATTAAAATAAATTCTTTCATTGGAAGAAAAACAAAACAAGGAAGGATAAGAGGAAAGCCTGTGTGAGGGAGTATGGCATTTTAACCAGCTGGGTCTGTGCTGTCCTCTGCAAAGGGAAGTTTCATGGGAGACAGTTCTCTTTCAAATGCAGAGGTGTGACAGAGCTGAAAGCTCAGACAGGAGTGCCTGTCCCAGTGGGCTTGTTGTTGCATGATAGCTGTACTGCTTTGGACTGGTTAAAACAATCTACAAATTTATTCTAAAGTTGTTGCTTTGATGTTGCTGGAGAGCTTGATATGTTGAAGCCTCCTTCTTTCTGCAGTCTTTATGCTTTCTCATCTCTCTCCCATCTCCAGGAAAGACCTTTGAAACAGCTTGAGACACTCATTCTTCTTCTTCACAATACCCACGGATGAGCATTTAGTCAGCCTCACAGGTCTCCATGAAGAACTGTGTCTGAAGCTCACAGCCCCCTCCTCTCTCTGAGTCAGGTGTTGGAGACCACCTGAAGAGCTGCAGACTCAGTGGGAATTGGAAGAACATTCAAAGATATAATCCTCCATAGATAAAGAATTCAAATACATCCATGAATCTCAGTTGTGGTTTTTAAAGTTACTTAAGAAAATGGGAGGTTTAAGATCCCAAACTTCTTAGTCAAATAAATTCCCTTTATCCTCGAGTCTTCCTTTTTTCTTTTTTCTTAATTTTGCCAAAATTTCTGCATCTACTGACGCTTTTCAAAATCTACCCATAAATATGTTTCCAGCCTGGTAGTCCGTATTGTTCTGACACTGATTAGTGCTCCAAGCAGCAGGTAAGTCACCTGCCAGGAAGACTGTGCAAAGAGCCCCGCTTCTCTTTCCTTCCCTGCACACCACACAGCTGCAGACAGGGTTCTTGGGTAATGACAGGGTACTTCTGCAAACAACCGGCTGTGAAGTGACACATTCCTGTCAGCAGAAAACTCTGCAGATGTTCTTTAATCTCTCAAAAGAGCAAACATTTCTGTGCCACCCTAGCAGGGAAACCATCCTTGTTATAGCACATCTGAGCAACTTCGTTCTTTTCCAGAATATGCTACAGAACAACTTTGTGTGCCACGGGGAGCTGCACCAGGCGGACAAACCTGCTGACTGAGACACCACTGGACACACAGATTTATTCCTGAAGAAAAGGTTGAACAAGATAAAATCATCGTGGCAGTGTAGAGGTAATCTGAGGCTCCAGGGAACACGAACAAGCTGCAGGATAAAGCCAGTCACCATCAACAGCTGAGCGGGTAATTCACAGCAAACCACAGCTTTGATTAACTGCACCCTTTTCCCAGCCACAGAGAAATTGTTAAAGCTCTTAGAAGTTCCCTACTTGCTTCTAGTAATTACAAATTGAGCCCTTTATGCAGAAGACCAGTGAAAGAACTGTGCATCTGTAAAATGCCCTGAAGCCCTGGAAACAGAGGATGTCACAGCATTCAAGGTATTTCAGAGACTTTGAAGACCTTGTCACTGTGTGAATTCCACCTACTTTTGAAGTCTTGCCTTTTGCAGTCAAGAGAATAACGCAGAACTATCCTTATTTCCTGTCTCTAAAGGCAGAAGCCTGGCAAAAGGAAAGCAGCATGCCAAGTGCATGAGCAACAAGGCTGGGAGACACGAATTGTCTCATTGCTTTCTTCATTGCTTTCTTTGTAAGGATTAAAGGTCATCTGTGCTTGTCCCCTCCGTGTATAGAGCATGTAGAGACACAGAGACACCCAAACAAACTCCATGCAGAGCCAATGTCTGTGTAAGTGATATCCACATTCCCTGATCATCCAGCCATTCCTACACGTTGGCTTCCAGTCTGGTTGTACTCCAGAGCCAGCAAACTTCAGGCACTGCAATAAGCAGCTCACAGCTCATGTGTGGGTATGGATTTAGCCTAAGACAGTCAGGGAGCCCACATCACCATAGCAATTGCATGCTGTTGCGTTAATTTCAGCAAATAAATGAAGCTTGTAAGTCTAGGGGTATTTATGCAGAGCAGTGCAAGAGCACACAAAAAACCTGCAACAGTCCCGAATGAGGCAGCCAGGCTTTCCTGGCTTCTTTATCCTGCTTTTCAGGAGCACTGACTGGTTCCATTAACATGACTAGCCTGCTTTCAGTGTTTGAGGTGGTGTTTTCAGACATGACTTGGGTATACCTATACAGCACCACACTGAGCCATGTAGGACCGACCAGAAGTGTGAAAAAGCTTCTAGAGTAATGTGTGCATTCTCAACAACTGAGGTTGTTATAGAAAAATTTAGCAGGTTTGAGTATTCTCTTTCTGACTGGTGATTGTTTAGGAGCTTTTGCATAGTGATAACGATGGGATGATTTGTTCTTTATGAGGAAAACAAGAACTTACTTAAGGCGGGCTGGGATCCTCATTTTGTTGCCAAAAGCCCACACGCTCTTCTTTTAAAAATGAAACAAAACATACTCACCAGGGTCAAACACAGGTACAAAGTTCTGGTTCACACAAGCTGACTTAAAGACAGCCTGTCTGGGAGGGGAGTGGTCAAGCATTCTGTTTGCTGACCACTCTGACTGCCTAAACTTATCTGTGTCCGCAGGGTGTTGACTTCCCCTTTAGTCACAAGTTTGCAGAAGTGTTTTAAAAAAATGAGAATTGGACTAATCCAGGAGCTCTGGAGTCAGAAGGAAGAGAAGCATTTTTATTGAGTCTGTTTGACACTGAGTTCATTTTCCAAAGGCAGCCCCCAGAGTGCTCAGCTGGGCAGTGGTAGCCGGAAAGGTGTTGGTAGCACAGCAGTGTTTGACTCCTGCTGAGCAGAGCTGGCACAGCATCAGCACTGTCTCCCCAGCATTCCTCCATCAAGGGGCTGGGAGTGGGCAAGAGACTGGGAAGGGACACAAGCAGGCCAGCTGACCCAAATTAACCAAAGGGATATTCCATATTGTATGACATCAGCTGTGATATAAAAGCTAAGAAAAGGAGGACAAACAGGGTGTGTTCATTATTTACAATATTTGCTGTCTGGAAAACCTACTGCACATGCTGAAGTCTGGCTTCCTGGGAAGTGGCTGAACATCACTTGCTGGTGGGAAGAAGAGAATACAATTATTTTTTTTTCTCTTTGCTTCAGTGCATGTAAATGTTTGCTTTTGCTTTAGTAAATTGCCTTATCTCAAGCTATAAGTTATTTTCCATCTTATTTTCCCTCAGCTGAGAAGGGGGAGTGATAGAGTAGATGGATGGGCTCCTGGTGTTCAGCCAAGGTCAACCCACCACAACATAAGAAAGAAGATGAACAGAAGTATTGGCATCAGTAATAAATATTCTGCAGATTGCAGAGGTTCCAGGGATGGGACATTGGCAACTTCTCTGGGCAACCTGTTTCAGTGCCTTACCATCCTCACAGGGAAGAATTTCTTCATAGCATCAAATTTAACCTTTTCTCCTTTAATTAAAGATATTGCTACTTGTCCTATCTCTATCTACTCATTGATGAAGTCCCTCTCCAGCTCCCTTGTAGGCCTGCTTTAGTTACTGGTAGGTTTTTTAAGGTCCCCCGAGAGCCTTCTCATACCCAGGCTGAACAGCCCCAACTATCTTAGGCTGTATCCATAGCAGAGGTGCTCCAGCCCCCGATCTTCACCCTGCTCAGGACTCACTCCAAGAAGTCCATGTCCTTCTTATGCTGGGGACCCCAGAGCTGGATGTAGCACTGTGGGTGGGGTCTCACCAGAGCAGAGTAGAGGGAGGAAAATCCCCTCCCTTGACCTGTTGCCCACACTGCTTTGGATGCAGGCCAGGGCACAGTTGGTTTCCTGGGCTGCCAGAGCACATTGCTTGGTCATGTCAAGCTTTCCAACAATCAACACACCCAAGCCCTTCTCCTCAGGGCTGCTCTCAATCCATGCTTCTCCCAGCCTGTGTTTGTTCTCGGGATTGCCCTGAATCATGTGCAAGATCTCATACTTGGCCTTGTTGGCTACCCTATGTTGTCTTACCTTTTGTGTTTGAGTTTGTCCAGGAACTCACCCAAGTCTGTCCTCGAGACCACCAAAGGAATTGTGTGTCTGAGCCTGTTCACTGTCCTGCTGGCAATGCATCCATCCAGAAGTGGGGCAGGATACAGCTATCATGCTCACAGCTGTCCAAGAAGTTCCTCCACCCCTGATATTTTGGCAGTGACTTGGGAACATCATCTGAGTGGGGGCTCCAGGCTGCCAGCAGCCTTAAGCCTCTGCTGACTGTAGAACTCCACTAGGATGATGTTCATAAAAAATGGGAGACGGTGTGAGGACAACCCTCAGCCATGACATTCCTTTGAGTGTTGGTTGGAAGTTTTCTTTCAGCTTACCGGAAACTTGAGCAGCAACCAAATAACTACAGGTTGGAGAATGCATTTTGGGGGGCTTTAGCTGCAGAGGGCATGAAGGTAGTTTGGAACATCCCTGACCTGTGATTCACATGGACCAGATGAACTCTGCAGCCTGATTCATCAAGAATGTCATGATCATGTCCTCTTTGCTTATGTGCAATATAAGGAAGTGGGTTTGTTTCCTTTTGTTTTAAAAAATGTTCTGTCCACCAGTCTGATTTCTTTCCCCTGCAAAGCCATCCATTTTCCAATAAACCCTCCAGCAGCACAGGCGGTGATAATTCAGGTCACAGGTTTTGACAGAGAAACCACATTGTCAGCAAGTCACTGCTAATGAAAATGCTTTTTCTTCCTCCTTGCGCATTTCTTCTCATGTCCAGACCTCCACTGCTTGGAGTGGGAGTAAAAGATTTGTTGCAGCAGTATCTTAGTAACCCTCTAAATCTTTGCATGGGGCTGCCCTTTTGCTGAACTTTTAAATCTACAAAGTGGGGGGTGAATTCAGGACATGAACAAGGTGAGCAGCAAAGTCACACCCCACGCTGGGAAATCTGGAGGAGGCATCATGCAAGAGAGGGAATTTCTGAGGGCATCTCCAGGATCTCTGCAGGGCCTGAATGAGGATGTGGGATGGTGGGAGCAGCACAGCACAGGACAAGTCCTGGTTGCCACACAGAAATACAGGGGTATTTCAGCTGACCCTCAGCTGGGGTGGCAGAGGGAAGGAGGACACTTTCGTCCTGTTGCTCCCACTTACACAGGGAGAGGCAAACATATGGCAATGATTGTACAGCAAACCTGACATTTTTCAACCACTTTGCGATGTTCCACCTCAGAATCAGTGCACCCAATGCCTGTTTTGTCAGAAAATTAAACTAAAAGAGCTCAAACAAGAGTCAGAAGATATCTAGACAGCAGGTCCTGTAGTGCATTGACTTCAGCACTTGTTTGAGGATTCTGGGACCTCAGGGGCTGAGCTGAGGCCACAGAAAGATTCTTGGAGGCAGTCGATTGCTGCTGCCAATGTCATCTCTATAAATCAGCTATATCTCAATTGATTTCAGTGGCATTCTGCTGGATTTATACCTGAGAGCAGACACTGACCTTAAGCACATGGTCTGAACAGGGCCATTCCCACTCAGCTGAAACCATTTGGAGGTTTTCCAGTGCCATTTGATTGGCATTAAGACTCGATCCATAATGGGAGAGTATATAATAGCCTGAGAGCAGAATCAAATAAATCCAGTCTGGGTCAGATCTTCGGACAGGGATGTTGATGGATCAAAAGTCAGCTCAGTAAAGGTTTTAACTAAAGATAAGGACATGGCTCTTTAAATGTCACTGTGAAAGGCCCACATTTGATTACGTAATATTTTAATTTGAGCTTGTTCCTCAACAGCACACATCTTCCTTGCTCATTAAAATTAATAAGCTACTTTCTCTGGGAAAGACGGGACCCACACCTGTGTTTCAGGAAGAAGGTGACAAGAAAACAAGGACGACATGACAGTTCAGGAATGCTCAAAGACCTTCCTCGCCTTAATGCAATGCAGAGAACAATTTTGCACAGCTCCTCAGCTGGAGCAGTTCTCTCCCCTGGGCTCTTCAGTCTCTAATTTCTATGACCCTGTGAATTTAGTGTACACACAATGCATGACTGATGCTTCTACACAGAAAAAAACACATTAATTTTTTATTCTCACCAACCACAAAACTAGAAAACTGCTCCCAAGCTTGTGTGAAAGTTCATCCCTGGAAAGACATTTGACTTTGGTGGGTGGATTTGATAACAGATTAGGTTTGAGAAGGCAGGAAGGAGGGAGGAAGCAAAGCGTTGGCTAGATTTGAGGAGTAATTACACATTCTCCCTTTGGAAGGGAGGAGATTGGTGGGATGCAAATGGAGGAGATAGGAAGGGAAGAGGGGCTATGGAATCCACAGATCAGACAGACTCATGACGGATGGATGGAGCTGCTACCACAACCTGTGGTCTGTAGTTTTGCTTTCCCTTTCCTTCTCTCCTTGGCCTTTTCTGCCGAGGCAGTGATGTTGGGCTGACGGAGATGGAAATCATTTCCCACCTGTACCAAGAGGTGTCATGTCAATGGCAATGGTTGCTGCTGCGGGAGGCTGGGTTCAGCAGTTGGGGGGAGGTGAGTCTGGTGCAGCTCCATGCCCCAGGTTCCTGCAGCATCCTGGCTGAGCACACATTCCCTGCAGGCACACACACACGCAAAGGGCACACCTACACACCACATATTTACATATTTATATATGTACATAAATCCTGGACTCACAGGTTACAGACACACAGAGAGCACGCATGAACACAGTAAGCACCAATGCTGGCACTTGGAGATGCAAGTCCCTGAGATCACAGCCCCAGTTCAGTTGCTATTACAGACCAACTCACTCACAGAAAGCTGTCTGGGACTCCCCCTGGTCTCTGCAGCATCCTTTGGTCTTGACCTCAGAGGCTCACTGACCCCTTGCTCCCAGGCCATGTCATCTACTCCCTGTCTGGTCCAGCTCCAGCTTCACTGGTGACCACAGACTCATTCTCACACCCACATTCACTCCAGTTGCTGCACCACCGACACGGGGATCCCATGGCTCCTGGTCTCATTCCAGCTGCTGCACTCAGAGCTGTCTCCATATACAAGCAGAGAGTCTCTCACACAGGGAAAGGGGGTTCAAATGAGGTTTAAAATGGTGTTTAATGAGAAGACAGGACAGATAGCACTCGTGAGGCACAGAGTATGGCCAGGCAATCATAGTATCCAGCAACTTGTTTACACTTGACCAGTCACTTTATCCCCTTATCCCTCTATTTTCCAAAGCTTGTTCCTCCCTAATTGTTGCTAATGCTTCCCTTTCCCTGCCTTTGGTTACCCCCCCCACTACCCCTTAACAAGCCTTGCACAATCCAAAGATGCTCTTCCTATGCATCCCCATGCAGAGACCCTCTTCAATCAGTGAGGAGACCAGAGAGCTGCTGCCCATAGAGGGGGTGCCACTCTATGGAGCCAAAACTCCTCTTGGACAGCCCTGGCAGGTGCTCCTGCCTTTGACTGGGGTATTTGGGCTCCCATGGGCCTCCTGTGTGTGTGGAGAGGTGCTTTTTGGGATGTAACAGTTACAAGGAGGGGATGGAAGAAGGCAAGAATGGAGTGTCCCAGCATGGTGGTTCTGCATTGCTCATGGGTCACCATAATGGCAAATCCAAGATGAAGTACAAAGAATCAAAAACGCAAAAAAACCAACCAAACAAAAACAACAACAACAACAACAAAAATCATACTTGCACACTTTTAAAGTTTTTTCATGAATCATAAGGGCTTTAGGGAAGGGTCTGACTGTCCCAATCCATTCAGCCTCCACACTCTTGTTTGGTCTCAGATAACAACAGCTGTCGTCCTTCAGTGTTGTGCAAATGTGCTTCCTCCCAACACCTGACAGTGTTGCTGCTGTGAGGTGAGTGGAGAAAATTAATCATGAAAATGGGCGGAATGGGAAACCCAGGAGTAAAGAGGACACTGCGAACAGAGCTGAGGTTTGGGGACTCCTGTATTGTTTCATTTAAAATTAGAGCCTACAACTATTCCCTTGTATGCTGCAGCAAGCCGAAGTTAACACTTGGGTTCACCAAGGCTCATTTTTCACACTAGCTTGGGGCAATTTTTCAGGATATTTAAATATTAAACTTGCAGTGAAAAAAATTACTTCAAAAAGCTGTCTCTGAGTCTTCTTCACTGCATACGAAGAGATTTGGCCACCTATAAAATTCTGCTTCATTCCATCCATGTGGGATTTCTTTGCTGAGCTGTGAGACATGGGCAAGATAACAAGGAGATGAAAAAGGGATCAGCAGCCTGCTGGGTCACATCTGTTGGTTTTCACTCCACAACTGAATATCTACTGTCCTGCCAGCATCTTCTCCCTTAAAGTGGTACTAGAAAAATTGTGAAGATATGCTTACTGAATATTATTGAAAATGAATTCTTTCAAGTAACTCCAGTCTGTGCATAGGATGGTAACGCACACAAGCCCAGGCTGCCGGATAGCCCGGGGGTCAGCTTGCTGCATCCTCAATGAGGCAGTGACAAAGGAGTTTGAGGACCGGCTCCCCACCTGAGGGAGCTTCCTCTGGGCAGGTGATCAGGCACGCAGGTGGAGGCAAAGAAGAAAAGAGAGGACTCCTCGTGTGATAATCCATGTGAAGGTTTATTAGCTCACAGGAACAGGGACAAAGAGACAAATATTAAGGAGGGGTTTAAATTTATATAGGGAGGGAAGGATAGGCAGGGATAATGGATACAGCCAATAAAATAAGAGATAAAAGGCAGGGTGACAGCTGGGGGAACCAATGAGGATAATATATAGGAGGGACTTGGAGGAGGAACCAATGGGGTGTCGAATAAGGCAGAACTTTCTAGAACATATACATATTAATTAAGGGGAATGAATATTAATAACTTCATACATAAAACAGGGAGGGGAAAACACCAACCAACCATAACTAAGTATGAAAAACATGAAACTGGGGGCTTGTGGGCTCTCACCCTAACCTAGGATTGAGAGAAGGGGCTTAAGCCTTTGACCACCAAAGGTTGGGATTTGGGTTGCTCCTCTGGGTCTTGGTGGTTTTGGCTACCTGCACCCCCACAGGATGGATTTAACAGTGCACTGTAAGAGTTTAGCAATGTTATGCCACATAATAAATGTAAATATTAGGGTAATGCTCAGGTTAATCAACTTCAGCCTAATTGGGTTTTGCTGCTGATTGTTCCCATTGGAAGAGTGTCTCATAGTTTCCAGATTCCTCCATCCACCTCAGAGGACACAAAAGGTCTGAAAATCCCCTGCCAGTCTGGGGTGCCCATGATTTCCAAACTTTTACGATAGAACTGGGAATGGTACCACAATTCAAGATGAAGTTTTAAGGATTTGGGACTGCTTGGGAACTAATGCTTGATTACAGACCTTAGAGTGCAGTGGAGAGCCCTGGGACCTCCCATGGCTTCCAAAGGTACCATGCAAGATTAGAGTTTAATGGAAGATTGCTGCAAGGGATACATTCCCATGGATATTTCAAATCAGCATTTTCCAAAAAACCTCAGTTCTATGAACTGCATCATCTTTATTGTCTTCTGGTTGTACTCAATTTAAAACACTAAGCCATATCCTTTTAAAGTCTTTGTTATGATACGGGAAGACAAAAGTGACCAACAACTAGGGAAATTAGAAAATGTTCTAGGGTATTTTGAATCCCTTAAGAACAGAATTATCTTCAGTGTCTAATATGAGGCCCACCAGACTTCTTTTCAACCTAGACCTATCAGGCAACCTTAGATTTCTATTCTGGGGCAACTTTTATTTCCATCCCCCTATAAACACTCCATTAGACTGCTCGAAGCCTGTTTTCACAGTGGTGTTTTGTCATCATCTCATGACTGATGACAAGGCACAGATAGACCAAGATTTTCCCTCCCTCACATCGGTACCTGTTCTTGGGCTTTATCTTCCTTTTCCATTCCTTTGATTTGCCTGGTTTATACATGTTTATGGTTTATGGAAAACAGGACATATAAAAGAAAACCAGACTGATTGTCAAAATTTAAAGGTTAGCTACTGAGAGGAAAGAACCCTAACCACTTATTAGAATACAGCTGTGGGTTTTTTTGGGTTTTTTTGCTTCTTTGAGGAAAAATCCCAAGGAGACTTCTGCTCTGGTGTCTGGCTTCATTTAGGGCAAAGGACCCTACTGAGCCAGGAGAAAGAGGCAACTTCTGTGCCCTTTGGCAAGGACCTGATGGGCTGCCTTTTCTTGACAGCTGAACAACAGAGTAAATGGACACAGGGAAGTTATATAGATTTGCTGTCATATAAATGTAGTTTGCACGAAGTGATGAATTCAGCAAGTGTAGTAGTGCTTTACCTTGGCCTCAAGGGAGATGATGAAACAAGCATCAATACCTGCATTTAAAGCCCAAAATGAGGAAGATGGACAGAGTATAGCCCTCTAGGGCAGCAAGGCTGATATAAAAGTTGTGCAGTATGGCAGAAAGGCTGTGTGGTAGCACAAGGTAGCACAGGTCCAGAGTTCTGGTTTTCTCCTGTCCCATGTCCCCATGGAGGCTTATTCCATGATGTAGAGACTGCAGATCATTTCCATACAACCAAAATTTTCAAGTACTCTTTCAATGAATCCAGATGTCTCAAGTGCCCAGAAAGCATCCTCCTCTCAGAACAGTCATGTTTCTCTCTTCCCTTTTAATTTCTAACATACTCTGGGTGAAGCACAGCCCTCTGTGTTCCCTTCTTTAAACCTTTTCTCAACCAAGTCTTTGGCAATATCTCACAATCATTAAAAAAGTGCCCAAGATGATCGCCCTCCTCCACTTCACCCAGTGTGTTATGTCCCATAAGACATAACATGGGAAACACTGAGAAAGTGTCTTATTCAAAGCTGTACAGAAAAGCTGCAACGCAGAGATGCAGAGCCAGAGGGTTGTTCTCACCATCTTCTTTCATCTGACATGAAGTATTTTAGAAGAGCTGTATTAGGTTGTGTGATTAAAGGCTCATCTATATACACACGCAGAGGCAGAAGGACAAGCCATGGAACCACAATATCCAAGTCAGAGGCACAAGACTCTGAATTGGGCTGGGGCTGTTCCAGGAGAGCCTCAGCTTCATGGGTGGGAGGGAACACCCTTCCCAGGGGAAACAGGAGCAGCTTCCCAGCTCACCTCACAGGTGGGAGAGGCATCAGTGCCTGGGTGTGGGACACATGATTGGATGTGGAGGAAGAGCAGCTGGGGATTCTGCAAGACCTGAAATGGGATAGGCTGGGGGAGAAACCAAAGTCAGGGAAAGGGAAGGATTAATTGGTTTAGAGAGGAACAAGGATGGGAAAATATAGGGAAAAGGGGATGGACTGGCCAGTCCCAAGTAAACAAGTTGCCAGTTGATGTGATGGTATGCAGGACATTCTCCTGAGCAATGAGACCAGGGGAAGAGATTTTTAGGGAGCTGTTAGCAAGGAGATGGGATGGCCCTATTTTACAAGAAGATCTTTCTTTTGGTAATTGCTTCACACCTTGTTCTAGCACAGCACAAATGAGGTGCTATTCTCACCCCAAAGCAGCACTAATGAGTGGTGAAGACAGGAATGCATCTTACTTTTCCATTCTACATTCCTTTTGTGTGTTCGTAGGGGCAGTGTTAACAGAACACCCTCTGAATTCCTTAGACTCTACTGTGATTCTGTTGCTAAAAGTCTCATTGAGAGGAAAACCCAAGAGAATCATTTGTATTAAAATCAGACAGATACAGAACCTAAAACAATTTGATCATATAAGGAACCTTCAGTCTTGAATAAATTTAAATTCAGTTCTGAATCTGCTAGTCTGCTAGTTAGAAGTCTAAGAACTTACAAAATGCTTATCATGAAATACAAGTCCCCATAAACCAGCAAAACACATAAATCCTGTCTTTGCTAATTATTTGGAAGATGACAACTAGAGTTGTTACATACACACAAGGATCGGGGTTATGACCCTGAGGAACTGAGAGATATAGCCAAATGATGATCAGAATTTCCTGTTGGCTATAATTTCTTTGGGCTTGCTTTTAATGTTTGGCTCCTGCCAGGATTAAAACCATGATTTCTGAACCTGGAAGGCTTCCAAACTCTTGCTCTCCACCAGACCAATGTCCTTGTGAGGTTTGCAGCAAAGATCAGATGCAGTGAAAGGGAGCTTTGTGTGTTCAGGGTCACAGGGACATAGAGAAGACCCACTGGGCTGAGCCCCCCACCTTGGATTACTGCAGGTTTCTTCTCAGATGCCAGATGTTTTCATGTACATCTGCATGTCACTGAATGCCTGGGCTCTGCACAGAAAGTCTTGCAATAAGGTTGTTATGCAGTAAACCTGCACTCACCAGTGTAAATTCTCTTCTTTGGATAGTTTCTAAGTATTTGCAATTGTTTTAAGAAGCTATCTTTTCTGTTGCCCAGATCTCAAGCATAGTTTCACATCAGACCTGCTCCTGGAGCAGCCTGATTTATACCACTCTCTTCTCATGCATGTTGAAGTGACTCCTTGAATTGAACAGTTCCAGACAAATTATAACGCAATGGAAAAGAAGTATATTTGAGGTCTGTAGGCAGTTTTATACCACTCAAAATATCACCCTTCTTCCTACAGTGATGTGTGCAAGTCCCATTGAAAGACAGCACTTCTCAGTTTATCTCACTGGCATTTGCTTTCTGGGTTTCAAATCATGATCAGGCTAAATCCTGCTTGTGTAGGAAAAGGTCTTCTTCTGAGAAACAAAATTCAGTTATGAGCACATGTCCATCCTCACACTGGCAACTTCCTCTGTATGCACGCTAAGCTCCTCAAGGCAATTGAGGCCCTCAGCTCTCACTGGAGTGCACAGGGAATGAAAATGGTTTGGCCTTTACTTGGAGTATTGTGGGATGAAGCCTCATGTCATGCTTGTATATGAAAAGGCTTTAGAGTATTTATTTTTGCATTAAGCTATTCTTTCTTCAAACAACTGGTAACAATATGCCTCCCTTAGGGTGGAAGTCTGTTCTGATGATTTAATATACCTAATATTTCTCTGTAGCAGCTGGTCTTCTCAAAATATCACATTGGATTGATAACCTTCAAGGAAGCATTGCACTGCATGTGATGACTTCTTCGTATTTAATCATGACAGGGAGAATTGTTTTAATCTCTCCTACTTTTCCATCTCCTATAGGACCTGCAAAGAGGTAGGTGGCACTTATGTGTCACCTGCACTGGTGGCTCAGGCAACTCTCCCACCAAATCTTGTGTCATTGGTGCCTTTGGTAATAACCCTGGGGCTCAGAAGGAGGCAAGCAAGATTAGTAGGCATGAGAAATAGAGATATCTATGCCATTGCTCAATGTATGCATGGCTTAAAAGCTGCAGAAATGTTGTAAATATTTCTCTCAGAAAAAGAGCTGCTTTAATTTTGTGAGCTCTGAGTTCTTTAATGGTCATTACCCATTATACAGAAATCAGTGCTCCTGAATCAGTTTTTCAGAAGGGCTTACCTTCCCTGGTAAGACTAATTGAAACTGATAGACATACGGGGTGGTATATCATCCTTTGGGGGTGGAAGACTGAGTTCTTTCATTATTCCGAATCTTATCTATCATAGAATTTAATTAGGAAAAAAAACCAGACACAAGCTGAAAAGGGTTTTTCCTAACCCCTCTGAAGTCAATGGATAAGGTCCTATAACCCTTACCAGTCTCAGTTATTGGATCATATGCACCCACTGCTCAAAGGTTACAGACATTGCTGCTGATCTGGTGCTAAGAGGTCTCAAATCAGGGGCAGTGAAATCATTGTCTTAGTTTATAGGTGAACTTGGGACAGCAGTGTGGTTTCCATCTTGCAGATTTAGTGTTCATGCCCATGTTTTTAATCACTAAGCAAATTCCCTGTTTCCTTCATTAGGTTCATGTGTCCCACAGAGCTCATGCATAAGCATTTCAAAACATACAAAATGTCTCTAGTCCTAAATCCAATTTTATTGCATTCTTAAAAGTTTATTTTTAGAGTTAGCAGGATGGACAAATTCCACTCCTGCCTAAGAAGTGCATGACCTTTAGCTTTCCTTTAAATCAGGCTTCTCCATCTGTGTGATCTTTACGAAGCAAAATGTCGTTCAATTACATCTAATCTTCTGCTTGCAACTCTTGCCAGGGTTTCCTCCACCACTGCTGTGGGACCAGCTGACTCTGTGTGGACCAGGTTCCTATGTGTAAAGGAAAAGGCACGTGGAGTGAGGAGGAAGTTTCTCACTTGTCATTTAAGCTGGTGTGCCACACTGCTCATACATGCCAACATTGGGTCAGGACAGGGTTAAGTTACTCCAACTGCAATGTAATTTAACTAATATAAAATGCAAACTGTGTTGGATTCACGATTAAGATGATGCTCCTCATGCTCCTTCCTATGAGAAGTAGGTGACTGTTACCAACTCTCTCCATGTCTCCCAGCAATGGAGTTGCTTAAATCTCCACTCCTCTTCCCTGTTTCCTTCAAAGACCCTCCAGGTCTCTGAATTGTTGCTAAGCAAATGCATGCTTTGATACTAAAGTAATGAGCATTATGGAAGAAAAATACCAGTATGTGTACATATGTGCAGCTCCTATCTCTGTATATCTCTTCTTGATTCAGTCTATCTCGAACCATCCAGTGTTCAAATTATGGTTTGTTTCAATATTAAAAGATTTCATGCTAGGTAGCAACAGAGCCCCGACCAAGTTTATGAGTAATTCTCTTCCTTCAAAGGACATAGATAACCTGTTCTAAAATAACACAGTAAATTTCTGATCAACAGCTGAGACTTGGTGCAAGAACTTGAACAACTGTTTGACAGGCTTTCATGCCAAAGCTCCCCAAACCAAGTTTAATGTGTTTTATGCTCTCTTTTAATCAAAGTTCAGTGACCTGTTTCTTGCACTCGTGTTGTTATATACAAAGGGAAATAACGTGATGGATTTTAAAACCATGGTATACATCAAGATTACTAGAAACAATGTCTGAACTAGCCTGGGTGTAGTTCTTCCCGGACACCTTAAAGCACACCCCTCAAATGTGGCCACATTTGTTTCCAAGAAGAAAATTGTGGTGCAGTCCCTTGTCTTAATTGCTACAGCAATTGTAGCAAAGCCTCTTGGAGAAAGTTCTTTGAAGCTGCAAACCACTGTCATTCTGTGAAGAGGAAGATCCTGGATCACTCCCCACATCCTAGTGGCATATCCTGTTCAGCAAAAGGAGGGTAGACGTGCCTCTGTTTTATTCTAAATAATCTCTGATGCACAGTACAAATTCAATACAACAGCAGTAGATAAACTCTAGGGCACACAGCAATCTGATCTTCTCATTGTCTGCACCTTGAGAACGGCAGGTAGGTAAAATAATCTTGTTTGTTGTGAGCACTGACTCATTCCATCATTAGCCTCAGACATCCAGGGGGGTTTCTGAGCTTCTTAGCCAATACCTAAACAAAGTTCTGTCAGTTGTCTTGAGCAATACTAGATAAAGCAACATCCTGAGCTCTGTTGAGTGAGGAGCCAGAATCTACTTTAGGGGGTTGTGTTCAAGCTTCTTTCTTGATAATAAGATTAAAAGGGTGTCTGGGAAATAGGTGACAGTGACATCACAGTGGAGCAGGAATATAGACATGCATTAAAGGACAAGGAGCAGTGACAAAGAGTCATTCTCTGTCAGCAGCCAACAGCTAGATCCACATGTGGACAGGGGCTTATTTAGGGAGCAATAGGTTGTTTCATTCAATAAAGTGATAATCTGCTTCATTCTCTCACCCTTGATGGATAAAGTCCCTGTTTGAAGGCGAAGTGGATTATTCTGTATGTGGAAATTGGATTACGGCTGAAGGAAATGGAGCACTCTGCTGTTTCATTTCATTAGACAGAGGCTTTACCTTCACCTTCCTGCAGATCTGCTTGGTCCAGGAGCTGGAGGCACGTGCTGCAAGTGATGCCCACTGATGTGTTTCAGGGTCATAGCACCTGGCAATTCCTTTGCTGCTGTAGATGTGAAAGAAGATCAGGATTTGACAACTGTCCAGAGAAAACCCCTCTCCTTTGGGTTTGAGTAAACCCTCAGGATTTGTTTTTTTAACATTTGAGTTGACCTAAGCAAGATCCATTTTATATTCTTCTGGTCCCCTCACTCCACCAGGTATTGCAGGTAGTTTAGGTTTTGTTTTAGGAAGGCAGTTGATATAGCTGACCAATGTGACCACTGGATCTGGCTTAGGCCCTTTGTCATTGCTGATGCTCACACTCACTCATGTCAGCAAGGCTCTCTTGTTACCACTTCAGGAACAGATTTCTGAGATCTTCCTCAGAGGTCTCCTTTCTGGGCTGAAGGTGGATCCTGTCAGGACCTTTCTGTCTCATCTCAAGCTCACCTCCAAATGTATTGCAAAGCTGCACTACAAGGAATGGTATGAGAGTCTGGTATGGGAGCCTTGAGCACTTCCTCCTTCCCTTTCCATTGGCACTGCTGTGATTGAAGGTTGTCTTTTCAGTCTACTTCACGCTGAAGTGGCAGATGACATTTCAGTCATTTCAGTTATATTTGGGATGCAAATTCAAAATACGTGTCTCAAGGACCAAAGGAAAAGCAGCATTTGAAACTGAAGGAGAATATGTGACTGCTGCTATATGTCTCTTCTAAAAATGAAGGGGCAGCAAAGGAGACTAAGGGACCCCACACAGCTGAGCAATGAGAGAGGACATGTCCTTCATAATAAGCCAATAAGGTCTCACAGGTCTTATTTTGAGAGACTACTTCCCTAATACACCTTCTGCAAAGATTAAATTTCTGCTGATTCCCTTCCCTTCCCTTCCCTTCCCTTCCCTTCCCTTCCCTTCCCTTCCC
>VZRV01006485.1:0-218155 GCA_013398115.1 Falcunculus frontatus | reverse complement strand
CCTTCCCTTCCCAAACCTTCCCTTCCCAAACCTTCCCTTCCCAAACCTTCCCTTCCCAAACCTTCTCAAACCTTCCCTTCCCAAACCTTCCCTTCCCAAACCTTCCCAAACCTTCCCAAACCTTCCCAAACCTTCCCTCTTTCACAGATGTACCCAGCAGCACAGGAAGATGATGATTTTTTTTTTTCCCTTTCCAACATAAGTGAAACAAAAGATTCACTAGTGAAAGAGCATCACTGGCAGCCATAAATTAGATTTCTGGAAAGTCAAATTCTTGCTGTTTTATCAGTGGGTATGATTCCTGTTGCACATGGGGCTTTTGGAAGAAAGAGGGCTGCAGGGAATGTTGTCAAGGCAGTGACATCCTTTTCCTAGGCTGGGTCCCAGTGATCAATGGGCAGTGGTAGGGTTATATCATCCATTTATTTTCCAATGCTTTTTAAGGCTGTAACTCACCATAAAAATCCAGGTTTTGCCTGCCCTGTCATATCTGCTTACAAAATATAAGTGATCTTGTAGTCTAAATTTGGAAAGTGCATGCCATAGGCATAGAAGAAGGTTACAAATAAGTGATTTGGTAACAGACGATAATCAAAACCTCTGTGGAAACAGCTTTCAGGCTAACATTTTTGAGTGTAACCTTACACTTCATTGCACTTTTTTTTTTCCCCAACCCTAAACTAAACCCTTGTTTGGGTAAAGGATTTCCTTGTCATCTAATTGTGTTCTGCTCATGTCTGATCCCCAGGAGGATTCCCTGCTGATGTAATGATGATGATGAGCCATAACATCCTTCACCTGGAAATTACCTGTGATTGCTATGGTTTTGTTCTGTGATAGTGGTTCTGTCTAGCCCTTGCAGAGTGAGCAGCCAGAGAATGACTTGTGTGCTCTTCACCCTACCTGGGGGGCCCAGTGACAGGTGAGCGTCACTGCTTTTTCTCCTGGGGTTCAGCATGTATTTGGGAGGGGACAGGTGTGCTTGGACACACAAACAGTGTCTGGGAGACACCAAGGTCTTAAGACACATAAGGCATCCCCTGTTGCCCATAGGATGGACTCCCCTTGCAGCAGTTCCTGGAGAACTGTTGCTTGTGAGATGGACTCAGTTGGAGAAGTTCATGGAGACTGAATGGTGGAAGAGAAATAGGGGTGCAAAAATGTGACTTGCTTTATAGATCTACTTTGCTAGTCAGTAGATTTACTAGCAAATCAGAAAAAACAGTCATTCCTCCTACACCTGGATGTTTCTAACAATGCCTTCCCAAAATAAGAAACACCTGATCCTTTGCCTCACCGTTTGTATCATCCACAGCACAGCAGCAAGGTGCAGAGATGGAGGACTTTTTCTGACCTCTCCTGATCATTATCTTCTGGCCTCAGCATGAGCTATTACCCTTTTCATACCTAAGTTTACAGGGTTACCGATGCCCCAACTGTCCAACACACAAAACTTGGACTTCCATTGAGACAACACACAGAGGAAGCACTGAAGGCACTGCAAAGTATTGTCAAAAGAACTTATTAACAAATAACCAAGCAGAAGGATTTATTGCACATAAATTCTGAAACCAATTATATCTCCTTTGGGGCCTGGGTAATGAAAAGTCTCCTGTGTGTGCTTTCAAAGCACTATAAATCTGATGTATTCTTCAGTGTCCTCATCTAGTAAATGGGTCTAGTGGTGTGGGCTGCAGCAAGCTGGATGCACTGGTTATTGCCACCCAACTACTCTGAAACAGCAGCAAAACAAAGAATTCTATTTAGGATCTGTACACTTTTTAGTAGTTTGGGGGTTTTTATTAATTTTATTTTGAGTTTTGCTGTGGCTGTTGTTGATTTGCTTTTGGTGGGGCAGAGGTGTTTGTCTATCTGATTGTTTAAAATAAAATAAAATGGCCACATCCTGAATGACCTGTTTTGATAGGTATTTAGTTTAATTTCTATTGTCATTGCTTGTTCCAGGATGCATGTGGATTCCTCTCTGTGAGCAAACACTCCTCATAACTGTAGCTGTAGAGAGATGGCAGGACAGAATCTGCAATGTACTTAAGACTTTTAATCTTAAAGCACCTGAATCTAAACTGACTGTAAATTTAAATTTCAAAAAGTGTTATATGTCAATCCCTTTGCAGAAAAAAAAAATTAGATAGGAATAGTGAAGAGAATATGTTTAATTATTATAATGATTACAAAACTAGATATATGTATACCACATGCACCTGCTAGCCTGAATAATTATACAGATGGTGAGGGAAAAAATGGCTGAGAAATTGTTCAGTGTCTGCAACTAGGTTCAGCAAATAAGAGAGGAGGGTCAAAGAGCTAAACTTAATTGCCAGGGTGTTTAAGCAGGTAAGCATTTCTGCTTGGCTTTTTTAACTGACTTGGGACAGTGAGTCAGAAAGCAGCAGCTCATTGTAGTCCCATTCTTCTTCCTGAAATTACTTTTTTCTTTGTGGCTTCACTACATTGCCATCTCTTGATAGTAGCATTTGGAACCAGAGGATATATTGCTCTGCAATATATTTATGCATCCTACATCTGCTGTACCAGGCCTGAGATACAACTCAGGTCATGCTCTAGCTCAGCCTTGTTTGAAGGTGGAGTTTTGAGCAGTGCTCTTTGCTACTTGCAGCTGTCATCCAAATTTTAATTGATTCCTCAACTAGACTGAAGTGACAGGCTGACATTTTTTCTATAGGATCTTCTCTGTTGGGTGATGTCTGAGGAGAGACAGTCAGCATGGTGGATTTCTGGACTACAATGATACAGTATGAAAGAGGATAATAGAGCTGAAGAATTACTTTTACTGGGAAATGATGTGGTATTGGTTCTGTGCTTAGCTCATGTGTGTCTTGAGCTGCTACTGCAGTCTTGGGTGAAGGGAATGAACTCAGAAAATGGAAAACACCAGGTTTTTAGATCACCTGAAAAAGAATTGCTGTGGGAGACTCTGAACTCGGCAGTGAGCAGCCATCACTGCTCTACTTCTTTGTACTGGGTAGTACTAACCAGATAATTGACAGTGGAGGATGTTTCTTCACTTCTGCTGCAGTGATGTGCTCTGCCCCAAGCCACAGAGCTGGGCAGCACAGGGAAGAGGATAGAGAGATCTGCCAAGCTTTGGGCTTCAAGCTGTAGGGTACCAGCCACGGCTTGGTTCCTGTACCTGGCAGCAAAGTTCCAAGGGAAGAGGAGGAAAAGGGCATAAAGCCAACAGGAAATGGAGGTGGGAGGTTGGTACACTTGAGTAATGTGTGAGATTTTTTAGATAGAAAGAAGAAACAAGTTATGGGATTCTAAATCTTTTGACAGGAGCATAGAAAAACTGGAGAAATGCTACCAGAGCCAGAGAGGGAGGTCTTTACTTCAGCTTTCTGACCAGGACTACAAAGAAAGGGGTGGAGTAAGAAAATGGCAAGGGTGTGCTCATAAGAAGAAAGAACAGAAATAACATCAGTCATAGGGAAGAGAAGTTCTTAGTAAAACTCAAACTACTGAAGCTGTCAAGGAATACCACCCTGGAGTAATTCACCTCCTAACTGTGCTGAGTAAAATGATTGCAAGACCTTAAACCATCTCTGACACAGAATAGCAACGGGTTCAATCAACTGTATTCATCCTGCTGCCACTGTGATGCCAGCTGGGTGTAAGAGCTAGAAGAAAACTAAGCCCCTAGAGGAAAAACTGTCTGTAAGTTCCTGCTGAGGGCAAAGGGGTCTTTAATTTCATTCTTTCCTTCCTTCTCGGATCCTTAGAAATATGAGGCTGAAACGTGTGTTCTCAAGCAGAGACCGCTTTGTTCCCAGGAGAGGCAGTGCCTCTCCTGTAGCACAAGAGAAGCATATATGATGATTTGGTCCAAGATATCTATTTGCTGCTGATGGACTGCTGCTGGGGAGGGCATATCTTTTTATTAATTCAACCTGAGGAGATGCAAAGGTCCATACCGCTCTCCAATTACATCTTACTTCTATGGAAACATTTGCTGTTCTGAAAGCCTTGTTTGTTTTCCTCTCTGATCTCCTGTGTTCTGCTCTTTTCTCCATCTCCTTTTTACATGGCAGTCTTTCATACTTTTTTTCCAATTAATTTTCCTACCCCCCTCTCCTGCCCCAGTTTCTATCTTCTTTCAGTCTCCTTTCGTTTGCTTTCAATCTACCCTGTTGTCTCTTGCCCTGGTTTGCTGTCCTCCTCCCTCTGTCCTCTCACTTTGATTTTCCATCACTCTTTATCAACTTTGCCTCTTCACAATCCCCACCACTGCTTCTTTCCTTGTTCACTATTCCCAGCCTCCCCTGGTGCAGATCACTGTCTGCTGCTGCATCTTCTCTGGTGGCTTGAAACGCAGCTGACCTCTCCACACAGGAATCAGAGATCGAGTTTGATGCAAGACACATCTTAAGACTTAGATGTTTCACTTGTGACAGCAGACACTTCAATTGCCTCTAGAGACTTGTCTTGCAGGGTCACTTAAGCTGTCACCAGAGGTATCCATTTAACTACTGCAGTTCTTCTTGTCTGATCCACAGCTTCAGATGTTTTAGCCTGTTCTCTCTTCCCCTGTGAGCTGTGGGTAGGAGCAACCTACTTCCTTCTACACCTGGATCATTGGGAGGAAAAGGAGACATCTGAAGGGAGTTTTAGTCTTCCTGGCTCTCAGTGGAGACACTTACCTGAAAGGGGCATACTGCAGAAGCAGACCTGGGCATGGCAGATGGCCTTCCTGAGCAGCAGGTGTCCTGGAAAACAGATATTTTCACAGTGTGGCCTTATCTGAAGGGCATGCACAGGCAGGGAGCTCTGGGGAAAAGTCTCTGCAGGGACCAAGTGGTACAACATTTACAGAAAGCCACTGAGGCAATGCATTTATTAGATTGGAGGAAAACTGATGAAATTACAACTGCTTCACGTCTCCCAGGCATCCCGTGGCCCTCTGCCTCTCCAGGTGATCCTCATGTGCCTACTCAGCTACAATCACGGAATGGCTTGGGTTGCAAGGAACATTAAAGATCAGCTACTTCCAACCTCTTTGCCAAGGGCAGGGACAGAGTTCACTACACTAGGTTGTTCAGAGCCCCATCCAACCTGGCCTTAAATGCTTGCAGGGATGCCCACTTCTCTGGGCAATGTGATCCAGTGTCTCACCAGCCTCACAGTAAACAATTTCTTCCTAACATCTCATCTAAATCTCCCCTTTTTATGTTTAAAACTGTTTTCCCTTGTCATATCTCTTTCTGCCCATGTAAAGAGTTCCTCTATATCTTTTTTATAAGTTTCTTTAGGTACTGGAAAGCTACCATAAAGTCTCCCTTGATCCTTCTCTTCTCCAGGCTGAGTAACTCCAACTCTCTCAGCCTATCTTCATAGGAGAAGAACTGCAGTCCTCCTCTGGACTTACTCTAGCAGGTCTACATCTGCTGCTGAGGACCTTTAAGAGCAGGTCCAGAGGAAGGTCTCACAGGAGCAGAATAGGGGGGCAGAATCCCCTCCTTTGGCCTGCTGCCCACAGTGCTGTGGATGCAGCCCAGGATGTGGTTGGCTTTCTGGACTGCCAGCACATGTTGCCAGGTCGTGTCCAGCTTTTCGTCCAAAAGGAACCCCAAAACCTCTCTGTAGGACTGCTCTTGATGAGTTCTCCTCCCAGTCTGTACTTATGTCTGGGATTGCCCCAACAAAGGTGCAGCACTTTGAACCTGGACTCGTTGGACTTTATAAGGTTCTTGTGGGCCCACATCTCAAGTTTGTCCAGGTCCCTCTGGATGACATCCCATCCTTCTGTTGTGTCAACTGCCCTGCTCAGTTTGGTGTCATCTGCAAATTTGGTGAGGGTGCACTCCATCTGTCTGTATCACTGACAAATTATTGAAGAGCACTGGTCCCAAGACACAGCCTGAAGGACACTGCTCATCACTGTTGTGGTCTGTAGTTTCTGCACTGGCATGGCAAGCTGCAACCTTCCCGGAGAGCGCTGCGGGGCGGCATCGGGGAGAGAGCGGCTGTTCCGCTTCCCGGAGCCCTCCCGGGCGGCCCCGAGCCCTTGCTCCGGCTGGCTGCTGACCCCACAACACGGTAGCCATAAAGGAGGCGAGAAGGGTCTCTGCATGGGGACCACAGGACTTTAATCACATGGTGACGAACAGCTTCCCAGAGGCAGAGAGGCCACATGGCAGCCCGTTTTGGGTTTTATAGGGGGACGAGGGGGGCGGGGAGAGCACTGGTTTCAGGGTGCAGGGGCAGCACATGGGCAGATTTGGGGTACCAGAACCAATGGGAAAAACCCAAGGGAGTGGCCAGGACTAGGGGCAGGGAAGGGAGAACAATATGGGAAGGGCAAACACTTAGTAGGAAAAGGAGTGGGGAAGTACAGCACTACACGTCACCAGCTTCCACCTGACACAGGAGCCATTCACCACAACTCTCTGGCCGCCTCCATCCAGACAATTCCTTACGCACATTGAATCAGTGTCTCTCCATCTGGAGACAAGCATGTCATGCTGTGTCAAAGGCCTTACAGAACTCTAGGCAGATGACATCAAACAGTCTTCCCTTATTGCCTGTTGCAGTCACTCCATCATACAATGTCACTGGACTGGTCAAGCACAATTTACCCTCTTAGTGAAGAGATTTAGATCTTTTTAGCCCTTCAGATCTATGGATCAAGGCACAGGATGTTCTCCTTAAGCCTCATTAGTCTTCAGCTTTCAACTTCTTCATAGCATAGCTTGACACTGAAAGCTCTTATCCTCGATTTTCAGCGCACCTCTGCAGATGAAGGAAAACGTGGTAGTAGGGTCTCTGGGGATGCTCTGCTATTGGAAAGCAAGAGGAACCCTCACTCTTCTCAAAGGTTGTGTCAAGATAGCAGGCAATTAAGCACAGTTATAAGTGAATTCCTTTTAGTCTTAATAAAAGCAAAGGAATTCCCTGCAGAAAACTCCTGAGTTCCTCTTGCTGACAACATATGTGCCCAATATAAACCACACCAGACTCAGAAGACATCATTTATTGTGTAAAAGTTCGCAGTTAAAGAAAAAAGAACATACTATATTTATAACTGGGTCTGTGCTCTTATCTCTCTTGACTCCAGTTAACATTCCTAGAGGATATACTGAGACTAATGGGAAATGTTCTGGACTGGACTAAAATGACAGTTCTACTCCCAAAGATGCAGGACTTTAAACAAGATAAAGCAAAGGGTTGGTAGCCCAGATTACTCCAATATTGCTCTAACACATACACAGCACAATAAAACATGATATAAACTCATCTAATCTGTCAGCACAGGATGAATAAGTACTGGAAAGTTGAAACTTGTTTCAATTTTTCTCACTTTAAAAATGCCTTCAAAATTGGTAATATGTTAAACTGATGACCACTTGTGAAATATTTTATTGGAAAAGCAATGGCTTTTGTGCCAGGGAACTTGTACTGCCACAACTCCTCCAGAATCAGCTCCAAGGAGGACTTTCCTAAGCAGAAATAGTCATGATAGGATTCGTGGCTCTCCCTGAATTTTTCCATCTGCCCATGCCTGGTGGCAGCTCTCCCCCTGCAAATTCCAGCAAGTAGTGGGAGGGTGCTCAACGACTTTCACTATGTTCAAGTCTTTTGTTCTGGAGCAAACCTTATGTCATTTCTTGTGAGTGTGTGGTCTGGCTGCAGCCTTAACCCAGCACGCTGGACAGGACTCAGGCAGGGCAGTGAGAGGGGAACAGCCCCTCTTCCTCAGAGCTCCTCACTCTCCCATTGTGCAGTTCCCCAACAGGGATGCTCTTCGTGATGCTCCATTTATTTCCATATTTTGGCATTTCATTCTGCCTCTTGTTGAGTTTCTTCTCTATTTTAAGGTCACTTAAAGGACTTATTTTTAAAAGATGGGGTCAGTTTTTCTACAAAAGGAAGGAAAAATTCCTGTACCTGAGAAGGAACAACCTCATGCACCAAAGCATTTTGGAAAACACCATGGAAACTACAGATGGAAATCACTTGTGCACTACAGGGGGGTCCTGGTGGGCATGAAGTTGAACATGAGCCAGCAACACGTGATTGCAGCAGAGAGGGAAGTGGTGTCCTGAGCCTCATGAGGGAGAACACCGCCAGCAGGGTGAGGGAGGTGATCCTTCTTTTTCACTCAGCACTGGTTGAACCACATCTGCAATGTTGTATCCAGGGCTGGGCTGCCAAACACAAGAGAGACATGGGCATATTTGAGAAAGAGTCCAACAAAGAGCTATGAAGATGATTGAGGCAATGCAGCATTTTTGATATGCTGAAAGGCTGAGGGAACTGGGGCTGTTTAGCCTGCAGAAGAGAAGGCTCAAAAAGAAGGCTCAATACAGATAAATACCTGAAGGGAGGGTGCAAATTAGATGGAGCCAGATTCTTTTCCATGATGTCCAGTGCTACAACCAGAGGCAATGGGCAAAGACTGAAACAGAGGAACAGAGGACATTCTCTTTGAACACCAGGAAATATTTCCTTACTGCAAAGCTGACGGAATGGTGACACAGATTACCCAGGCAGATTGGGCAGTTTCCCTCATTGGAGATATTCAAAAGCCATCTGGACATGGTCCTGAGGAACTGGGTCTAGGTGGCCCTGCTTGAACAAGGGATTTTGACTGGATGACTTCCCAAAGTCCCCTGCAAACTTAGCCCTTCTGTGGTTCTGTGATTCAAACCGTAGAAATGCTTATGCTGCTCTGTACTTTTACCAAAGAAAAAAAAAGGAAAAATAAAAAAAAAGATTCTTTATGAATAGGTAGCAGCCAGAGATTCCCAGAGGCAGAGACCCCTTCTTCCCCACACCATGCCTTTGAGGGACCCCTCCATGCTTCAGGCATGATGGAGCAATTCAATTTTCATGGCCAGTCAGGCCTTGGCTCCTCTGCTGAGTCACAGACTTTGCAGCGCCGGTTCTGCAGAGTGGCCGACTCTGCTCAGCAGCACTGGGCTGACAGCGGGGAGCTGCCTGCTGGAAATAGAAGCATGAAAATTGATTGCACATGTAGTGAAGGGAATAGCGAGTTTCTTCAACAGGAATCACGAATTTCTGAAGCAAAGCACCCTCTCTGCCTGTCCAAGGTGTTGCTGCAAGGGCAAATCAAGCCTCACTCTATCCTACCTGATGTGTCCCTTTTGGTGTGCTGGAGACAGCAGTGCTGGGTGCTGGTGGTGGCAGATGCAGCCCAGCTGTGGTGGCAACAGGCACAGATTTGGGACCTTTACATCTGCCCAGAGTAGAGATCATGTGCTGTTCTTTCTCAAGGGGTTCTCTCTGCAGTAACCCAGGGCAGCTGGTTACAACAAGAGAGGCTTTTAGAGCTCAGTTTTCCAGGAAGGGATAACACAAAGTAAAAATGTCATGAAGACCACATGATGCGTGAAGAAAAGCTTGTTGACTGGTAATGCTGTGAGAGAGCATTATGAACATCTGCTCTGAACCAGTCAGCCCCCCCAGCAGATTTGCATTCAGCTCAGCTTCCTTTGAGAGGGGCTCCTCAGACCCCGGTCCTGCCTTGTGCAGGAAAGTGCCATAAATCACTTGAATTTCTAGGCTGATGCTCAAGCTGAAGCAGCAAAGAAGTGCAGGATTCCCAGGATTTACAGCCCAGAGTCTATCACCTGCAATGAGTTCTCCTGCTTTTCTTGGGAGTGCATTTCCCTGCTCCCTGAGGCAGCTGGGGTGAAGGAGAAGCTGTGTGGGCTTCAGCATGGGCTCTCAGGTGAAACCTTTGTGGGAGTGTTCTCCGCCACCACCACACCTCCCTCAGCACCTGGGCTGATGCTTGCTGTCCTCTCACCTGCTCAGCAGGGCCAGACTGTGCCAGCATCCTTTGTTGCACAGCCCACCCCATTGCACGTGGAGAATTTTGCTTTTTCATCCCAGAAATTACATTTGTTTATCAGCAAAGCAACAAGCATTCATTCATTGTCCTGCTCAGGTAGCATAAACAATGTATTCAGCTAATACCTGACTCTAGGAGATGACCTTCTGAAATAATTAAATTTTGTCTAAGTGTCAATTTGCACTGAATCTTCCACAATTATTCATCTGTTATCACTTGGTAGGCCGATGGAACCTTTAAGAAATACTCCAAAAGAATGCATCCAATTTCTTTTTCCCAAGCGATTCATGAAAAATATCGAAAAATACCAGCAGCTGTTTTCAGGTGCCAGGATTTAAAACAAATTCCTTTCTTTTAACTACTGTCTGAGATATTTGTGGAAAGTATTAGTAAGCCTGAGTGACCACAGACATTTTGTGGTTTTGTGAAAATTGACTCTTGTGTCAGTAAAAAAAGAAGAACCATTAAAACCAATATTTTAAACCCATGGCATGTTTTCAAAACCCGCAGAGGTCCCCAGATAAAGGAAATGGTTTTTAAAATGCCATATTTCAACTGAAGGAGGGGGATTTCAAGAAGTTTCAAACTTGAATATGTCTGGATCAGGAAGTTTCTTTATGAGTTATGGAGAAATGATCTCCAGCTGGCATAAACACACAGCAGAGCCAGCTGAGATTTGGAGTTTATATGGCCACTGCTTGCCATGGGGTTAGGCTCAACTCTGCCTGGGATTTATTGTGAAGTTGGAGGGAAGGTTGTCCAGATCCTCAGTGGGAGCAGGGACAGATTCTTAGACCAGGTGGGTTGGGCTTTGCTTGTGCCCTGCCAGTGCTGAAAAGTTGCTTCACAGTCTGTGGGAGGCCAAAAACAACCGCTCTGCCTTCTTGGATGTGGTTCTTTAATCTCCTTGCAGAAGAAGCTGAGTCTTGCTCTTTTGCCTCAATTTGGAAGATTTAGGGTGATTTTTTAATGTTGTTATTCAAAATAAATTTTAAAAATTGTTGCTTCAAGACATATGGGAATGGTATTTCTATTTTCTTCTCTCCCCTTCGCTTACCTCTCCCTTATGCGTTCATTTAGGCTGCACCAACTAAGTGGCATGCACAGCATGCTTTTCATGCACACTGTGCACAGTTTCTCTGTCTTCACTATCTTCAGCAAGGCTGCATCTGCAACAGTGAAAGGCGAAATTTTACCCAGCAGTTTCCTGTCCCCCCACTTCTGAGAAGAGAAGTGTTAGGGGGTTTCTTCTTTTTTTTTTTCCTTCTTTTTTTTCCTTCCTTTTTCTTCTTCTTTTTTTTTTTTTTCCTCATCGCTCTTCTTTTTCATTTTCGGCTTAACCATTTCATGGGTTAAATTCTGCGGCCACGCTTACATCAGTGAGGTCAGGCTATTCCACCAGCCTGACTGCAACCAAAGTCACATGCTACAAACCAGCATGTATAGGTATCTGTTTTCCTCTTTCTCACTCCCCTGACTCATAATGGCTCATAAAATCTTTTATTTTAGATTAAATGCCAGATGGGTGATCTTTTATACAGGAGAACTTAAAATAGCTTAAAACCCTGGACTTGCTTAGCAATAGCAATGACAAGCATGAAGTTATCTTTAAGATATGGGTTCAATTGGATATTATTATTATTTTAAAGAGATGAAGAATATACATGAAAGGGAAAGGAACACCACACATGTAGAAAAATATTCCCAAGAATTCTGGATTTTTCACTAGATTGTCAGTTTTTAACTGGAGTGTAAGACTGATGGATAAAAGTGTGTGGGCAACAAAAATAGGGCAGTTTATTGCACTATATCTGTCTAAGGAAACAATATTTTCAAGCCCCTTCTTATTGCCCTGCTTTGCCCAGAAATGTGGAGGTGTAACCCTGACAGATGTTGCAAAACCCTGTTTAACCAGAGACCACAACTATACTGAGTGTGATGCCAGTAAGTCATCCACAGCCAGCATGTAACTCAAATGTTGGTATCTTGGCCACATTTTACAGATATTTGTCTTCCCCTGTGGTAAAATCTCATTTATGCATCCGTTCCATGTGCTGGGCAGCAGGGTTTCAAGGAAGGAATCCTCCTGGAGTTCAATGGGGCTATTCATTCCTGTAGACATTCATTGCTTCCCTGCTTGCCCAAACTAAACCAGGATCCAAATTTTAAAAAGGTGCCTTAAAAGACACATCTAACCCCTCAATGACATTGGGATTTAAGCACTTAATTTACTTTTTCAAAGAACATGAATGATGAAAAAAACATGACATGATTTTCAGGGTGAGAAATGGATGTTTTTCTAGAAGGAGGCAGCAATGGTAGACTTAAAAATGGAGCACTTTTAAGGATTAATATGCACATTTCTATTCCAGATCTTCAAAGCTTCATTAGTAATTCTGGGTACACAACTTCTTGTGTCAGACACACTTGAGGGAGCACTGAGCATGGTGAATCCTTAAAACCCAGGTCCCTCCAAGGTGTCTCAAGACACTCATCAAAAAATACAGTCAATTTGGAGCACAAGTCACTTCACAGATCTTTTATTGCTTCTAAATAGCTGCTGTCATCCTGTACCAAATCATTACAGAAACTCCACACCTGCTATCCCAAATAACTGCATTTGGGGTGGAGTTATTTGGTAGCAAGCAACACAGTACACCCTACAAAACCCTTAAAGTGTAATAATGGAAGCACTGAATTATTTGTGAACTGTCATTTCTGATTTATATCAAATGACATATTCCCCTTCAGTCTTCCTAATTACCAGTATATTTTATTCCCTTTTTTTTTTTTAAACAATTTCTGGGAGTATTTACTGAATGTCAAATGCCTTATTTCACATAATTTTCAGTTTGGGAGATTAGATCATTGGTAGTTCTAGAGATGTTGCTTTGAATTATTTGGAGGGTATAAATCTATAACATTTAATGAATTTCAGGAGTATTTTTTCATTAAAAATGTATCACAGGGGTTCAGTGTGTGATTTCTTGAGTCACAGTAGGCATTTTTAATTAATTTTCAAACCTGGCAAAGTGCTTTTTCTCCAGTGTGAATAAGTTGTCTGCCAAAGGGAGTTTTGTGATGCTCTGAAATATAAGTTAGGCTGTCTAGCTTGTGCTTTGACTTATAAGAAGAAAAAAAGGGTGGGGGACACACACATGAGTGCTGCCCTATGAGACTCAAGAGCACATTATTGTCCATTATGAAAATACTCTTTTTTTAACACTGACAACTTCAAGATTCCTAAAATACTGAACCAAATTTTAAATGAGCTATGACACGGTCCTCAGTTTCTGCATAAGAGCATATCACACATTCTGTGAGTTAAGATGACGGAAATTTCATTTTTAAAAGTATAAGAAATGGAATCACGAACTCCAGTTTCTTTTTTGGTAGAGTTGTTTAAAAAACTTTCAATGGGCATGGTCAAATGAATTTTTTTTCCATTGAAAAATGTCAGTTTTTTCAAGACAGTTTGATGTTTCACCAGGAAAAGCTGTTTTACAATCTCCCAGTAGTCAAAGAGGACATCAAATCTGTCATGAACATTTCAGCTAAGGAAACTGCAGACAGACTAGGATTAAAGAAGGGGCAGTGAATGTCCTTCCTTTGTCCCCTTCCAGCAGCAAGAGGTGGTGTGAGGAAGCAGCATTCTCACCCTCTGGCTGGTCTGGAGGGTTTACTGGGGTTCATTTAATCAGTAAGACCTGAAACTCACAGAACTGCCATTTCACCTCTCCTAGAATTTAAATATGGAGAAACATTATTGCTTAAAGAGTGCTGAGGGTTTGCTGTTGCTGGCCTTTTTTTCTCCTCCTTTTTTTTTTTCTCCTGCCACTGGCTTGAAACGATCTGCAGGAATTGGGCATTACCAATCAGACATCCCACCACACTCAGATCCCTGTGCAATCAGGCCAGATGGGGAGGGTATCAAACTTACAGCTGCCAAGCATCTGTCCTGGTTACAGGCAAGAGGATCCAGCCTCCCTGTTTAATCCTGCAGGAGCTGCTAGCAAACATCTAGATCCATCAGAAAACAGTTTACACAAGTTCTCAGAAAAAGAGGGAGTGTATATATGTCTCTTTGTGCTGTTACCTGCAGCCCCTGGAAGATGTCAAAATCTTGTGGAGGAAGTATTTGCTGATCTCTATCAGCAGTGTAATGAGGTGGGTGACTCAGTGTTGCTCTAATTAATGCATGGAAAGACCTTTTCTAAAATACAGTTGGTATGTTTCCCCCTGGAGACAGGAGACACCTGCAACAAGCACATCCTCCCACACCTTTCCTGGGCACTTGAAGTTATTAGTGAATCCCCTACTGCTGCTCTTTTACTGGGGCAGGCACTGCTGTAACAACCATCATGGGAAATGTAGGGAAGGTAGAGCTCAGGAGCTCTGGCAACAGTTTTTAATTTCATCTTGTGTCATGAATCAGCCATGAGTCCTAATGGCACATGCTAAAGGTCTGCTGTCTCACCTCGTCTGTAAATAAAATGCTCCTGCATGAAGGAGAGTGGGTAGACCAGCCAAAAATGATGATACAAACCTCTACCTCTCTGGCATCACATGTAGAGAGTATGGGGTATCTTTGGGGTATCCTTCCTCTACAAGGTTGCTATCATGAAAGTTTCCTAATGTTTTCACACAGTTACTTGCACAAGCAAGTTCTTAGCTTAGTGGGGAAAAAAAACCCCTATACAAATATGCTGCAAAGAAGGAGATGACTTGAATGAAATAAAAACCCAGCAGTGTCTTAGCAAAGCTTTTTGAAGCATTTACTCATTAAGGTTAGCCTCGTGCCAGATTTTCTCACTGGAAGGATTGACAGGGTTTTCATAAAGTGTTAGAATTCCACAGCTTTGACATCTATCAGTATTTTTGGCCAGCCGGTTCAGAGGTTGTTAGTACAAGTCACACAGACACACAGAGAGCCTAATCAGAAAAAACGAATTGCACTGGGGACAGTGGGCTTTAAATAAAGATAGAGACCAGCAAAAAAGTGTTTAGCTGGAAACTGGCACTGAAAGAGAGGACTGGCATTACTCAGGAAATGTGAGATAATTTCTCTGGTCTTCCCATCACTCCCCAAAGTTTGTATGGCTGTTGCCGGGATACTTTGGCAAGGGCTACTAGCATGGGACAGAACAGAGAAATCTGATCTGGGACTGTATCCTATGAGCCAGGCAGAGGGAGGCCAGTGGGACCACTGAGCAGGCAGAGAAGGGCTCTCATCCTGGAGAGGAGCAGACAAAAATGTGATGTCTCTATTAATGTGACTGTTTGCAACACATCAATCAGCAATGACCCAGGAAACCACAAACTCTTCATTAATGGCTTTACTACTGATGAGTTAGAGGTGATTCTGCCTTACCTAGTCCGCCTTCTTCCTGTGTAGTGACTTTTTAATTCTTTACTGGGTTCATTTACCACTGGCCATCTCACTTTTTACAGCCTTTTTTCATGTGTAGATTTGGCACCATTGAATGACACCATGTCCTGTGTGGTGGGTTGCTCTTGGCTGTCTGTTAGGTGCCCACTCAATTCCTTTCTCAGTCCCTCTCTTCAGCAGGACAAGGTGAGAAAACAAGCTGAAAAACTCATTAGTCAAAATAAAGACAGTGTAATGAAAGAGAACAAAGGCCATGTATGGAAGAAAAGGACATTAGAAAAAAAAAATTCACTTCTTCCCATCAGCAGGTGATGTTCAGCTACTTTCTGGGAAGTAGATCTTAATATGTGTAATGGCTGCTTTGGAACACAAATACCTTAATAACATATGCCATGCCCTGTCCCTTTCTATCAGATTTTGTTGTTGAATACGACATCCTGTAGTATGGGACAGCCTTTTGGTCATCTTGGTCAGCTGTCCTGGCTGTGTCCCTGCCTAGGGTCTCGTCCACACCCAGCCTATCAGTCTTTGAGGCAAGAATTGAAAGAAAGGTTTGATACTCTGGGAACACTGCTCAGCAACAGCCAAAGCACCGGTGTGTTATCAGCTCTGTGCCAGCCACAAGCACAGAGCACAGCCCTAGCAGGGCTATGAGGAGAGTTAACTGCAGCCCAGACAGACCCAGTGCAGCCCCAGAGAGAAGCCAGGTTGAGCAGGGGCTGCAGGTGCCTCTACACTGAGCTGGTCTGGGGAAATCAGTCTTTTCCTCAGATTTAACCCAGCGACCATCCCTGTCAAGGTTTTGAGAAGTACTGGTTCCCTACTGTGACATTAAAGACAGGGACTGGTGTGAACTCTGCCTTGGGTTTCGCAGGAATGTGCCCTCAAGGCAGCCTTGGACAATATTTCCTGGCTGTGTGGAAACTTTAGTATCCTATAGAGAGTCCTCAGGAGTGCTCTTCGCCTTCAGTGCGTGATGTATCACAGAATATTTGTATCTGCATGGGCTGAAAGATAACAGCTACTGCACCTGGAGTGGAAACCTGCTTGTCCTGTCTCTCTGGGAGCAGATTCCTCTGTGACTTTCCCATGCATTTCCCCACACCCCTGTGGAAACATGGGCCTGAACTCACCCAGACTGGAGTCTCTTTAGGGAAAGTGACTGTCAGGTCCCAGGTCTTTGTGGAAACACCAAAACGATTGAGGTTTGTTGCTTTCCACTTCCTTTATGGATAAAAAAGATGTAACTAGGTGCTGGGGAGATGCTGTCCTTCCCAGTGGTTTTTTTAGGTATTGCAGGATTAGATGAGTGGCATCCTGCTCCCTCTTATCTCTAATTCCACACCATTGAGTAAAGGTTGCTGAGAAGGACTTTTCTATATGGTGGAGATCTGTAGGTTCTCTTAAGACAGGCCTAGCAGCATGTGGAGGTTTCTTTGTGGCTTCCTGGCCATGTTGGAGCAGATGAAATGCAGTAACTCACAGCTGATAAATTCTACCAGACTGCCTGGATCTGCCTGTGCCATTCAGCATTTTATCCACAATCCCACAGGTGTTTCTCCCACTCCTTAGGCAGATCCTTGTGCTCCTTGAGTTACCTCTCACTAAGTACTCAGGAAGAAGAGCTGAGCGAATAACTGAGGAAACCTCTTCTAAGTCATCACACAGCAAATCCAAGTTTTCTTGCTGATTTAGCAATACCTTCTGTTGTGTCAACAGAGGCCCAGCCAGGCCATTTCTGTGAGATATTTTTGGTCATTGACAAACACTGTGATCCAGCAGATTTATAACTGTCAGGCAAAAGTCCTCAGCTGGTGTTCATCATGCTGATTTACACTGGCTGAACCCTTGCCTTGCTGTGCCTCCCAAACCAAGACAGATTTTTTTGTGTGCCGGTCCTTTCTTGCTTTAGGAGAAAAAACCTCAAAAATTTACCCCACACCCCACCCTATAAAATAAAAATGAGCACAGGATGCACAAAATAAGCCTGCAGAAGGGAGACATTGTCTCTTGGAAGAAAATTGAAATTCTTCTAAGTGAGAACATTATAGCCTATGGCACTGTCATGTAGCTGCACTTTTATAATGGACACAATATAATGAGTGCTGTTCATGAAAGCTGGTTATTATATCCTAGCTGGAGGTCATACTTTGGCATATATAGAGCCAGTAATTTGTATACAGTGGGAGTTCTGCTGCTCTTCTGGTTTTCTTAGGTTAAGTCTATATCATATTGTATATCATATTCGAGCTCATATTGCTTCCTAAGCTACCCCACCGTCCTCAATTCAGAAATGAGCATTTGAAGCTCAGTTTCAGCCCAAGCCCTTGAGCTCTACTGATGTCACAGCTCATTGCTTGATCAGTTTGTAGAGTGTTTTGAGTGTATCTCTGGGAAGATTTGCTGAGCTTGGATGCAAGGAGTGTCTCCTCTGGCCTCCCACTGGTCTCAGCCTTTTTGGGCTCTTCTGCTCCTGCTCCATGTGTTGCTGGACATCAGATTTTCCTTATGCACATTTTTTTCCACGTATTGGAATTTAAGTAAAAGCTGCTATTGAGCTATTCAGTTCTTTCAGTGAGTGACAGGGTTTGGCCTGTCCTCACAAGGGTAATGGCACAGATTGTAGGATGGCTGCAGGAAGGAAGATTTTTGGCTGGTGGTGCCTTCTGTGGTCCCATCCAGGTAACCATCAGTCTGTCTTTAAGAGAAAGGTACAAACCATTTACCTTGTTCCACCTCTCCTACGGTACTTCTTAGAGGAGTCAGAGCCAGTCTCTGAGAGATGCTGCTTTTGAGTTTGTCATGCAGCCAGAATTCTATCTGGTGGAGTGATCATTGAAACAAAACAACTCCTGCTGACAGGTCTAACTGTGCTCATCGCTTTTGTTCATCTTTGGGAGCTCAGTAGAACCTCCAGGGTTTTTGTCTGAAAACTTTACATTGTTGTCTGTTCAACTGTGAGAGAAGGGAAAAAGCAACTATGCCAGAAGTTTTATTGAAGTATAAAAAAGTGAAACAAGCAATCTAAAATGTCTAATAAAATGGTGCCCTGTGCCCCAAACTACAAGCAAGAAATGTTACATTAGAACTGATACCTAATCTAGCAGATAAAGCAGCTCGTGTCCATACATAAAATTAATTAAGCACAAAATAGTCTGTACAGGCAGGCAGTCCCCATTATCCCTGAGGTTTTATTCTTTTTCAGTAAACAGAACCAGCATATTAAATGTGTGGGGTTTTTTACAGTAAAGCATAATCTACACTATTTTTCTCTCTGTCACATAGGAGGCACATTAAAATTTCTGATATGTTATGGATGAGAGGATATCATGCACCTGTGTTCTCTCTAGTGTGTCCTGATTTGAAGCTTGGACTGGGAATAGAGAAATTTTCTGGCTCTGCCCATGAGTGTGGTGGGTCTGCTCCAGGAAAACCTGCTGCACTGCTATCCTCACCAGTTGTCTCAGAGAACAAGAAGCTGCATATTTCCACACAGCAGTAGAAATATTAGCACCCAAATTTGTAACATCTGTCTTCCTTCGTGTTATCACCGTATGGCAGACTAAGAGGAGGGTCTCAAGTGTACCTTCCTGAAAGGACCATTTGGTCTTCAATTCATCAAAATTGTGCTATAATTTCCTTTCCTTTATGCACCTGCTTTTTCTTCAAGCACAGTCCCCATCTCTTCTATGCAGAAATAGTCTATGTTTCCTGTGTCTCTCCTCCTCCCTTCTTCCCATCAGTGCTACTTCCTTCCCTTCCTAAGCCCCTAGGTTGGTCAAACAATATCTGCTGCATTCCCTGTGGCTGGGGGATCGTCTTAACATGCCATGAACCATGTAGCCCTCAAAACAAGAGCCAAACACATTTGCAGCTGCTCACTCCTTGACCACGGTTTAATATCCTGGATAAGGAAGGGCATCCACGTGTTTCCCTGAATCAGAAAGGGCAGCCAGAAATAATTTGCAGTTGAATTTTTAGATGTAAATAACATTGCAGACTGCATGCAAATGTAATAGCACCTCTGCATGACAGGGTGCTCTACACAGTTGTGTCTACAGATACCTCCACCAGCACTAAGACAGGCTTAGCTACCAAAATCTCATTCTCAGCAATTTTCCTTGCTAGTTAGGAGGTCCACCAGACCCATGGGAGAGGGATCCTGGCAGTGCTTTCATGCTGCATTTTGCACTCAATATTTTGTCATCTGCTTCTGGGGGAGAACTGTGGGATACGGTTTGAACATTGTGTTGCTCGTATCCAAAATATACATGACTTTAAAAGTAGCAGTTATTTCTGATATATTCTGGCATATCTTGGGAAAGCTTTCAAAGCACATGGAAAGAAACACAGTAAATAAAAGATTGCCCATCCAAAGGAACAGAGACATCATGGAACAAAGATGGTTTCAATTTGCCTTCAATCCAAAGGGTTTCAAGGCAGGCCAAATTTCTGCTGTCATTTCTTGCTTTCCATGGCATCAGGAGAGCAAGGGACAAGGACATGGAAAAGCAGGAAGATCTCTCTGGGGAGTGGTCATGCAGGGCAGCATGGCCAGCAAGTCACTTTGCAGGAAGCTCTGAGTGCTCTTCTAGAGCCCCAGCTATTCACAAGGTGCCCTGAAGGAGCCTGGACTAGAGAGGGAATAAGAGTCAATTCAAAAATGCAGCTTTGAAGTAGCCAAGTAGTGATGTCTACATGTGTCCAGCAAATCTCCAGTGCACAGAGAAATAAAGTTCCCAAGCTTCTTTTCTTTTTTTTTCCTCTAAGGAGGTTTCTAATTAGCGATAGTGCAAATGAGCAATAAGTTCCTTCTGGGTATTTCTGTGTTCAAGAAATGCCTCAAATCAACCTGCACACAATACAGAAAACAATAAAAGAAAGCAGTGCATTGCCTTGTGCAAAAATCTACACATCCCACTTTTCTTCAAGGCCAGGCACGGTGGTAAATTAGGCACAAAGGACTTTGTATTTCTGTGTGGTGTGGGTACCAGCTCCTGAAACAGCTTGAAGCCCTGCAAGGCAGGCTGTTCCCAGCAGAGACGAGCAGGAGAAGCAGGTCTCAGCTGTGCTGCATGCAGGATGCTCATTGCTCTGGGGCAGAGCAAATGGAAACAGTCCCAGCCTCTTTTTTATTTGCTTGCCTTTATTTCTGACTGTGTAGATAAATATTGAGGGACTGTGTTCACAGGGAGGTGTAAACACTCCCAAGCAGCCGAGGAGAGCCCTGCTCCAGGGCAGGAAAAAGGATGCAGCAATGTGACCGACCTGGGAAGGTGTCAGGGCGTGTGTTGTGCCAAGGCACAGGTATCACACTGTCCATCAGCCCCCAGGAGGGCACAGCAACTGTGTTAATAGAACTCTTGGGAGCTCTTCAGTCGGGTCATTTGACCACAGTTGCCAACATCCTAATGAATGGATGGAAGCAGGAGGAGGCTGCTCTGCTGGCAGACAGGTCGTGGGCCAGGCAGAGGGTTCCATTTTGATCCAAACCTGGTGTCTGGAATTTTTTCATCCCATATGTGCTGGGATGGCTGAATTGAAAACCCTTTTTTTCCAGGTAAAACTTATTTCCATTCCAAAGCAGCAATGAAGGTAACGGGGCTAAAGGAGAATTCAGCTGATTTTGAATGTCTTGTTTCCAAAAAAATTGAAACAATCTGTTTGTATTTTGACATAACATTTCTTTCACTATGTTAGAATTTTTATAAGGAAAGGAAGGACTGCATGCCTGTGAGACTATTTTTTTTCCACCTGCATCATCCCATGTAATAAAAGACAATAATTCTCCCTACAAGTCATGCTTGTCCATAAAGTGAAATAATTTTCGAAACAAACAAACAAAAAAGCCATTTCAGTACTGGTGTGATTTGTGCTGCTTAGATCAAACTTCTGAATTTTGTATCTTTTATCTGAGACATTTTTATTTTCTGTATTCTTGTATGACAAAATATTATCACATTGTTTCCTTTCATTTTCTAGCACCACAAAGAGGCATGTTCCAGCACAAAAGTATTTTTGACTCAGCTGTTTTTAAAAACCCATCAATTATTTTAATTGTCCCAGTGCATCCTTAGGACATTTAGTCAGGAGTAAACTGGAGAGTGGCTGAGCAGTATATTTACCAGTTATCCAGATTTCTAGAGTCCTGTAGTAAATGTTTAAAGTATCTGTATGTAGAAAATTTAAAAAAACCAAACGACTAACCTTAAAGCAAAGGAGGAAGCAAGCCTGTAATTGCTGTAGTGATGCTAAAACAAAATGATCTCTGTTACTTGTGAGAACTGCTCCAGAGCTAAAGCAGTACAAGAAAAAAATAAATTCTTTGTCTATCAAAAGCTCATTATTGCAACAATAGGGTATTAATAATTTGTTTCCGCTGGAAAAAGCAGAAAGGAAATGTCAATAACATTTACCAGTATGAATACTCTCAGAATTGCTGCACATTTAATTACAGCTTTGGATTTAAAAGTCTCTTTTCTCTCTCTCTCTAAGCAAACAGTTTATTCAACCAGGAACAGAGTTCTTCTCTCGTCAGAAACAGCACAAGATATCTCATATCTGCCCTCATGGGAAGCAATTTCAAATATTTGTGAGGTAAGAAATCATTCCAGGCTGATGTTTTAACTGCATTTTGAGCTGTTAGACTTTGCTTCCTGCCTGACTGTTTCAGCTTTCACTTCCTTGCTGCCAAGCCCTGCTCCCATGCCATGTAGTCTAGCTTGGCCACTATCCACTTCTCCTTCCACCTTCTGCAGCCTGGTAAAAGGACACCCCTGCTCCCAGGAGTGACCACAGTGGTGGCAAGGAAGCGTGGGCATGGGCGTTGCTCCCATCATGAACTAAAAGCTTTCTGAGCTCTGGGTTGAAGTGCTTTGACAGGCAAGAGCAGCTCAGCAGCCTGTCATTGCAGTCAGCATGAAAGAAGCCAGGCAGCACGACCACAAACGTACAGCTGAGGTTAATGGCAACATTGGCACTGAATTCACCACGGGGACTCCTCGAATGGCAGCTGCAGAGTCACCCCTGCACCACTTTCTTGGGGTTCCTTTCTCATTTAGCTTCTCTACATTCTCTCTCTCTGACTTCAGACGCTTATCCCCAGGAAACACGCTGGACTTGCTCTGAAACAGGATGCTGCTGGCTGGGTTTGTGTGAGCTGACAGGACCAACGTGAGAGGGACCAGAAGTGCAGCTGGCACTCCAGAAAGCCCCCAAAACACCATATCTAATTGAGTATGCCTGTTTATATGTACACCTTGGGCTTAAACCCCAAGGGGGGAAGGTGAAGCTGGGAGACAACCCAGGGGAACACTGCAGAGCTACACTTTTGTACCTAAATATGGGCCTGTACGGGGTGAGGTAACAATTTGCTAATTGAATGGTATTAACACCAACTTCGAAATCACACCAGAAATCTCTTATAGCATGTCTGTAGCCATAGGCTGAGAATGATTCATGTTGCTGTGGTTAAGTCCACGCTACACCCCCCACGTTGTTTCAAAGTGATCTCTCCCCACACCACTGTGCCAGAAGGTTCTTTTTCCCTCGGTCCCTGGTCCTCCCCCCCCTCCCCCTTTCATTGGCCCCCGTTATGCCATTCAACCTTTCCTCCCCTGCTAGCCCTCAGATTATTGGTTACTGATGTTCTGCCCGCCCCTGGGACCCCTCAGGGTAAAAACCACCCGCGGATGTGTTCGAGGTTCTCTGTTTCTGCCGCCTCTTTCGGAGTGGTTTGTTCACAGTCCGCGCAGACCCCAATAAACACCTCGGAATTGCACGCAAAGGATTCCTCTTGCCTCTTCATCTCCGTAACGCTCAGAACTGTGTGTGAGTGGTGCTCGCATCCACCAGCAAGGGTAAGGCTGGGTGCTCGTGTAGGTGCTAACAGGGCACCGCCACAGCGTCTCTGTGAGGGACTCTGTGGGAGAAGCACGGCACCAGTCCCTGGACCCCACGCACCACGATAGATTCAGTTATTAGTGAAGATAATTAGGCCAACACTAGATTTCTCATTGCTTCTCTTGAAGCCACAGAGGCTGCATTTTCCAGTCCATAGTATCCAGATTTCTATCTAGTTCTGCATGACTTCCTCAGAATTTTGGGTCACTAAGTGAGCCATTTTTTTTTCTCTTAGTGTCATTAAACAGTATGACACAAACTGTGTGCAGAAAACTGCTTCGTTTGCCAACCATTAATTTTTCAAGCATTTAAATAGCACCTGAGCAGCTTCTCTTGCAACACACAGCTTGCCTTGTTAAACAGCAAATTTGCTTTGCTATATAGAGAAATATACATGTATATAGTTCTTTCTGACACCCGTCCTAAGACAGACCATAAGAGGGATGTAGGCAATATCTATAAATCGTGAAATGCTTGCAGAAAGTGAACAGGAACCGGCTTGTCCAGGTGTTTTTTGTTTGGCAAAAACTGGATTACATCAAGTGACACATAGAAGGTAACTACTGTTCACACAGCACGTGGAGGGATTCCAATGTATAGGCTACTGCTACTGGCATTATATTTGCACGGAATACAAGCTTCATCTGCTTTTTTCTTCTTCTGACCAAATAAAACAAGAAAAATTCCTCCCCTCATGGGAGTTTTCACATTTTCTCTTCAGTCAAATATTCACTGCTCTTTCTTTTTTCACTAGACTGTGTTCCCTGGGATACGAGTTTTCCAAAATTCCCAGAAAGCAAGTAACACCTCTGGTAAAACTGCCCAATTATCAGAAAGTAGAACCTGCTCTTTCAGGTGTTTTCATCTAGTATCTTTACCTTCAAAAGATCCATGTCCATTCAAAACGTTTTTTAGAGCTTTCATATTTGCATTTTGACAGGAAGATTAGTCTGCCTGTGGGGTTATTCAGCATGTGGGGAGGTTCAGACTTTATCATTATGAGCTGAATGTTGCTTTTGCAGAGAACAGAGGGGCACTTCAATTTAATCAGTTTCCTATTTGAATGACATAAAACCTGAAACAGGTAGGAATTTCAAGCGGTGTTTTGAATGCACCTCAGTGCATTTTGCAGCAAGTAAAACAAGGCAATTTCCTGGCCCCTGCAACATTATGACTGAGCACGATTAGGACTGCCCAGCTCCTTTCTCATTGCAGCCAACCAAGAAAAATATAGAGCCATCCATTCTATGCGTGCCTTGCAAAAGGAAATAGCTGCATCCTGGTGTGAAGGAACCTTGGATTGTTCACTCATTGTCGGTCATGTTAGAGCTCCATTTACGCAGTCTGCAAGCACAGGGAGTAAGGGACAGGTTTTGAGCCTCAGGAATGCACGCACTCAGGATACTGGAGTGTTTTGGAATGCTTTGGAGAAAAAGGTGTCCTGTGGTACAGCAGGTGCATTTGGCAAACTGGCTCTAAGAACTTTCTAGCAGTTGGCATAGCTGATCAACAAGCATGGTCCTGACTTAAAAATTTTTTGTAGACACAGTATGTCTGCCATAAATCATGGATTGGTAACTTTTAGGACACTTTGGGAAAGTTATATACTCTTTACGGGAGCTTTCCAGCACCTAAAGGGACTACCAGAGAACTGGAGAGGGACTTTTAACAAGGACATTTAATGACAGGAAAAGGATGAAAGGGGGTAGGTTTGGATCAGAAGTTAAGAAGAAATTTTTTATTATGAGGGTGGCGAGGAACTGAAACAGGTTTACCAGCGCCTCATCTCTGGAAGTACTCAAGGCCAGGTTGGATGGGGCTTTTGAGCAACCTGGTCTAATGGAAGGTGTCCCTGCCCATGGCAGGAAGGTTGGAACTCAATGATATTTAATCTCTTCCAACCCAAGCCATTCTATGATTCTAAGTTTATAATTCTAATGTAATCCAATCTTTTTGTGTGTGTGTGTGAGAGAGAGCTGTGTGGATGGATGAACATCCTGGGGCTTATCAAAGAAGAATTTTAGAAGGCCTTTTGCTTCTGTGATCCCTCTCTGACTTGAGCTGACAGGATTTTCTGAGGGCCAGGTAGACACACTATGTGGCTGACACAGTTCTTAGAATTTGATCCATGCAGAAGTGTTATCCTAGGTACAGCTGAGTGTAGAGAGGGCGTGAGTAAATCATCACTTCAGGAGACATGGTCTGCCAGACTCCATAAACCCTAGGACATCTCTATGCAACCTGTAGGTGGTTGAAAACACCTGCTGATTCACTAAATGGAGAAAATGCTGCTGGGACACTTTATGCAATGGAAATGCCTGTTGGAAGGGGGTTCACATTTAATAGGAAGAGTCGTACGGAGCCACTGACTCTGCAAAAGCCAGGTTAAAAATATCCGTGTGCCGACGTCAGCTTCCTTTGATTTTTTTCTTAGAATAGCAGTAATGACCTTGGCACAAAGCACTGCCTGGAGGCAAATGACCAGCTGGGATTAATGGCCCTTGACTTAATTTCTGCCCATCAGCACCTCCCAGCCAATCATCAATCCTACTGAAATGCTCTGTGCATTGATTGTTACTGATTCATTCATTGATTGTGTCCAGGGTCTGAAGTTAGAAGCTGGAATACTAAAGGCACCCTGGAGACTCTTCTAGTAAGATGAGTTTGCTTAATTCATAGACTATTTGAGGTGCTTTAGAAAGAAGCGTCATAAAAAGAGGTAGAAAAGGCAAAGAGTACTTATTGGACAATGAAACCTAGATTCCTCGGGCTATTAGAGTTGATGGCATGTATCAAATTACTTCGAATAGGCTTGGTACATAAAGCAGGAGCATAGAGGAATTTGTGTATTACATGTGTATTACACTTCCCAAGGGACAGTAAGATTCCAGGCAAGAAAGCCCATCAGATAACCTGGGTTTAGGGCAGGGAAAGCATTTGTGGCGTCAGTGTCCCACCTCTCTTACTGAAGACATCACTGTTTTGTTTGCCTTCAGAAACAAAGACATCCTCATTTTCTGCACATTGCCTGGACATGTTTAGTTCCTCTTCCCCTTGCACTTGTTGCTGTCTGACCTCGTCTGTTCTTCAAGGAGTTTCATCTGAATAATTAACATAGTACTCTTCAGGAAACCAGACTGATTGCTTTTAATGCCTCCTTTATGACAGGATTTGCAAATGACGAAAGAGAGGAAAAAACAGTGTAAAAGACAATCTGGTTTAATAACCTGACACCTCCGCACTTTTTCTTCAAGTCGCTCTTCTGCGATCCAGTGTAAAGGATAAATTAAGGGTAGCAGTATCGTCTTTGGATGAGTTATTTCACGTCTCTTGATGTTCCAGTATATATCAAATGACAAGAATGTGCATGAAAGAGAAAACTTGTGGTGGAAAGTGTTCCCAAATGTACATTGCTGAGGTGCTTCCGAAATGCTGAAGGCTGCCAAGCACTCCGTGGTGATGCAAACAGTATTGGACAAATTGGCCTGCTTCTGAAGAATGTGCGTAGATTTTTCATAACAGAAAAGAAACAGAATAATGTTGGCTAAGGAATTGGTTCTCTGTTCCTGACTTGCAAAGCATTTAAAAGAACACAGTTACAATGATAAAAGCCCCTGACCTCCTTGATAAAGAGGAGGAAGAAATTTTGAGTTCATAAATGCCAGAGGGTTCTAGTGCCCGCTTATCTCTGCCCACTCATTGCTGACACTGTGACCCTGTTTAAATCTTATAATGGTTTCTGTTTCACATGCTTTGCCTTTAGACTATGAGTACTGTTCTCTTCCTACATAGGATACATACTTATTTTAAATAGTGTCGAGTGCACTGAGTCTTTGGATAGGAAAATCTTCCAACATGCTATTGTGAATGAGCAATAAAGGGTTCTCTTGGTGAGATTAACTGTCTCCAAAATATCAAACTGTGAATGATTTATTCAGAAACTATCAAATTCACATAATCAGTTCCTTACAAAAATACCTTCTTGTGTGGGAGAACAAAAAACAGACTTGAGAAAGTTGTACTCTCTGCGAGTCTGAGGTCAGTTCTCAAGGACGTTTTTCTTTTGAAACTACGGGTCTACCATAAAAACTGTGATGCTTAAGAGGCATTGTATGTACCCATATGAATACATCCATCAGAGCTCATTAAGGTTATCCTTGGTCAATTGGAAAAAATAGGTATTTTCAGAATGTGATTTATGTGAATCTGTTTTATGCATCTGCCTTGAGATGAGGTGGCATCTGAGATCCGCTACTCTGTTTTCTTTCAGCACTAGTGGAAGCTTGGGCTGTCTAGGTCTCTCGTGTTTTTTTAAACATCCGCCCTGAGGTAGAAGAATCTCATATCTCATGTATGCCAAGTGTCAACACAGTCCAGTGATGAAATCTGCAGTCTAGTGAGTAGGAGATGAATTAACATAACAGAGGTGCAAAGGCAAGACTGGGTCCAGATTGTCTTCTAGAGTGGAACACTCTCAATTCAGTTTCTCATCACTCCATTTTTTTGTGGAACAGGGAGTGTACGACTAGACTGCTGGTTTTGAACACAGTTTTTTGAGTCTCATGGATGATCTATTGGATAAAGGAAGATGAACTCCACATTCTCCTATACTTTAGAAAAAAGGTGCAGAGAGACTGTGTAAGATTCTTGGCAATGTTGGTCTCTGAGAGTCCCTCCCCGAAGCCCCAAGATAAACACCTTGATTTGGAGAGCTGTGACACACATGACCATATCCTCCCGGAAAACTGAAGCAGTCTTACAAGATACATCTTGTGGATCCCACTCTAAGATGTTTGATTTTTCCTGATTTACAATGACAACCTAGGAGTCTAATGGAGTCATGTGAATTCCATGAGGTAGAATATACCTAAAAATGAAGTGCCATGATGGCAAGCTGTGCAAAATACACAGCTGCTCTGGTTTTAGCCTTGCTTGTTTATTTCTGGATACAGCAACAAAGCCTTGTTATTTCCTTGCTGTGAACATTTTGTCTCAGTGTGTTTGGTAAGCCTCTTTTCAAACATGGCATGGGATTGACTCCATCTAGATAATCACCAAAAATGCAGGAGCTGGAAGTAATGCTGTAGTCTTAACATATGGAGATACCTATGCTCAGATATCAATGAATGCAAACCATGTTTTGTGACCACCTACTTTCTTCCCTTTGATTGAATCTACTTAACTTTGTCATCTTGGTTTTGTTGCTTCTGGGATCCTACCCCCGTTAATGGTGATGGAATTTTGCTACACTCTAGAATCTCTGCAGTCTACTCTCTCTGCTCAGATATTCAGATAATTTTTTTTCCTCAGCCCTGCTTTCTTTCCGTTTTCATCTTTTAGAACTGCTGAAAGGCTTTTAGAATTTTCACAGTCCTGTTCAAAGATAAGTGACAAAGGCAAGTGCTGCTGATAGTGCCATCCCAAGCAGAGAACTGCCAAATCTTACCCTCATTCCCAGTGTCACTATATCCACAAAGCTGTGAGATTCCCAAACAAAACAAATGTAATTTTTTGGAAGACAGAATACATTGGCAGGTAAATCTTACTGATAATTACCTCTAATTAGCACTACCGGCAGATGACAAATCTTTTAGTCACAGCAGAGTGTCACTTGAAAATGTGCATGTTCCTGTTTTGCCTTTGAAACCATCAAAGAAAAATCACATATATTGGTTTGACTCTATTGCCATAATTTTCCTTTAGAAAAAGGGGGAAGAAATGAGTGGTGAAAGGCAGGAATGGATATGAAAAAATGAAAAATGGCTTTGGCGAAATGAGATCTACTCTGAGTGGAGCATTGCACTCCATTCTGCAGCCAATTTCCTCTTTCTGACAGGTACTATCTTGCTCTCTTCCACTCACACCAAAATTTCTTAATGAACATGAAGAAGCTTAATTGTGAATTGCAATGAAAAGCAACATTTTCACATGTTTTTCGGATCCCTTATCTCCATCTGGAAATGTTAATTGGAATTCCAACATTAATTGTAACTTCAACATTAATTGGAATTTGCGGGAATATGTCCAGACTGAGCTGGTTTTCTTTGTCGGGGAGAGCGTGTTCCTTCTGAGGGCCTGGGAAGGGAAATTGGTTCACTCTTACGCCAAAACATATGGAAAGACAAACAAAACAAGAAGAAACAGAGAAAGGGATGATCAAGGAGAACACCGAATAAATCAACTTTCTCTCCTGCCCTCTGCCCCACATTTCCAAAATGTTAAGTACGTATCTCCTGTTTGCTTACATGGGCACTAATTCAGGTCTGAGAACACATCCAGGTCTGAGTCTTTACCCTGACCACAATCCAAGCTTTGTTTTGGCACTGTAGAATGAAACAACTGACTGTAGTGGATTATGCATTCCAGTTTATACCACGGCCAAATTATGACATAGTAAACTCCTCAACAGTACAGGCTATTGTTAAACTGCAGAACATAAGAGTGTGAGGGGCCTCAGAGAAGAAAAACAGAGTCCTTGTTTCAAGACAAAGGGAGAATAGGTTCATCCCAATTAGAAGTTGCCCTTAGGTCAATTTAGAGCCCCCCAGGGCACTGCACCCACAAATATGTCATTATTTATCTTGAGCACTCCTACTGCTACATGTCTTGTGAGAAGTTACATGCACAAAGGTTGATTGCCAACTCATTCTAAATATGTCAGGCTTCCCATTTGTCATGATCCAACATTCAGGGACCACACGGACTTTGAAGCAATCACAGAGGAGTTTGTCTCCTCTTGCTCAAAGCTCAAATTTATCCATCCATGCCTTTGTTCCTATTGTTGTTTCAAATTACCCCTTCAGTGAATAGAAAGGGACAGGTATCTTCAGAGGGCAGCTGAGATCTTTGGGCTGTTGAGCTGCCTTGAGAAAATGCTGCTTTCTTTCTGTTGTCTAGAGCAGGAACACAGGGTAGGTCCATGACTGATTAAAAGCAGCCAGAAATTTCAGAGCATGTGTCCTGTGTGTCCTAAAGTGGTGCCAGGTCATTCCATCAATCTAAATAATGCTTCACATCAATTCCTGTTCTTTCTATCTCTAAATACAGCTGGTGGTAGAGGGAAAGCCCATTAGATCACTTTACGGTCTAAATATTTAAATTCTACTGCTCACTCGATTGATAACTTTTTATTGTGTGGAGGAAGTCACTAATAAAATTACATGATTTAGAAATACTGGGATCTGATACATTTTAAATGTATTTGTGGAATTATATTTACTGCCAGTGACTCCTGATCACATATTAAGAGCTTAAAAATGGGTTTTCCTAGGATCCTCTTTAACCATTCTAAATGAGAATTTGTCACTGTTACAATCTTACTTGTTATTTGCATTTCACTCATTGCAATTATCCAAACTGAGATTTGGCAATACCTTAAAAAATGCATAGAGCCCTCTTCCCAGTTTAACCATCAGAATTCCCCCAACTCCATCTGTTAAACCTGAGGGGCTGCACAGGTGGCACACCAGCTGAGCATTCCACAACATCCTCCTCCCTGCACAGAGCTCTTATCCACTGGGACTGCAATAAAAGCCACATTACCACACTGTCTATACATCACCACTGAGAATATCTGGATGGTAAAGTTAACCATGTGGTTCTGCTTCTTTTTGTATCTCAGTTTTATTTTCTGGTTCTCCTTATTTTTGCTAGCACAAGTCTCTGTTTCTAATTCTCCATATGTGAACAGTTGCTTTTCTGTGAAATAGATCTCTTTAGTGTAAATATTTGAAATAAGAATTTTTCCCTCTGTATTTTTACATCAGGTTTTTAATGTAAAAATCAAATGACAGATCTCTTTATATTCATACTTTTCCTAGTATTTTTTTCCTAATTGCACTATTGTACTATTCTTTTTGCCAAGTAATAGAACGTGTTTTCTGCTTCTTGCTTAACTGCATTTTGTTAATTGCTTTTCTGGATCTTTTAATTTTGGAAATACGTTTTTTCTCCTCTCTCTGTTTTCCTTTTTTCCTCTTTTTTTGTTTATCTGCCTATTTTATTCCTTCAATATCTTTGGTTTTTATTTCTTTTCAGTTACTATTGTTTTGTTCTCTTTTTTTTCATTGTCTCTGTTTTTTGCTCTTTTTGCTGGAGTTATATCAAAGAATATTTTGTCATAGTTTTGAAATCTTTCATTTTCTTCAAGAAAACACATGAGTTAAAGTCAGTGGAACGTACTAAAAAAAGAAAACAATGTAAAGTTTTATGGCTATATGCAGCAAAGAGATTTCAGCAATTACAGTCAGTTCAAGGCAGACTTGCAAGCTTCAGACAGCTTATTCCAAAGTTTAATTTGATTTTATGATTTCTTCCTGGCGTACTTAATGTTGTCTGAAACTAGGCAGGGTTTATTGGTTTTGTTAGTTTGTTTTTTTGTTTCTTGGGAAAATTTGATTACCAGAAGTTGCCAATATTTCAAAATTCCTTGAAGAGTGACAGGATTAGGAGAGCATTAATCCCCTTGGTTTGAGTGAGCCTTTATTGCTGCTTATGTGCTATACACAAGTTTTGCTTTTCCTAGTGCTTTGCTTAGAATAGATAACTTCAGGCTCTTGATAAATATTGCTGCCTCCTAAAACCTCTGGGTATTTTCTCATTCTCACTTGCATTTTACATTGCTCTGCCTTAGATTACCTCTGAAATCCCTACACAACTGCATTGTCTGATCCAGCTGCAGCTCAGCTGAGTTTTCCTGTGGGCTGACACAGAATCAGATTGCTGTTCATGAGCAGATGTGTCAAGCTGTTCAAAGACAGCATCTCTGGCGATGTAAATTCCTCTTTAGGCACTGACTGTGGTGCTCGTTACCATAGTACCTGCACCTCCAAAACATTAATAAAGTAGACACCGCTCCAAGAGAGAGAAATATCACCGCTTCAGCTTTCATGATGCGGGAAATAGAGTTATGCTAAGCTGGGAACAGTGGGAGCCTGAAAATAGTAGCCCGAGGTTTTTCCCAGATTAAAGACTGAGGGAAGTCACCAGCCAGCTCTGTTAAGTCCCTGCTCTGAAATTTGTCCTGGAGGAAGCTTCCACTGTTTACTGGTTAAGCACAGAGCCTAAAGAGACAACCTAAATATACTAGCATCATGCTGGTACCCTGAACAGAGCACGAATCAACAGAGAGAGTTTTCTTGTTACAGCAGCTGAAGCCAACCTTCCCACTGAACTTAATGCCCCAGAGCTGCTCAGCCTCTCTGCTCTCTCCTCTCCACTCCAGGAGAGTTTCCCTACACTGTGTTACACTACCTGCCAGTTTTGTGGTGGTTCTTCCCTCCCTCTCCCGTGTGCTCAGCCAAACAAAGCCAGCAGGTGCCGAGGTCAGCCCCCTGGGGTACCTCTGGCACCCTCACCTTGGATTTTGCAGTTCAGAGTGGCTCACCAGTGCTGTGGGTCGGCGCCTTGATGCTCTCGCTCAACCCTGGTGAACAGTGACCACATTTGCTTTCTGGTTGAGCCCAGAAAAAAGGTGTCATTTACACCATTTGACTTTAACCAGACCTGCAGCTGAAAGTGTTTGATGGCTGTCTTTAAAATCTTCCTGCATAACCCCTATAGACAAGATGTGACTTGTGTGAATGGTAATGAAATTTAAATGTCAGGAATGCACGGTATCATTTAGAAATTGCTAAATGTTCAGAACAGTCCATATCCTCAAAGGCATTTGAATATATAATTCCTTGAAAACAACAGCACCCATGAAACTAAATCCTTTGGAACAGATATAATCTGTTTTATTGTGGGGTGTTGGAATCAATGCAGACCAGGCAACTTGCTGTCAGGCCTAAGAGGAGCCCTATGTTGCTATTGACCCACGTCTTCCAATTTTCCCAAGCATTATCTTTCAGCTGATCGCTCCTGATGGCAAGTCTGAGTTTCCAGTGAGTTTCCAGCCCTCACAAAAACAAAAAATAAATTTTGAAAATACTAACAGACCACTTGGAATACAGGATACAGCTCCTCAAGAAAGGAAAACCCACTTTCCATCTCGTTAGTATTTCTGCCTTTAGTGAAATAATGCTCACTGACAATTGCTTGGTCTTGCAGTTCTTCCTTTTAGGGTCTTTGCCATCTCGGATGCCTAACTGTTCCTTTTCTAGGAGAAGACATTAACATCTGCTGACATTGACCTTGACCTTCTTTACATTGTAATATTATTGAAGCATTACGTTCTTCAATCACTTCACACACCAAATCCGAACAGTTGTGCACTTGGGTTTCTTCTCTTGGAAAGTCATATTTTATGACTTTAGTCATGTCCTTAGGCTTCACTATCTAGGAGAGTAAAAATAAATTATGTCTACGTCACCAAACTACAATCCTGATGTTTTGTAGGTAGTTCTGTGACTCCTTCATGAATTGTATTTAGGAGTTGAGTATAATATGAAAGGAAAAATAGGTATATGACAGTTTTCTTATTTAAAATACATACTAGGGGTGATTGTTCTTTTTGTACTTCTTCACAGCTTTTCCAGGTTACAGCATTAAAATGAGCAGCCGCAATAGGCAGAATCTGTTTATTTTTAATTTACTTTTTATTGTACCAGCCTGAAACATGTGGCACTTCATAAAGTTTAAGACAACAACATCAAGCTCATCACTGCTAAGCAAACATAGAAATTAAACAAGTTTATAATTCTATAGGTCACATTCCACCATCAGTGCATTGGCAGAGGAGACCACAAACTGTTGGGATAATTACTTTATCTCTCCACTTGCTTGTTTATTCTTCCTCATTTTCCTCTGCCTTGGATAAGTCATATCTAGGCTTTGAAACAAGCAGTTCCTCTCCTCATCAGCTGTACAGTGCCCAGAGGGAATTCAGTCCTGCACTCTTCCTTGTAACTTCCACCTCCAAAGGCAAAACAGATCAGGAATGTGTGTTCACTAATCCTTAATGCCACAGCCAGCATTTATCTTACCTGCCTTCAGACATCTCCACTGTAGGTATGTCCATCTGAGATGGTCAATTTGGGCTCTCCTTATAGTCAGTATGGAGAAGCAAGAACTTTTGGGATATTGATTCCTCTGCCTTGTTTTGGCTCTCAGCTTTAGGAAAAAAGGAATTGTACCTTCAGCTGTCTGTACAATAGGAGCTGGATCTTCACTGGGCAATCCAGAAAAACCGGGTTAGGCAGAAGTGACTAGTTTTAGTTAAGGGAAATAGTGTCACAGCTCGGTGGTCATCTTCTGTTTAGGGGCTCTCCTTCCATGTGAGTAAGTCAGTTTTTGGCTTGCTTTGCACCCTGGGAGCAGCATAGAGGGCGTTCAGCCAAAATTTTTCTCAGTTACTCTAAGCCCTACAGGAATTCTCACAGAAATCAGTTCAACTGGACTTTGCAATTTTGAAGGACACTGTGGTCAAAAGAAGATGAACTCAAGGACGCCAGCATCTGATTTTATGTTTCTGTGCATTTAAACTATAAATAGAAGGAGAAACTGTTACAACAGAAGCCTTCATGTTGAAGTTGAGATTGATAACCCTCACTACAAGGGGAGGGCATTCCCACCACAATAAATCCTTCAGAAATTGTGATTCTTGCACTGCCACAGAAGTCATGAAGGATGGAAGTGAAGTACCTCACAGTCTGTCACTCTGGCTCCAGTTGTCTGGGACGTGACCAAATATACAGAATTTTTTTTTGTTTGTTTCAAGACTTATTTTTGGTTCAAGTGTGAAAGATACTAGAGATGTGGAAGATTTCATCAAACAGAGCCTATCCAAGAATGGGTCTTCAGCTGGTGTTAACTGGTATCACTCTTTTGAAACCATAAATATATTATGCATCATATTATACCATAGTGCCTCTTTTTACAAGCAAATAAATTGGCAGGCTAGAGGAAATGCCAGACAATGCTGCTGAATAAAAGAATTATTCCAAATACCAGCATTTTTCATAGTATCATCTCTACATTCCACAATGGCAAACAACATTATGATGAGGCGTAATATTTGGATTAAAAACATGCTTTGATAACTCCTGAATGAAATGTCATTGCTTTAAGGATAATTCTACTATTTTAAGCATGTGACTCAGTTGTTTTCAGCTTGAAGAACACAATATTGTACAATGAAATGATCTGCAATGCACAAATAAGGCTCGGTGCTATTTTGGAACTACTTATTTGTGCAAAGCTACCAAAGTAGAAATCATTTGCTGATGATCAGTGCTGTGTGTTCACTGCACCACAGGAGGTGACTTCTTCTAATTTCATGTTAGCCAGAGTTTAATTTCCACTTCAGTGTTTATTTGTAAACATCAAGATGATACAGACCAGATCTTTCGGATGATACTCTTTCTGAAACAACAGCTATCTGCTATTACAAGATTGAATTAGCTTCAACTTCATCATCATCTAACTCTGCTGAAATGTATGAATATATCTCCCTTAATAACAGCTTGCATCAGTCATTTCCAGGCATTGTATCTTTAGTTCTGAGATAAGATGAAAAGTCCTCTTGCTGCTGAGCAGAGCTTACACAGAGCCAAGGCCTTTTCTGCTCCTTGCTCCACCCCACCAGTGAGGAGTGCACAAAGGGTTGGGAGGGGACACAGCCAGGACAGCTGGCCCCAACTGGCCCAAGGAACATCCCATACCATATGATGTCATGTTTAGTGTATAAAGCTGGGGAAGACGAAGGGAAGGATGTCCAGAGTGATGACTTTTGTCTCCCCAAGTCTTAATTACACGATATGGAGCCCTGCTGTCCTGGGGATGGCTGAACACGTGCCTGCCCATGGGAAGTGTTGAGTGACTTCCTGGGTCTGCTTTGCTTATGTGCACAGCTTTTTCTTTACCTATTAAACTGTTTTTATTTCAACTCACGAGTTTTGTCACGTTTACCCTTGTGATTCTCTCCCCCATCCCACCAGGGCAGGCTGAGCAAGCGGCTGTGTGGGGCCGAGCTGCCAGCTGTGGTTAAACCACAACAAACTGATACTTCTGAGATCACAGACACAGAGCACAGAGCGTGCATCATGCCTCCTTGAAGAAGAAATACGTCCTGCTCTACCTCGGCAACTTGCATGCGGTCTACATATACATGAATACTGTCACAACATTTTATCAATATGTGCTGAAAGTACTCATGCCACATATAATCCCGGCCTTCATGGCCTTACAGTAAGGAAAGGTGATTTTTCTTAAAATTCAAACTGAAAGAAAAAATGTTTTCATTGATTTATGCCCCCAGTCTCATGTTCATGAGCAGCAGCATGTTTGTGGTGACCAACATCAGCCTGGCAGCCAGGTATAACAATGCTTCTGTTGAACTGTGAGATCCAGGGTCTGTAACACCATCTGTTAAGTCTTTTTTTGTGTCTCCCACAATTCTTTCAGGGTGTCTTGCTTTCCAAAATGCATTTTTGTATTCTTTTGGGTCTGGCAGTGATCGGTGTCTCCATTCTGTCCCACTGCTGTGAATCATCAGGTCGTTCTTTATTTCCAGGTCTGGGTATGTTGTGAAGCTGGAGGCAGATGTGCTGGGGTCTTGCTGACTGTGTGCCCTAAACATTCTGAGAGCCCTGTCCCTGCTTTATGCTCCTGCTGGTGCCTCCACACCCAGCCATCTCCCATTTGCACCACTGTTATCTTCCTATCACAATGCTGCAGACCCTGACTAACAGAGCTGTGTGATCAACATCAAGTTAATCCTGCCAAGGAGTCATGCTTTGCTTCTTGATCATCTTTCAGCTCACCTAGTGCACTGCATTTCAATCGAATGCAACATGCAACACATGACAAAATTCGATTTTTATGCATTTTTCTACTTGTTTAAAACCCTTGAGAGCTTCTTTTCATTTTCCAGATAAGGTTGATTTTAATTTTCTTCAGCTGTTGAGAATTAAATTTGTACCTAATCTTTGCCAATTTGATATGGTCACTACAATAAATTGCATCTCTGATTAGCTGCCCCATTCTGAAATAGATGTTTGAGGTGGAAGAAATCATCCTCGGATGAAAAATATGTTTTCTTGTCACTGGCAATAAGAGAACTTAGACTTTGCTTACTCCAGTCAGTCGAACCTTTGTTGGTTCACGTTGCAGAAGAACCTTCTACAGAAACACAGTTGGAAACATTTCCAAATGCTCGGTGAATCATAAAGACCCACATCATGCACTGACTGTCCAGTACTTTTCAGACACTTTCTGCTGGCCTGAGAAGGTACAGAAAATCAATGGAACTTCAGCCTGTAAGGCTATAAATAATCTGCATAACATACTTGAATAGTCTGAGATTTAGAATGCTTAAAATGACTGATCTCAAAAATAAGAACCTTCCTGCCCTGTTCCATCTATGTAGCACCAAAGACAGTCCACTCTCCTCTAACACTGTGGACATCCAAGGCACGGGAGATCTCAGCCAGAACCTACACCTACCTTTGGAGTGAAACAAACTGCTACCCCAGCTCTGAAAACTTCAGGAAGCTCAAGGTCTGAGTTTTGTGCATCTGCATCTGAACAAAAATGAAAGTTTACCTGACAGTTTCATTGTTGGGTGGTTTTGGTTTTTTTTTTCCCCAGGAAAGACAGGAAGTTAAATAACTAACCTGTGATAAAAATTCTGGTTTTGTTTGGGGATGAAAGGAACAAACCACTTTCTTCCTTTTATCTTTCCTCAAAAGCCCAGACACTTTCTGCTCAAACTATGCACTGTAATAGCTTGCAGTGTGTTCATCACTGCCAAAGCAGAGAGGTGAGCATCAGATATGTCACAGTAGGAATAGTCTCACTCTCTGACTTCTTTTAACATAGCAGTACTTGCAACCCCTGGAAATCAAGAATGATTTGAGTGTTGGATAAATAATTCTAACATTGCACGGTGTATGAACTATTACAAATAGGTGCTTAGGGATAGATGTCCTGTGTGAATAGTAGACTGTGGTTTGAGATATTACCTTCCAGAAGCACTAGTATTATTTTATGTTTCCTAAGCTCATGGAAAGGAACCTTTCGGAAATATGTTGTTCCACTGCTTGGATGAACAGCAACAAGTAGTTGATGATGTTTATGGAAAAAGGACTCAACCTTTCATTTACAGCTGCAAGGCAACACAAATGCCATGGAAAAGCAGTGTCCAAAACAGAGGCAAACAGTTTTTGCAGTGGTCACCACTGACTTGAAAGCCTTACGGAGGCAGCTGCTTCTGAATATCCTTTTAAGCCCATTGAGCCTTGATCCAGCTGTTAAAAATAACAATGTTTTTCATCCTCCATAGTAATCGGATCTCACAGGGCAGCGCTGGAGGAGCAGTTGCATAAAAAAGCTTTGGTTACATAACACAAGTGCACTGTACCTCCCGAGCCCCAGAGAAGCCAGGCACGTCTGTGTGGCAGCCTCCAACCAAAATCACAGCTCCCTATGCTGACACTGGCACTCACACCTTTGCAAAGGGCTGCAGAGCTTCTGCCATACCCAGGGCTGGCGTTGTCTCGCCCTTCTACAGAGGAAGGTCATGGGAAGAGGCTGCGTGTCTGCACCTCATGATCTGTGTATTATCTTAGTCCTCTGGTGACACTGGCTTTGTACAGATATTCTGGACTTTGCAGTCCTAAGCCTGTGCTCTTTCTGCTGCAGTGTCCCGTGGGGAGAAAGGACACAGAGCAGAGCTCTCGCGTTTCCTGATGTCACAGATGCACCCACAGCAGTCACCTCTCAGAGCCCCTCTGTTGGTGTCTGGAGCTCTGCAGCTGAGTACCCACAACCCCCCTGAGATGATGCATCACTTTCCTTTCTCCTGCTTCCCCAGGAACGAACTTGGCACCCACCTGGGATATATTCTGTGGTCACATTTTTGGATTTAGAGATCAGAAGCTCCCCAGCAGCAATGCACTTAAGTGCATGCACAAGCTGAAACATTCAGTCCCTCTGGAAGTCAGTAGGACATTTCACACTGTTAAGTGCTTCCCTGGATTGGTCTCAGCCTGAGCATGAACTTTGCTATTTCACTTGCCACAAGATTAACTAAGAAGGAATGAAGGTGGAAACAGCTGAAACTTTCCTTTTAAAGAAGCTGAAAATGAAGACAAATATTTCCCTGAAGATTTACCGGCAGTAAGGTTGGAAAACCTGTTGTGGAAAAATGTGAGACCTATTTCCACAGAGGTTTCCTACCTATTTTAAGCAGCAAATTTCAGCTGGTATTTCTTTGTATGCACAGAATTGCACTGTTTCAGTTGGGGTTTACGGGATGTAAAAATCCAGGGGCAATTGGCAAAGTAATAACTGTCTTAAGTAAGAGAAATTAATTTAGCTGTTCTTAACTGAACATGCATAGGCAAGATGGGGTTTGTTCTATTATTATCTCATGCCAGGAAAACTCCAAAGAGTTGAGAGAGGAGACTTATCCTGTGAAACACCTGATAAATGCATTGCACCTCAGGGCATTTTTTTAGGTCTTCAAAGTCACATCAGCCTGGTTTGTGTGAAATGCAGCAGAGATGGGCACTGTTAGGCACTGTTAGCTATTCTGTGTTTCATTCCTCAAAATAGCGTTCCTTTTCCGATGCTGACTGTGACTGAAACCAGCCTGCTGCTATGAAAGGGTAAATTGCCTCTTTGAGGGCCCTTTGGCAGACTCAGTGTGTATGAAGAACATCCAGGCATTTTGGTTACTCACCATTATACCACAAGAATGTTGAAGAGTTTACAGATTGCGAAGTACAGCACCAGGCCCACACCCTCTGAACGGGTTAAAGAAGGACATTAATGCTGAAGGACTATTTATTTTCCTCAAAGACTGCCTGTCTCTGATCTTCAGTGGTACCCGCCATGGGCAGAACTTGGAGGAGGGTTGCCAAAATCTGTGTTGCTGAACGTGTGGTAGACAGAAAGGCCGTGCTTGAATGAATGATCAGTCTGAAGCAGGAGCCTTCAGATGGATGAGTGGGACTCTGCTCATCACCTGAAGCCTTTGGAAGAAAGAAGCACTGGAAGTTATTCAGCTCCAGAAAGTGCAAGCAAGAGCATCTCAAGACTTGCTGAAAATGTTTGGTAAGTCTCAGCAGTAAACAAATGCATCTGGCAAGACCACCAGACATTTCTCTTCTCTTTTCAGCTGTACCTGGGCTCTGTCAGATGCTACAGCTTCAGTGAGATCTCTGAGAAAGCAAACCCACCTCAAGTAGAAGCTCATGGGTTTTGATCTGTCAAAATCATGAAAACTTAAATTGGTATATTTCACACAGCCCTGATATTTTCCTTCCTCTAACTGCAGTTTTCTATCATTTAGGGTACCATTTGCTCAATTTATTACAACGTGCTCTTGATTTCATTCTCCCACTTTGCAGCCTTGGTGCATTTTCTTCCCACAAAGGATCACAATATAAATCACTAGGTCAGGGAATAATGAGTTTAGTATTTTTTAAAAGCCTCCCACAGCAAGTCAGGATATCGACCCATGATTCAGCAGGTGATAGGATGTAATAAGGGGACATTTTTTCCTTTAATTGCTGTTGAAAATGGAAAAAGGGCAAGAGAAAGTCTTAGTCTTCTGAGACAAGGATTTCAGCTTCACTAGGCTTTAGTGCACTAGACTCACCTAATAGGCTTCAGCATAAAGAGCTGGACAAAGCTAAAAGGACAAATAAACTGATGAAAGACTCCAGCAGGACTTTCTCTTCCTAGCCTGAAAAATAGATTAAATATGATTCTACCATTATGTAAACAGACAGTGAGAAAAGGCTGACCTCATGGTCTGTGAGCTGAACAGGATGGAGGATCTCCTGCTTTCCAACCCTATCTCTTCCAGACCTGTTTGCTCATGGCAACGGGTGAATGTTCAAAGAATCACAAACACAAAGGCCAGGAGGGACCATTAGAGTTACCTCACTGAACTGTTGCAAACCCAATTATGAGGCATTTTTGCCCAGTACTTTCTGCACTGAGCCAGTCAGTTGAGTGTGGTGAGGGTGATCGAGGACACACTTGTGGGAACCATGGCTGGCAGGGGCAGTGTTTGGGTTGTGGAGTTTTTCTCAAGTTAGAGGTTAAAGTGGTATCATAAGCTCTGAGGAAGGCAGTGGAATCTCTCTCAGAAGCAATATGCAGACAACAATCCTGCCACCAGCACCTTGTGTCTCCCTGAGAGGGGAACTCCCAGTTCCTGCCCAGCCCTCAGTTGGAACAGAATGATCACCCTTTAACAAGCTCATTCCTCCCTGTGGCTGCTGCCAAGTCCATCCCTGGCCCAACCCAACTGCGTCACTCAGGGCCTGTGTCAATGCCACCTCTGGCTGCTGACCCTGCAGCCACCCAGAAAGACGTCAAGATTTGAAAAAGATTCTCACAGGTAGATTTTGTGATAACTAATTCTTTCACTGTACTAGGGAGGAAAATAAACCTGATTATTCATGAATTATTATAACGAAACTCTTTTTTCAGTCTTTCTACTCCTTTAAGTAAAACTTAACACATATCACGCTGCCAAAAGGGCAGGGAAATTCATTGAGTGGCAGGTGGGATAATACCAGAATTGAAAATGTTTTGACTGACAAAAACGAACATTTTAAAACATCCTATGCACAGGTGTTAAAGCATCTGGAGGAGCTGAGTGGCCATTTCTGTAGTGAAATTGTGCTAAATTGTAGTAATTCACAGCAGCTTTATGTAACATGCTGTTTATTGTTTATAAATTCAAGAAATTCCCCTATTCAAATAAGTATTAGATATATTCAAAAAAACTCCCCTGCTCACCAACTACTTTATACGAGTGGCTTTATTTCTTGAAGTAAACAAAAACATAGCAAAACCCACCCAAATTTAAACCACACATAACAACCTTCATAGAAAAGTTCAGGCATACAGAAATTAAAGCTCAAGAACAAAGAAAGTATTTTCACTGTTTGTTTCCCCTGGCCCTCTGCTTTCCCCTCACTCCCTCCTACCTGCAGTTTTCTTATCTCTAGCTCATTCTCTCTCTCTTCTATTTGACCTGAGGTCAAATGTATCATTGTTTCCATTATAACCTTCAGTATTCAGCATTTCCCTGTGAAGTCCTCATCCAGTTTGCTCTTTACTAAAGATTAAAGAAGGTTGTTTTTCATGCTGTTTTGAGAGACAGGAGTGAGAATATCTGCAAATGCCTCTAGTACATTCCCATGCCAGTCTCACTCTCTGTGCCTTCGCCACTTCCAGGAGCAGAAGCTGCCTCTGGAGCTTCTAGCCTTTTGTACACTGAGGGAGATGAGCACATTTGCAGAATTAATGGGCTGTGATGACATCCCAATGACCCTGAGAAAGTTGCTGAAAGACTTAGAGGCAACAGAGCAGGATGACAGACAAGATACCTGAAACACCTGAATGCTGGTCCGGCGCTTCCTGATCCGCAGCAATGCTCAGTTCAGAGGGAAACTCACATCAACCACTTTGCCACTTCCCCTCCCAAGCTGAGCAGAAGGGGAAATCTGATATGAATCTTGTGTCAGCTGCTGTCTGCAGGTCAGTATCTTCTGCATTTGCAATGCATAGGGAATGACACAACTCATGGATTTGGCTTTCAGGATGGAAGGGAGATCTTTCGTGGATACTACCTTATATTAGTGCCAATTAGTAGGAGAGTAAAAGCCAGCTAGCTGCAGTGATGATCTTGGGATCTCCAATGGATGTGCATGAGGAAAATATTGTGGAGAGGATTTTGAGGTGTGCAGAAGTGTGGAGTTGAAACAGAAAACATTATTGCCTGGACTGCAGGGGAGAATGAAAAAGGAAAGTTAGACAGGGAGATGGCAGGAGTGGGGAGTTTCCCAGATGAGTACATTGTCTGAAGAAATATCCTGCTTTGATTTGCCTTGGTGCAGACTTCCCAGCTGATTTATTTGATAGCCTCTAGCTGTCAACTGGCAGGGATTGTGAATAATTTTTCTCTCATCACCAGCTCACTGGGACTCATAATTTTATAGATCTCTCATAGTTCCCTCTTCACTGTTTCTTCTACCCTTGCAGGTTGATGAGCACTAATCTCCTTAGCTGCTGTTCATTTCCTCAAATCACACTTTCCTTCCCCTTGAACATTTTCCACTTTCTAGCAAACTTTTGCACAGTCTACTCGAATGTGCAGGGTGGATCTGTGTAATACCATAACAAAGTTCTTTGCTCTTTTCCCTACTTATTTTTTAACAATTAGACCTTTTTTTTTTTTTTTTGTATTTATTTTTTCTTTTTTGGGGAGGGGTGGAGGAAGAAACAGTCAGCTCCTTAGCACTGAGCTGCTTTTTCCACACAATTATCTATGACGTAGGACATGAGCAAATGCACAAGGGCCAGGAGGGGGAAGGAAGTGCTGGAATGAGATTGTCTGGGGTCAGACACGTGGATCAGACATGCTACTAAGGAGCCAGGGATAGGACTAGTGGATGAACGTGGATGGGAAAAAGACACAAAAAGAAGGGGACAGAATATGGCACCCAAGTCACCCAGACTGGGTTTCAGGAGCAGCCTGCTCCGCTCTCCTTCCCTTCTACCTTTTTCTGTCATTTTTTCCAGCACCTCCTTTTCTCCTCTGCACTCCTCTATCCCAGGGAAGCTAAAGAAGCATGACAGCCTGTCAGTGATGGAGGGCTTACGGGAAGGGCTAATTGCTTTCTCTGCTTTGTTCAGATGTACAAATAGACCATTACTTACAATCATTACCCAGTCATCATCCATCATACAGACTAGTTCTATTTTCCATGCACTAAATATGTCACAGGCCCCAAATTTGTCACTAATTGTACAAAAGGCTCTGCAGGCCTGTGTTAGGAGCCAGTAATTTGCTAATATAAGATATGGGACTTTGGCTTTATCTCGAATTTCCAAATGCTACCGAGGCAGTTATATTTCATATTTGTTTAAGAGGCAGCACAATCCTCAACTTTCTGTCACTTTTATGAAACCATATTAAAGTCACAGCAATTCTCATGTTACAACATTGCTTTCTGTTATAATAACTATAATATAATCACATAATAATTTAATATTAATATATAATAATATAATAACTATAATAACTAAACTACTAAATGCAATGCTGAAAAATACGGCCATTCCTTCCATGTATATTCAAGTTTTTTCACTCTAATTTTCTTCATCTTTTTGGTTCCCAACCAATTTAAACTGTGTTTCAGAGTTGCTAATTTTTTCATGTTCATAATGCTTTGTGGCAGCAGAAGCACAAAAAAACCAGTGAAAAACCGAAAACAAAAAGGAATTGAAGGTCCTACTCTCACTCTCAATTATATGTAGGCAATTACAACAAAATGCAATGGAGCTGCAGGGCAGTCTAGGGGTGGGAACTGACCTCAGATTAATCTTTGCAGCCAGCATATCTGTAACTATTTAATTTCTTCATTTTCAGCCTGTAGCAACAGATAGAGCCAAAATGTGTGCTTCAGTCCCTGCCCTTCTTTGGGTCCTGTGCAGGCTGGGGAGAGATGTTCCAGCTAGAAAATTGCCTTAAAAGGCACGATCCAAACTAGTTATCTTTATTTTTCCATATAAAAGGTACATAGCTACACTGGTTAGCCACTGGTCAGTGTGAAAATGGGACGACTTGAAAACGTCTCTTCATTTTAAGGACATTTTACACTTTGTCTTGAAGGTTTTGGAAAGCATGGGTGTGTCGCAACACAGCCCTTGAATGTGAGAGATTTCCATGTCTGATTGAAATGCTAATTGGAATGTCTGCATGCCAGCTACCAACATACATTCACACATAAGAGAAAACTGACAGCATCAGAGAAGTGCTTGATCCTTGAACTCCTCTGGCCTGCTCTGGGTGTGAGCAACCATTGCACAAAGCTCTTTCTGGACCAACATATTCCCTCCCTGATCCTGTAGTATCCTGCAAGTTATTTTAGGGTTGGACTCAATGATCTTCAAGATCTTTTCCAGCCTAATGATTCTATGATTCTATTAGACTCCCTGCAGATTATACCCTATTTTTTGCTAGGAGCTGCACAAAAGATTCCAGTGGGAAGAGGGACAGCACCAAGGGGTTGGGACACACACAATGCAGACTCTAGCTGTGATGTGGAGAGTGGTGTAACCTCCAGATGTTCTTGGGCTTGTAATCAGCTGCATCTCAACAGGTCTAATTTGTTGGGGTAGAGATCTGCTGAAGGACTATGAAGTGTCCTGCTCCAGTAACAGCTTGGGTGTGGTGATGTTGGGAATTTCTGCAAGGAGCTCTCCAATGTAAACGTGCCCTGGAAACATGGATAATACATCCAGGCACAAGAGGAGACGATGTGAAGATGCCCCAGACAAGATGATCATGACTGATTTATCTTCCTCTCTCATTGCAGTGTCCGTGAGCTGCCAGTGAACAGCCTTAAAGCACTGATCTACAGCCAAAGCTGACAGCACAGTGGGCCGTACTGAACCTCCAAACTCCTGTCTAATATAAATTGTCTGCCATTCCCAGAGGTCATTTTGTCACTAAACTCAGTAATTTGTCTGCAGTTTCCCGTGGGACACCTGGAGAGAATTACCAGCCAGTTAAATCTACATTGATATAGGTTAAAGAATGACTTTCCATGCAGAAGCTGTACACCCACCCTGTCAGCCTGGTTATGACATCATATCAATTGAGGCCAGAGCTGTCCCTCAGCTCTCCAGGCTGATATGACAGTGACCTGGGTCAGCCAGCACAGAGCTCAGGCCCTGACTGAATTTGCCAGGCCTTTCAAATAGGATTTTCTGCCAGTGCCAAATCCAAGCTATTGCAGCCAGGTTGTTATTAGTACCCCAGCTAATGTATTTAAAAGTACATTATGCAGTGGTCAATGATGGAGGTACTCAGTCATGCCATGGTAAAAAGGATTAAGATGTAAAAGAGGTAGGGCTACCAAGAGAAGTGGCATTCCTTTTATCTTGTCATATTTTTCAAAGAAATGAATTTTTTGGGGGTGCTTAATACTGATTTTAATCCTTCATGGTTGCAAATACTGAAAGTGCTACTTAGGAATGGAGGAAACCACTCATCTCTGGTTCCTGGTAAAATCCACCCTGAAACCACCAAGATAAGATAGTAATGGGAAGATTTGTATGCTCAGCACAGACTCTGCTTTCTGAGTTGTTTCAAGCAGCACAAATAACAGTTCTGAGCACCCATATTCCGAAGGGGGAATAATTCATATCTCTTCCTGTCCCCTGCTTTCCAGGGGGGGATACCGATATTTTTTCCTCATGTTTGCTTGAGCCTGTGTATCTCTAAGTCATGTATATGCTGCCAGTTACCTTTCAGAGCCGTGTGTAACGTGGCAGAGATTTGCTGGCTGGATGAGTGCTGTCGGAGTAGACAAAATCAAACCTTCATATCCTGGCCCTCAGCAGTGTCATCATGATGGATGGATGGGAGACATCTCCTTCGTCACTTTGCAGATTGATCTGTTCCATTTAACAGTGTTTGGATAATGGTGGCTTTGTGCTCCAGGGGAATAGTTTTCTACTGTGTCCTTAAAGCTAGGGGCAAAAATTACATCCATCTATCTATCTGTCTATCTATCTATCTATCTATCTATCTATCTATCTATCTATCTATCTATCTATCTATATACCCCAAAGTACCCCACAAAAACAATCTAAAAAATTCCAATCTTCATGACTGCCAACAATGTAAGAGAAGCTGAAGAGACACCACAAAAGGACTTTTATTGTAGAATTTCCTCCTGAAACCTGAGAACCTCTGCTCCCTCCAGTGTCACCAATCACACAGAAGCTCAAGTTTGGAAAGTTCAGAGATGTAACTTCTTGGAAGCCCTGCTCTGTGTCACAACCTCCTGTAAATGTGCCCACTTGCTTCCTCATTGAAGTGTACACCCTCCACTGAGAAAGTAATTCTATTTCAAATGTCAGTACATTTCTGAATATAGAACACACTTTTGAGCTCGGAGCTGTGTTCTTGCCTTATACTTCCATGTTTAGCAACTTTCAGAGAATGTCTGGTGGGAAGGTCCATACTGAGCCAGGCAAGGTGTGACGTTGAAAGGACAGTACAAGACTTATAGGACCTGAAATCTCTCCTTACTTGGTTCAGATGTCTAAACACAGGCCTCTGATGCAGTTTGGCTCCCCTCACATAACTCATCCACCTTCCTGCTGCCCCTCCAGGAGGGCACAGCTTTTCGATGGGCTCTCTGTCATGTCTGCCAGTCTTGTGTGGATGTCTAGGATAGCTGAAGAGGGCTAAAACAGATACCTGGAATTAAATGGTGCATCCTGAGCTATATAAATGTGGCACTACCCACCCTCATCGAAGCAACTGGGTGTCACTGCAAGTGCCTCTCAAGTGGTGACAGAGATGCACAGACCACCTCCCCTTCCCCAGTACAGGGCTGCTCTGAAGGTGCAGGTGGTTTCTGCTCACCAAGGGCGGCACCGTGGGGATACTCCCTTTGTGTGATGTGTCACGGCAAATCCTCATTGATTTCTGTGTTCTTCTTTCAGCATGGGAAGCAGAATAGCTCTGTTTTTTTCTTTTCCCAGCACAGTTGTCTGCCTTTTCCTAGCTCTGTTTTTCTGTTTGAACAAAAACTGTACTTACAGTGATTCGTGCTTTAAGGCAAGTTGAGTTGATTAGAACCATATTTTCTAATTGACATTTGCTTTGTCCTTGTTAGTCATCATTTGTAATATGCTATTGTCTTTAAGTGATCATAATTATAAAAAAAACCCCTAATTGGTTATGCACTTCCAGGAGTTTGCCAACACATTACCACTAATTAAGAACATTGTTTAGTGTAATCTCGACAGCTGGCATACACCTAGAGAAGCATTCATTTCCCAGTCTATTGCTGGTGCTCCCAGCGTAAGTTGTCCATAGGAGACACAAACACTTTTTATTCCTCTTTTAAAACAAGTTTTTTTTTCCAGGGTGGAGAGTCTCTTGTCAATGGTTCAACAAATCAAGCAAGGACAACAGCAGGCAAACGAGGCAAAAAAGCAAGCATGCAGTTAATGCAGCATCCAGGAAACATTTGCTTTTCCTTGTTCTCCAGCTGTGTTTTTTTCCCCAGATTTTAACATCTGCTTTTTAAGAAATTCAGATTCTTTTGCTCTAAATTTTCCTGTCTTAACTCAGGTAAATTAAGCTTTCATTTCCTCAGCTGTTCTTCTGTTTGAATAGGGAGGAGCTTTGCCAGAGCAGATGTAGCAAACATGATTTTTCCAAAGAAAAGTGCTTATTTCCTGTAGAAGTGTGCTTTGCAGTCCCAGCTAATGTAGCCATTTGACAGTCTTGCTGAAGATTTCTGCCTTCTGCATATCATGTGAGTGAGGAAGATTGAATTAACTCAAAGTACAAGGAACTCATCAGATAAAGAATGCTATTTAATAGCAAAGCCACGATATATTATGATTTCTTGTTGTTACTGTTTTAATACTGTAATTATTCTTACAATAGTTTGTGTTTCATGCCTCTCCCCTGTTGGTGTGTTAAACAAAGCTCCATTTACTGTAATTTTGCCTCGATTTCTGCCTCTTGCTCATCTCCCGCCCCCCCAGCTAGTAACTGTATTTAGAAATACAAGGAGATACATAGAGGGGAAATCTGTCTGAACCAAATAGTTCAGAGTCCAAAAAAAAGACAAAAGAAAATAAAAGAGGCAATGTAGGGAAATTCAAATATTGTTCTGATGGGTTGAAAGCGGAAGCTTTGCCCAATTTGCTTTGCCTGTGGTGCTGCAGTTCAAGGGCTTGGATCAATAGAAAATCATTCAGTGGCTCCACTGGCCTTTTGCTCAGGTCCTGTGTGCAATTCCACTGCCTAATGAGCTCTCAGGGAGGGCAGCAAGCCGTGCAGGCAGGATTCAGGGCCAGGCTCTTGTAGCTCTCTCAGATGAACACAATGAACAAAACTTTGCAGGTTTGAATAGCCACTGGGTTCACATGAGGACATGTTCCACACATCAAACACACGGGCACCACAGAGTCTAAAAGGACCTCTATTTTTAACATGGGATTGAATTTTTAAGGGAAGTGAGTCTCACAGTAACAGGTCTAACAGACCTTGAGCCAGGACTGGCTCAAACCCTGGTAGGAGAGTGCACCTGATTTAAACACTTGCTTTCTTTGCCTTCCAGTAGGAAGCACAGGAAGAGCGGTGATGCAAGAGCTGTGCTTGTGGCAGGATTTGCAGAACTCTTCACACTGCAAGTGAAAGCAAGTGAAGAAGAGCAGCCTTTTGAAATGTCCTCACCCATCCTGTCTCTCAGCAACAGATTGCAGAGAGACATACAGAGGAGAGGACCAAATGTAATTACTTTTTCCTCCAGGAAGAAGAGAAAAAGCATGTCAGTACAACAGCACATTTTATCACCACCCTGTCTCCACGTCCTGCCAGGGTTCAGGTACACAGTTCTGTGCAGTCAGAATTAGGGGGACTTGGAATCTCAAGCAAGGCTGTAGGCACACCAGGGCTGCAAGCACCTTGGAAAGGCTTCACAAAGCCATGAATCGACCACAGGTCACTTTCAGGGTCATCTTGATTATAGAAAAAATAAATGCTGGGTCACCTGTCAGAGCAGCAAGGGCAGCAGCTGTGCTGAAGGCTTTGCTGAGTTCATGCAAACCTGGATACAGCTGCAGTGAGAAGGGAAGGTGTAAGGAAAAAATCCAGTGACATGGGTATGAGCAGACCACAGCTGGGACGACCTTCATGGAAAAAATTTTCTCCAATTCTTGTTTTATCTCATAAATTACTCACAATTTTAAATAATTCCATTAAAATGTTTAGTATATTTTCCACCTAACCTGAAAGCTTTTTTGTGACTTAAGATTTTCCCTGAATTTACGTGAAAATTCAGAATCTGGCTCTCAATTGGCCTCCTCTTTCATTGTAACACTCATTTGGGGCTTTGCTAACCAGGAGAGTGGGGACTTAGAGCCCCAGCAAGGCCGGTGAAAAATGGTCAGTGACTGTCATCTCTGCAAAGCTCTTTGGAATTGGAATAACCTGGTGAAACAGAATCTCTTACATTTGTGTCAGCCTTGACCGGTTTTTGATGCCCAATTGTTGTACATGAGGGCACGGGATTTGGTTGGGAGAAAGCTGATTTTTGTCATAGTAGCTAGTGTACAGCTGTGCTTTAGATGCATGACCAAAATAGAGTGATGGTTTTTTGACTGCAGAGCAGAGCTTACACAGAGCCACGGCCTTTTCTGTTCCTCAACCCTGCCAGCAGGGAGGCTGAGGGTGCACAAGGAGTTTGGAGGCAACACAGGAGGGACAGCTGACCCCAGCTGACCCAGGGGATATCCCATAGCATATGGCAGCATGAACAGCATATAGCACTGAGGAAGAGGAAGAAAGGGGGGGATGTTCAAAGTGATGGTGTTTGTCTTCTCCAGCAAGGTGTGATGGAGCCCTGCTGTCCTGGGATGGCTGAACACCTTCCTGCCCAAGGAAAGTGGTGAATAAATTCCTTGTTTTGCTCTGCCTGCATGTGCAGCTTATTTTTTACCTATTAAACTGTCTTTATCTCAACTCACAAATTTTCTCAGTCTTCCGATTCTTTCCGACATCCCACCTGGAGGGAATGAGTGAGCTGCTGTCTGGGCTTAACCCATGACAGTTTGGAGAGTTTTTTGTTGCTCAGCTCTTGTACATGCACGTGTCACTTCAGGGAGCGGAGCTCGGGAAAGTGCCAGTGCTGGTCAGGAGCTCAGAGCCCCTCAGGCAGAATGGCTGCCAATTACTGGATGATGAAATTGCACAGATCATCGCTAGCATTTGTGTACTCAGGAGTTCACTTCGCAGTCAGATCTGATTGAACACAGCTGTTCCGATTGCTGGAAGACGAAGCAGGAGAATCAGGCTTTGCACACAAAGCCTGACAGCGGGTGCTCGCTTCCAGAGTGAGCCAGGCTTTGAGGCAGCAGGAGGGAGCAGCTCTGAGCTCTGCCATCTGATGAGTTCATGCAGGGCCTCATCTGGCTGTGGGGATCCATGCAGGCTTGAATCACACCTCTTGACAGTGCCTGTGTAAGCTGCCCTGGGAAGAAGAAGACAGGCAGCTGATACGTGGTCCAGAGCTGGGAATAATGGCAGAGCTCGCCCTGCCCTTCCTGGTGGCAAAAGACATCTGTTACCTGCTGGCAGGAATCTGATGCTGATGAGGGACAGCTCTTCTGCTTAACAGTTTCCGTGTCACAAGGCAAACCACCCTGGGGGCTGCATGTGAGACGTGTGTGTATTGAAACAGAATTTGTAATTTTAACCTTTCTCTTGCTTCATATTGCTTCATCCTGCAGTCATGGAAAGACACAGATGCAGATTCCCTGGACATAGGAGGGTCTTGAAAGGTGCATTTTCTTCCTGAAATCCTCTATCATTTTGTTCTTCTCTAAGGCATTTAGGAAAGAGTTTCTGAAGGCCTGATTTGCCTGGCACAGCAGTGTCACCTGGGCCATGATTACTGAGCTGCCTGCATGTTAGGGGATGAGACAACTTTGCTTGGGATCGAGTCTTTGTGTTGTTTACAGAAGAGCTGAGCTTTCAGAAAGTCATTAATCTATTTCTACTGCAACCAAGGCAGGTGGACTTCCCAGTTGTATCCGGACTCTGAGATAAAGACCAAAGACGTGAGCAATAGTTTTAAGTATGGTGTATGAAGTTATTCCTCTTTGATAACTCCAATAATTATCTTAAATCCTGGATAAGACTGGAGCTTAAAGGACAGCTGTATGATGCTGATGTACAGTGAGAAAGCTCACCAGGTCAGGGGCTTCCCACTTTCTGCTCCTCCATGTCACCTGCAGTGGCACAGGGTGGAGATGTCAGTATGTCCTTAGGAAGATAAACATCTGCACATGCAGGTGAGCTCTGATCGTGCCCATGGACACCAGACCTGTAATCTTGACCAGTTTTCATCCCTGTCTTTCTTCCTGGTGTTTCCTTCTGCTCTGGTGGCTTGAAAGTGGCAACATCTGTGAGCTGTAAAAATAATTGCTGTCAGGGTTGCATCAGGTTCAAAGAAAATTGAAAATCATATCCAAAAGCTACTTTCTGGGAAAGTATAATGGGTTACAAAGTAAATAATCAATTCTCATTACAATGATTGTTCTAATAAGATGTCATTATGGTGTCCTTATGTAAGTGCATACACTTACATGAGAAATTATCTCTCCTTCCCTGCTCCTCTGTTTCAAAATACAACTGCTGGCAGAACGTGACTGACTGAAAATCGAGTAGGATGTTGTGCTCTTTAATACCCACAGAGCTCAAACTGACACTAGGAAACCCTTTGCACAGCATCCAGCTGATGTGCCTTGGAGCTGATTTGGAAGGGACTGCTTTTGGATGGGAAAGAAGCCTAAATCCAAAGCGCTTTGAAATCAAGGAGGATCTTAGGGTGGCTTTAAAGGATTTGAATCAGGCCTCTGCCCAAGCTGAGACTGCCAGAGGGAGACTGTCACCACTGCAGAGTCATGCTGCAGTGTTGGGAAGGTGGTCACAAATCCTTGAAGTGGCCTGGGATACTCTCACCAAGCCTTACCCGCAGGCAGGGTGTGAGAGGAGAAAGACGAGATCCTGCGAGAAATAGGGACAAAGAGGGAGGATATTCTTCCCTAACTCCCAGGGGGCAAAGCAGGTGAGGTGCTCAGCTGGCACAGCCCTGGGGACCTCAGGAGTTCCCAAGGGGCTTCTGTGCTGGGATCAGCTAAAGTCAAAGCCAAGCACAGACTGGGTCAAATCAAGAACAAACCAAAAACCTATGTGCATGCCTGCATGCAGGTATCAGCTGCCTTTAAAGGAAAATCCACCTGGAAATGTGACTGTAGGGTAAGCAAATTATTTGATATATGTCATCAATTCCTCAAAAAATTCCTGTAAGTCTGCACTTACAGTCTTTGCTAAGGCATGATTGGTGATCCCCTGCAATGAATGATGGGTGGGTATCTGGGATGGGAGATGTTCACTAACGACAAGCTTCAGTGCTGAATTCTTCCTCCTCACCTCGATGTAACGTGTTCTCACACCTACGGTTTGTGAAATGCTCCTGAGAACTGTTGCTGCTCTGTGTCCATACGGTGATGGTCAGTACATTTTTCTCTCTGAGGGTGTATGGGCAGGGTGAAATGTCCAATGTACTGTGACAGTGCTGGCTTTGTATAAAAACATGTCTTAATTCATGCACAGCAATTATTCAAAATCCATCCCCTTAGAAATTTTCAATGTTTTCAGAATTTTCACGATGTTTCAGCTCAGAACCTGAATGTTTTCTCCCTTTATTTAGGTTGATGAAAAAAAAAAAAAAAAAAGCAGCTTGTTTCTTTGCCCTTCTTCGTTCTTCCTTCCATGTATCTCTGCAGCAGCAGAGGCGAGGAAGGCCCAGATCCCTGCAACGTGCAGCCCCAGGCATCCCAGCTGGCCCCAGCAAGGAGATGCTTTGAGGGCTGGGAGCTGCTCAGAGCACCAGGCACATTCCATCAAGTTCCTCGTCCGAATGAAAAAGCTGAAGTGGCTTTTCTGTGTAGGGAGGATTGAAACCAGATCCTGCTATTAAATTTGTTAAATGGAAACATAATGATTTATAAGGGAGGTAGTGAACCCTCAGAAAGAATTCAGTAATAATAACTCTGGGTGAATGGCAATGTGACAAGGCTTCAGAAGTAAATGATCTGTTAAAAAATAAAATAAAAAAACCCCCACACTGTAAAAGCCCCAGCTAAACAAAGCTACTAGATGTGAACCAGATAAAAACTTTAATTATTTCTAATGAGATCAGCAAAGCAAGCAAAGGACTGAAGAGGGATTCATCTGATATAAGCAATAAGAAGCACAGGCAATATCCTTTTACAGTCACGCTTGACAAGTTCAAAGCCATGCAATGTGTTTAGCCACACACCAGTACTGCTGGCAGATGTGGAACTAAATCCTAGGGATTTCTTTGGGGAAAAAAATATTCAAATGTCTCCATATATTTATATTTTTCTGGAACATATGACAAAATTGAAAGGGTACTAAAAGTTTTAGGTACTATGGAAGTGTATAGAAGAGTACTATATTAAACATTGTAGGGTCACAGTACCATTAAAAAAGTTTGGCTTATTGATGATACCAATTTTAGCCAGTTTGGAAAAGCAATGCTCTGACTAGAGTTTTCTTGTAGGAAAAGGGGTGAGGATGTCTGGTCATGGCTTTGTATGTGTTTAAAGCTTACTCAAGAGTGCTATCTCTTCACTTATTAAAAAACGAAAATAAAGAAAATAAAGGGAGGACATTGTGGCTTTCCACATTACTCTGTGTGGCCATGGGATCATGGCAATGAATGCTGCAGACCAAACCAGGACTTAATGAAATGAAAGACCCAGAGCTGAAAGGGAGCTGCTTATATGAACCTTTCCCATCCCAGTCCATCCCCTGATTTCCCTGGGACAATAGGTAGCTCACAAGGTCACTTCAGTCATGTCCTCAGCCAGGAAAGGAAACCCAGAACCCGAGAAAAGAAGGAATAAAAAAAGCAATGGCTCTGAGACAGTAACCACATATTGCTCTCAACTATAATAACACATAGAAATGTGTATAAAGATCTGGCTCTGGGCTCTGTCTGACTCAGGGAGAATTGCTGTGATTAGCCAGACTCCTGGAAAATAATAATGGCCCCCTGCAAATGGAAGGAAACTTTTTTATGGGTTTTATTGCCTTTTTTTTTTTTTTTAAGAGGGCAGGATCCCTCTCCTTGCATTCCTTTGCCTCTGTGGTTTTTCATCACTGGACTTTTAATATTGCAACTACATCACTTCCCACACACATACACACATTTCTTTTCCTGTTGGTTGATTTTATTTCTCCAGCCACTCCACACTGTGTCACAATGTGTACAAAATGGAATATCTACTTTTGCAGTGCTGCCTGCCCTGAGAGCAGCATGGCATCCTGCTTAACAGCTGTGGCCACTAATTCACTGCAACTGCAGTCTGTCTTCCCAGCATCAGCTACATTTCTTTTCCATATGCTAACTCCTTTTCAGCTTAATTTTCCCATTACCCAGCAGTAACATTGAGTAACTGTGTTGGGCTGTATTCAAATGCAAATTAATATCCCCTTCTGCCCATTAGCTCTGCTGTTTCTTGTCTAGCCAAAGCAACTGGAAACAAGCATGTATCTTGGTTCAGTGGTCGGACAGAGGGGCCCTGTCTGGGCTGGGATTGCTGTTCATCTCCAAGAGCAGACACAAAACAGCAGGCTGCAGAAAGGAGAGGTCCTTCATCAAGATGTTTCTTGTCAAATAACCCCTGAACTCCAACCATTCAGCAAACACCGTGGCTCTCTTGAACTTCAGTGTTTGACGTATGAAATTCACACAATGCCTGTGCTGTGCTCTAGATTGGAAACATCCGGTGGATTGACATCCAGAAACCTTTAGATGAGGCGTGGGGGAAGGGAAGATGTCACTGAGCAAGGCATATGACTCAAATCTTAAAAATTGTTAAGCTACAGAAACCTTTAAACAGAGCAGCCTGGCAGAAAGCAAGTTCCCCAAAAGTGGGGATATAGGCGTGAATGCTGAGAGCATGAAGGGAGGGGATGGGGGGAGAAAAGAAAATATATAGGAAGTTTAGGGGTTTTTTTTAATTCTTGGGAACATTTGAGGTACCTTTCTTTTGCAGCTCTTTATTTTTCAGGATGACTCGGAATTAGAAACACTAGTACCAATTCAGGAGGAAAAAAGTAGTGTAATTCCTTGGAACCCCCCCTGCACCTCCCCAGAAAATTGAGCTCCACACGTGAGCCACTAGCACCAAAAATTCTTATATATTTCTTCATGCCCATCCAAGTCTGAACCTCATTTGAATTTGTTTTCCACTCTGGTGCTTAACCTTCAGTTACCTCCTGGCCTCACCTTTCCCGTTCCAGCACAGGCACGGGCAGTGTGTGCAAAGAGCATTACTCCATGCTAAGCAAATCTTCTGTTTTGCAAAGAACATTTTTGTAGTTTTCTATTTTTTTCTGCATTCTATTTGGAAAAACTTTTAGTTTAAGTTAGTGTCTTCCCTTAGAAAAACCCAAAAGCAAAAGACATTCAAGAACAGGGACAATATCCATCACTTAGAGGCCTTCAATGCATAATAAACAAAGTTGTGAGGCAAATCTATGGTGCTTGAACCCATCCTGAGAGTAGCTGAAGCTCAGTTGTTGGAAGTCATGCTCTGTGGATGGAGTGCATTGGCTAAAAAAGGATAGGCACTACTCTCCTGACCACAGTTCCAGCTGGCTGAGTTAGTAACAGCAGACATTCAGTCAGGAGGCACAAAAGAGCATCCCCCCAGTCAAAGTAATCGCTGCAACACTGATCAGAAATCTCAGATTTCTGCAAAATGCTTGCAAAAATTATGTGCAAAATGGCTTGCACACCAAAATCAAATGGGTAAAGGTATTTACCTTTGCATGTTCCTAATGCATGAATAATGAATAAATAAGTGAAATTTGTGATCAGTTGACAAAGAGGAAGGGAAGAAAATAGTCCTGGAAGAAATTATTTGCCATAAAAAGAAATCACTGCTCCTTGGAAAACCCATACCTTTGAGTTCATGAAGGGTAAAAAGACAGTTGTTTAAATTTCCCATTTCTGAGATCAGAACATCACTTACGTTCATCTATACGACCATTTCATGCGTAAGAAGCCTGTTCTTCCAGTGCAGAATAATGAATGTGTCAGCCCAGATAACTGCTGAAATTCAGCCATCTGCAGGATGTTGCCATGGAAAGAGCCTATTGCACAGGAGTTTTTGGCTGTGGGTATTGTTCTGGAGATCGTACTCTTTGTACAGGACCTTGTAGTTTTGGTCCCCTTCAGAGAGAGTGAATTCCATGGCAGATCACCTCTCTTGTTTAACCTTAGGCACTCAAAAAAGCAAAGGCAACACTTCCATAGTCTGAACGTGTGATAGCAGAGAAGGAGGTTTTGTTACAAGGTGATAGAAACACATTTTCTGGACAAAGACGTGAGAAGCTAATCCAACAATGACTGAAAGAAATCAAGCAAATGTTGCACAAAAGAGATCAACTTTCATCTCTGACCTACCCAAAGAGGACAAGTATAAAGTAAAGGCAGCAAAAACAACCCTTGTCCTGCTGGCCTTTCTTATCTTTTAAGAGAGGCAGCAACTGGGTTCCTAGCTTTGGAGTCAATCAAATGATGAGCCTGCTAAAACTGATTAGCACATGCCTGCATGCTGGGACATCGATGAAAAGAGAGCTGGGAACACAGCCCTCTGAAGTGGAAACGGCTGGAAACCTCTGAGGCTGTGGGATCACAGAGGGATGTGTACATCCCCTCTGTCAGCTGCAGCAATGAGAGTGAGCAAAATGCAGGAATAGTATTTCATGCTGCTGAATGTGCATATCACATTTGCATCTGCAGCATCCCCATCCTCCAGCTCTGAGCTCGCAATGCATCCTGAACCCCTGAAGTCCCCCCAGTCCAGAGACTCATTTCTGACAGAGGCTGGCATCAAATGTGTCAGATGAGGTGAAAAAACCCCTTGTAATGAATAGTAATGGAATAACAGGCCAGAGGGAAAGTTTCTTCCTAATAGCCTGTGATAGGTTCAGTAAAAGCAGAGCACAAAACAAACAAACAAACAAAAAAACCAGAGAGAAAACTGGCAGCAGGATTAGCCTTGCTGCCACTGCAGAGTCCCAGCTCCCAAGAGCCAGAGAGCAGCAGAGATACCAGCGTGCTGCTCTCCCACTGCAGGATACAAATAAGTCCCATTGAAACCAATGACATTTATTCATGTCCCGTGGCAATTAAATGGAGCCTCCTGTCTGCTTTTCTCAGTGTTGCTGTGCAGTGAGAGCAGCGGGGGTGAAGCATGTGCGTGTGTAATTTGTGCTCTCTGCTCGAGAACATTCTACTGTCAGGACAAACTGCAAAAACGCTGTCAGCACAGGAAAGAGACTGCAGGTCCCTGCCAGAGGGAGAGCCAGAGCCACAAGGCTGTGTGCAGGCATTGGGATTGTTTGCTTGACTCCATTCCCATTTTCTCTCTTGCTGGCAGGTCAGCTCATTTAATGAAGCACTCTCAAGTGCTCTTCCTTGGTCTCCCTTGCATTTTGAGGTAGAAAAAGCCTTTTTGTTTGAGTTTCCTCTCTTGCCCTACATACCCAGCTATCAGCACCACATTAGGATGTGGGGAATGTCAAGCAGGCAGCCAGAGTGTGGGCTAAGGAAACCTCATGCTGCTTCTAAAAAAGCTGAGAACTTCACTGTAGGGCTAAGGGACAGCTCTCCATGGCTTTGCTTCCTCTTGGGAAGTAGATTTTCTTCTTGGAAATGAGATTTGGGAGCACGTGCTGGAGGGCAGCATCTGAATTCAAAGCCCTCTTGGCAATGGGGAAATGGTGGGAGAAATCCGGAATAGTACAAATATCAGGGATATTCTGTGTTGGAGGTACATCAGAGTAAATGATTGCTCAGGTAGCTCTTGGGAAAGGTAGCTGTCTGGTTTTGAACAGTTTGCAGGGCTCAGCTGAAAATCAGATGAAGATTTGGCTGAAAAATTTAAAATAGGTAAGATAAAATGTGTTCTGGGAAAAACCTGAAATTCTCTGCTGTGGCAGAAAAAATTCTAAAACTTTCTGCCTACACCAGAAAACCACTACTGGTGTTTGTTTGTTTTTTTTTTTTTTCTGGTCAGTGAAGCATAGGAGATACAGTTTATACCAGTTATGAATTAATTTGTCAATACCAGAGAGGCTTAGGCTGAACAAGATCAAGTCTCTCATTCCAGAAGAGCTGTACCCACACACAGATGTAGTTACCCTGGTCGAAATAAATATTTAAAGGAAGAGAGCAGCTACATCATAACCAGGCTCACTCCTAGATATGCTGTAAGACATAGAAAGTGGAATTTCTCTTCTTGTGCTGGATCAGAAAGGTTTCCCTCCTCCTCGCCTTCATTTTCCCTCCTCTCTGAAAATCCCATTAATTCACCAGGTAGGAGATGTGTGAGAACTGCTGAATTCCAAGGGGTTTACACGACGGGGAGGGAGGGAGGAAGGGAGGAAGGGAAGTAGTTGCTGAAGGGTCTTGGCAAAGCTCAAGAGCCTTCTTCTCACACCATTTCCCCAGTCTCTCATCTGCCTTTGACTTTCCGGGTACTGAAATGCATCAGAAGTAATAAAAATCTTGAATTCAAATAGACACAGTTACACTTTCTCCAAATCCCTGTATGGCAACGTCTGTTGCAGAATTCATGGCAGTGCCTTGAATCCATTTAGTCAACATCAGCTGGAGAATTTCAGGGTTTTTCAGGTAGCGCAAAAAATCCCTGTGTAGAAACCCTTAAACTACTAGAGCACTTTTTTATTAATTTAGCTTCACTGCACTGAAAAAAAGTGAAATAAAAGCCCTAATGCTCTGAAAAATAAAATGAGGGCTCAGACACTCTGAAACTGTAATAGATTAGCTGGAAGTGTGAATTTCAACCAATAGAAACCCTCTTGTAAATATTATTAGTCATCTAGAACACTGACTGATGGAAGACATTTCACTGGAAAAACCCTGCTTCTTGCACATATAATGCAACTCTGAACTGAATTAAATTTTTCATAATCTAGAAAATATTAAACTGCATAAAAATTTTCCTTGTTCAGTCCAAGAGAGTTTCGGCTGAGGGAGTTGCCTATGAATAATTTCCTTTAAGAGTTTTGTCCTTTATCTTGGGGCAATTCTCTTATTGTAGCTTTAGATTAACAATTAACTTATTTCAATTTAGCTTAAAAGGAAAGAACAGTGTCCCCATGGCAGTTTGCTTTGGTTGAACTGCTGCCCCTGTGTGTCTGAGTACCACACAGGGCTTTTTCCACATTAAAATGGAAGATCTGTCTGCAGTGATGTGAGCACAGCAGACAGGAGCAGATACTTCTGTGGTCTAAAATGAGGTCAGTGTAACTATAACTTTGCAGAAGTGCCTGCAAGACCAGCTGTTGACATTCTCATCCTCCACCAAATCCACACCCAACTAAGGTGGAGTGTGACAAAGGTGACAAATCTTGGTGTGGGTGGGCACCTGCAGGCACCTGGAATGTCAGAATGACTCCTGCAACCCGGCCTGGCCAGATGTGTCCTGGTCTGAATGTGCATCCCCCCACAGCCACATCTCCTGGTGGGTAGAGGTGATCTTTGAATTGGACAAGAGACTTGTTTTACTGATTTTACATGTGCACCACCTGGATAAATCCACTTTAATTGCAGCAGTTTTGAAAGAAATGTTCGTAGTACAAATGAGGATAAGGACCAGGCTTACACCAAAAATAAATCCCAGCAGGTCTACTCTGAATTTCACTAAATAAATGATGATTCTAAGGACAAATCTACTTAGTAATCTAGGGGGTGATTGGGTGACAGATGTACAATCCTTCTTACTTTAACAAACTGTAATAATATTCATGGTTTGATATATGAAGTACTTTTTCCAAACATCTACTCACCACACAAACAGGAAGGAATTCCTTTATTATTATTATTTTTGTAGAGCACTGAAAGATTACTGGAGAATTTCTGATAGTTTAATTTAGGGGGAGGGGTTCCTTTTTCTTCAAAATATTTGCACAGTTATTTTCAGAAGAAGAGAGTGCTTGATGAGCCCAGAATAAATCAGGACAAAATATATGTTAGTATGATATATCTTATGAGTCTCTCCATGCATTTGTACAAGCCATCCATCACCAGACAGAAGGGAGAGACCAGTGGTCAGCTGGTGGCTGTAAATCTGTCCGGTTCTGTAACTCACTCTAGCCAGATGCATTTGCAGAAAGCCCAGGAGCAAACTCTTCCCTGTATTAAACATTAGCAGAGTGTTGTTCATGTGTGCCTTATCAATCACAAAGTCTTAAAGCAAAGGCATCCATTCCACAGATGTAAATAAATAAATGACCAGGCACTTCTGGGATTGTTGTTTATGCAAAAAAGCAGGTGAAGTACTGGGAGTTTTTATTCTGAAGAGCACAAAGTACCAAAAGAGTCAAACTCATTTTATTTCTACCTTTAAAGGTCAGTGTCTGATTCTTGTCTAAATTCTCTGAAGCAATTTTGGTCTCTGAAGGAAAATGTTCACGATCTTGACAAGACCTGGAGCTTTATTTCACCTATCTTCAGCCACCTGTAAAGCAGGCACCTTCTGTAAGCCAATCACTTAATTTCTTCTGTAATTAGCAAGAGGAGCAGTTCAGCAAAGCTGACACCTCTGGTTCCTTTTCTCTGCTGGTGGTCAAGGGAACCTGTACTATGAATATAGACAATCTGACTAACTCTTAGATGCTCGCTGCTGTCCAGTACCTGCTTTGTTGGGTTTCAGCTACCCCAAACCTACTTTCCTGACCCCTGGGGAGCCTTTGCATAACCAGCATCTGCCTTGCTGCAGCTGCAGCAGCTGGAAAGGGGCCGTAATTAGGGCACTGTCACTCTGACTGAGTTTGCCGGAAGCAGGCAGAGGATGAAGTGCCTCAGTGCACTTGTGTCCTACTTAACTCTCAGACACTGGATTTCCCCTACATCCTTTTTCACTGAAAATTTAGCAGTTTGCAAAGGGAGCTTCCTCCACGTCACAGTGAGATGCCAAGTCAAGGTGTGGCTGAGAATCCTTTCTGGAAAACATGATGCCACATGTACCGCTCGCTCCCCTTGATTCTGCAAGATATCTCCATCTCTTTATGCTCCTAAAAGATTCTGGGATGTTCAAGGGACAGAAGAAATACTTAAAGCTACCTCTGGCAACTTGAACCTGTTTCGAGCCTGGGCAATTTCCATCATATGCATGGTATCATTCAAGCATTTAATATTTATATTCTGCCTCTTAGACCTCTCAAAAGACATTCCCTCTACCAGAACTCACAGGAAGATGTTATGATGAAACTGCCTTTTTCAAGTTCCCTAGAATCTCACTGGAGGAATACAGGACAAGGCAGGTTCCTGACTCTGTTCTATTCACATGGAAAAAAGGAGTGAGGAGGGGCGAGGAACAGAGAAATGTTGAACACTTCTACTGATCTCAGAGGTCCTTACTTCTGCTCCCTTATTTGCCAGACAAGTTTGACTTCTCCACTCCCACCTTTACACCTTGCAAAATTTAGTCTGTGATGCAGTCAGATTCAAAGTCCATCCTGTATCCCATCCTCACTCACTTATCACAAAATGGTAGTTTATTACCACATTTACTTGTTTTTCACATTCCCACCCCTGAATCTTCCCTCATGCTCAAATTCCATGTACACTTGTTGCTTCCTTGCCCTGTTAATCCTTCCTAATCCTTATTCACACACTTCTACCCACTTACTGCTTCTGACTGGGCCACAGCCACGGCCTGAACATTCAATTCCCACTTTGCCCTGCACTTCTCAAGGAAACACAAAGCCCAGGTTAAAGGTGCCTTCTTTCTCTATCCATTTGTGTTTTGCACATTGAACCACACGTGTTTTTCAAACAGCTGACAACCTGTGACTGCATTTACAGCATTTTGCATTTCAGAGTTTAACAAATTTCATGGATGAAAACCTTGCATGTCCAATTTGAATAAGTGGGGAATTCAGATGCAGTTGTCCTGTGTCTTTACGAACCCCATGAAGTGCCAGATGACCAGTCACTCTAATCGCTACGTGGATTTGGGAGGATCCTGAAGAGTGATTATGCCCAAAACAGATTGTGCCCAAAGAAAAATGATCTGCATGAAAATGCACTCAGTTATAAACTGCTGCAGCAGAAATGGAACCTGACAGCCCAGCTGCCCCACAGGACTTCTGCATACATCACTGAGCAGAAGAAATGGTGCTAAGGACCAAGCTCATAAAATTCACTGACAGGTACCAAAACATACTCTGATTTTCAGAAGCAGTTGGTTCCCAAGTAGCTTTCAAGGGGGCAAGGGGAAGAACTGGGTATGTAGAGCACTGGAGAGGAGAATTTGGTGGAATCAACATTTTCAACCATTTGCAACCGTCCAGAGGTCTGATGCACTTAGAGGTGAATGTGTGTGTGTTGAAAGTTCCTGTTGTAGAGAACAGGACTCCACCAAACAACGACACACATCTTCTACCATGTGTGAGGGATTTACACCTTGCTCTTATTAATTCTTTTATGCAGTGATTGAAGCTACCAGGTATTGAGTTCCTTATCCTTTCCTTAAGGAATAAGATGCCAGATACCGTGAATGCTTGACACCATATCATGCACAGTCAGTGGCAGATTAAGGGAGTAATTTTCTTCTTCTACAAGATCTATGATGTGAGAGGGAGTTGCCTTTCATAAGGCAGCTACACTTACCTTGGTAGCAAAGCATCATTTCAAAGTACAGCAAAGAGATGTTGTAAAAGGATACTGATCACCAGCATTCATCAGTTTCCAGAGAAAAACTAACAAGTGTGCTAATAAGGATGGAAACTCTACAGAATGATCATGGAGAATAAAGGAAAGAAAATAGACCGAAAGCCTAATTAGCTCTTCTAAAGAAAAATAAATGTCAAGAAATAAGTCAGATGGAAATATTGTCCAAGCTACCAGCATGATAAATATTGTGGATGCAGATGGTGCACGGCTTTTGGGAGATATTACTTTATTTGGAAAAATAGCCAAACCAAAACCAATTAGCAAAAGGAATAGATGTTTGTGTTAAAGACCAAAAATACTGAAGTCTAGAGGTGTCTGAACAGAATTAAATCCTAGAAAAATGCCAGAAAATATTAAGTACAATAGACAACTGTGTGGAAGACATCAACACAAGCAGAGCCGTTGTGCAGACCAAGAATTAAAGCAACGGGACTGAGGATGATCCAGTGAGTGCATTGACAACAGCACCATGAAAGGCAGAAAGAGATTCCAGGGACCCGAGGGCCATGGAAGCTGTGGAAACATTGGGTGCAGCAGCAGGGTTAATAATGCTCAGTAGGGTATTGCACTAACATGGGTTAAACATTTTTGATACCCAGTCTGATCTGTTCAGAGATGAATGAAGCCTCGTGATATCTCTTATATCCCGGCACCCAAGTACTCTGGGCAGGAAAACCAGAGGATCCTACAGGCTGGCTGAGAAGACAGGGAGGTTATTCTAGAGAATATGAAGAGATCAGTGATGTGGTTATAGGACTTTCTAATGGTCTGAGTGCACTGAGTGCTGCTGAAGGATGCCAGCCCTTCTCTTGGTATACGAGCATCCAAACAAGCCTGATCCCAGTGTTGCCTGTGACTCAGTCATACTGAGCACAATTCTATTGGACACACACAGACAATACCCGAGGATCACAGCTAAGAGCCAAAATGAAAATGTGCACTGTCAAAAAAAAAAAAAATTAAAAAACCCCCCAGGAAAGAAGACATGTTGTAGCTTGTCATTTATCCTAGTTGACATGTAAAGCTGTGGGACACCAGGGAGCATGACCAGAAAAATTTTCTGTGCTAAAATGATCTCTGTCTATAAACACATTTTTCAAAGCAACGAGCATCTACAGGACAAATCTGAGCTAGAAATAGTGCAGTCTGAGCCTGGCAAATTGGCTGGATCCATTTGATTTGCTGGTCTCAACAGAACAGCGGCTGTCAGGACCACAAAGGCAAGGTAGCACTGCAGTGTGAGAAAGCAGCAGGTAAGCAAATCTAAACTGGCTGAAAGCTGCTGTAGGCAGAAGTGTTAATACAGCCAGTAAAGTTTATCAGGACCTCAGACCACAGCCAGTGTCGTCAGCATGCTCTGCTGGGTGTCTTTGTTTCACTGGTGCATGCCCAAAGGGACAGGCACTCCTGTCTGTGTGTCACAAGGAGGGCAAGGCCCTGTGCTGCTCTGTGATCACTGTTGTGTCTCCTGGATCTCCCACACACAAACATTAGAGCTGATGACCTCGGTATTATTGAGGGAAGCAAAGTCCAGGAAATGCGAGAAAACCTTAAAAAACTCCATAAACACTTCAAGGGGAAATAAAGATAAGAGGTTTTGAAATAGCAAGGCCCTCCTGGACATTTCAGGCTCTATTACTAAATTCCACAGTATCAGGGAATTTTCTTGAACACTGGGGCATACTTGTCTTTGTTCTTAAATTGTCAGACTAACATCCAGCATGGTTTTGGCCAAGCAGCCTGGTACTCTACTGAACAACTTCCATGCAGAGTTTGGAAGCCAGCACTGGCTAGGACCATCCCCTGTAGGCAGTTTGGATGTGGTCCAAGGATAGGCTTCAGTGGCCTAGAGTTGTTCTGTGTCTGCTGATCTCCACTCCAGGAACTTTCTCTAGACATATTACACTGCCACAGATACAACTTTGGGACTCTCCAGGCACTCCAACAAAGACAGAGTGCTACAGACAGTAAAATCACTCCATAGCTCTCTGCCTCTCCAGAAACAAGGGGATTGTGCCCCACTGCCAAGGGAGTAGGGGTTCTTCAGAGGCAGCCTGAGCAGAGGCATGGCTCATCCTGAGGAGTAAAGGCACTTCTCTGAGAAGTCAGAGACTTTTTATATGTGTGAGGCTCAGATTTAAGATACTTTATAGAAAACAAATGTTTGAAAGCATGATGCTGCACAGATGAGCAGGTCTGAGTCCAGCAGCAGAGACCTCACAACCTGATGGGAAAGAAAATACAGCAGTTCATGCAGCTGAGTGTGTGAACCATGGACTAAGGCAGTGGATGAAGCAAAACTTAAGAGTGGCAGTGAACAGAAAGGATGTTGTGAAATGCAGTGCTAAGTCTGGACGCTACCAACAGCATGAGTGAGCCTGACACAGGGAGAGTGGGACAGGGGAAAACACAGATCTGGGAAGAAAACAGAACTGACAGGTTTTCATGCAACACAACGAAGATGGCAACCAGGTTACATCAAGCTCATAATCAAGATACTGAGAACAGGAAGTGGGGGAACTGGTTTGAAAACCAACTCATCTGAAAGCATATGACTTTGAAACACTAAAATAGGGTGTTGATTAAAGCCACATCTGTAGGTTCAGGAACATACTAATACTTTCCTTAGTGCCAACGGATCCTGTAAAGCACACTCAAGCTAAAATTGTTCAAAATAGTGGTTAACTCATTCTTGTGTGACTTAAAAGGCGTAGCATATCTTCCAAGAAGGAATTCTTTGGAGGTTTACTGAGGGATCACTGTCTCTGAACGTAGCTACAACAAGTTGCAGGTTCTCTACAGAAATAAAAAGTGTCCATTTTGCATTGCAAATATGTCACGGTGCTATCAAGGACTGAAAACTTGAAATGGCTCTTAGTTTTTGACTTGCTGATTTAATTCTTCTCTGTGCAGACCCATGCTTCTCCTACAAGCAGTCTTGAACCAGGCAAATGAGGAAAGGTAACAACAGAAACTCTTTAGAATTTATAAAGCAGTGAGCATGCAGATCCTCAACCTGCTTCAGATGACTTAATCCTTTTCTATTTCAGAAAAAAAGCAAGAGCTGTGAGCGAAGAAATAGAAAAAGAGGGAGAAAAAGTCAGGGAGATGGATTGTGTCACAGGTCTCTCAAGTCTGATTATGATGGAAGGATGGAGGAGACTTCATGGTATAGAAGAAAGCTGGGAATTCTCTGATAAAATATCTTACTAAGAAGGAAACATTAATGTTAAAGGAATACAAATAGAATGGCAAAAAAATGTAATTTCTACCTGGGGATATTTGAATTGTGGCAGGATTCAGCTAAGATACTTGAATACACTTTGGAAGAAGGTGAAACCATGTCCTGATCTCTTGATCATGCAAGGTGTGCACACCAGGCCATCTCCATACTGTTTCCTGCTCTGTGGCACCACCTCCTGGCATGAGTGACAACACAACCCCCCCAAAAAATGGAAAGCAAACTTCTCATGTTTCCTTTGATCTAAGTTATTGCTAGAGCTTCTTGTATGAAGGAAGCAGAGGATGATACCGTTTTTTGATCAGAGGTCTAAATACATGTGATTGAAAAAAATTGCATTATTAGCATTACGGAATTAAATCCTTAGTAAAATAATAGTGTATTAACATGGTTTACACCCTGTTGTATCAGCAATGAAGTGACCTTTGGCAGCATGTACATTCCATGCACATCCACCCATGGTTTTCTGTGTCCTCCAAACTTACTCTATAAACACAGACAAAGCAAGAAATCGATCAAGGAAAAAAGTCACAAAGTTCTCTTTTGTGTTCAATAGGAAGTTTTGAAACAAGATCTCACCTGCAGACTGTTCTGAAGGCAGCACTGGCACTGAAGGAAAGATTCCAGTTTTACACCACTTGAATCACCACTGGATGTTCAAGGTGAGCTGCACACACAGCTCACTACAAGCCATTAGGCAGGAGAGGACTCTCAGAATGAAAACCTGGAGGCATTTTTCAGAGACAGTTCTCTGGCCATCGTTCTCCCTTCTCCCCAGAGGAGAGCTCTGCCTTCCTTCCGTGTTTTGCTAAGGGGTCGCGTCTGAAGTCACATTCTCGAGGTGAGCTACAAGTGAAAAAAAGTTACTATTTTTGCCTGCTGTTGCTTTTTAATATGTCTTTGCCTTTAGTTTGCAAATTGAGGAAAAATCAGCATTTGTGCTTTCAGCAGGCTGCAGTGTCTATTTTCTAGGCATGGACTGATCAGCTCAAGTCTTGCCCTTATTTCCATATTCAAAAATGTGTCACAGTAGACAAGCTAATGGATTCGGGTCGAAAAGCCACCTGAATGTATTGGGTAATATTTATTAAAGATTTAGAAGCTAGTTGGCAAAAGCCTCTTCTCAGAAAATCAGAAAAACCTAATTTAGTAATAACTGAGATAGTGAACTCAGTAAATGGGTGGAATGCAGAATTATATTCTATTTAAATAAGATATTCCTGCATTTAGGAGGATTAATCAAACTGGTAAATGTAAATAAAATTTTCAACTGATCTTTCAAGATGGTATTTTTAAAAAACTGCTTAAATGAGCAAAAAAGAAGAGGGGAAACAAGTTGCTGATCCTGTCACTTTCAATCTACAGAGTCATGGATCTGGAACAACAAAATAGAAACTTACAAAACTGTTACTTTACAACTTTATTCCATGTACTTAAGAAAAGGAAACATTTTCACCAACACAGTGGAAGAGGATGTGCAGTGGGGGAAACCTGAGATGATGACTTTTCTTGCCATTGAGTTTACCCTGTGCTTACCGCAGTAAAATTAGGTTCAAATCTTCATCTTACTCCTTCCATGACTGCTTTTTTGTAAAACATCAAAACCCTCTCTACCTGACCTGTAAGAGGAAATTAATGGTTCTTCCTACTGATATGTCTGCAAAAAACATTGGGAGTGGCTGCCAACACCTTCTGTACAAAGCTGTCAGGGGTGTTTGCTAGATCTATATCTGAAGACCATGACTGAATTAACTTTGCCCAGTGCAGTTTCAGTGATCTTGTAGTCTAACAACAGTACTCTTTCACAGCAAAGTGGTTTTTTAAATAAGGGATAATGAAATTACACTTAAGAATATTGTAGATGCAATACACGGAACACAACTCTTGTTGCAGTCATCAAATTACTCCAGGGGAGGGATGTGGAGTTGAACTAACCTGCTGATTTCAGAACGTCTCAGAAATTTACTTTTCAAGATACTAAAGCATCTGAAATCCAGCCTCTGACTTGGATCAATGCTTCTGTATTGCTAGTAAGACCAATTTTATGATGATGTGCTTCTTGCAGGACCTCAGATAAAAGTGGCAATGAACAAAGCAGATTTTGGAGCACTAAAATGTCAGGCAGCTTGTTCAGCAGGTATTTATATCTTCTGTCCTCGTAATGGGAAAGGTGACATTGTCTCTGAGAGGATAAAATTAGGTGCTAACTCCATACATTCACTGAACAGTTCTGCAGTAGCACATGCCAATACCCTTTGAAGTAGAGTAGCAACAGCAATACAGCAGAAAAAGAGAGGATATGATCCAGACATGGTTTTGACAAAAGTGCTTAGTAAGACATACTGCCAATGCCAAGAATGTGGAGCTCTGGAAGTCTGGGACTTTTTTCAACGATGGTGGGAAGGAACTGAACCACTGTGGGTCTCAGGGAAAGAAATTACGTCAGGCAATACCTTTGGGTCTCAGAAGCATTTAAGAAATCACTGCTCCTGTTTTCTTTCCTTTCTGTAGTACATTCCCACCCTTTTTCTCAAAGGTGACTCAGTTTTTAAGCCCACTTCCTTTTCTTTCAGGTTAAAGGAAAATGTCTAGTGCATTATTTAGCATTTCCTTCCTACTACCTTCTTCTCTTTTATGCACTTCCTTTACTTCCTTTATTCACAATAAAGAAATAATGTTCTGCAGGTGTAAGAGGATTTCTGGACTTAATTCAAGCAGTGTTTTCATGTCTCATTCATTGACATAGTGCTTTCACATTTAAGCACCTTGACCAGAACATTTGCATATATACTGAAAACGCTTAATTCTCACTTTGGTTTAAAAGCAAGGCACCCAGTAACATAAATAACAGACTGAAGGAAGAGGCCATCCCAAATAAAAGGAGATCTCATGAAAAAAACATTCATAATAATAATGACCTTCTTGAAAGAGCATTCTGAGAGTGAATTTGGGTGAAGCTCTGAACAACGTGATCTAGTAGGACGTGTCCTGGTCCATGCAAGGGGTTGGAATTAGATGATCTTTAAAGTCTCTTCCAACCCAGACCATTCTATGATTTCATGATCCTATGATCTCAAGCAGATGGAAACATCTCTTCTGCAGGCTTCTTTCTCTTACGAGCAGCGGCACTGACAACAAAATCAAATTGCAAGTTAGAAGTTCCATCTTCTCTCCGGGTTCCCAGCGTACCCCAAGGTTTCATTTTCTCTTGTAAATAGTGCAAAATAGATTGAAGCAAGAGACATGATAAACCTCCTGTCAGAAAACCTGGAGTCTCTTTCTTTACCAAAAACTGTGGCTGCATTCAACCTGCTTTTTGGAAATAGTCCCAGCTCCTGCTGTCCCACAAGCTATGTCCAGGCCTTGTCTAGAAGAGGGATAGAATCTGTGCCAAGGAGGAACCCAGCAATTACCCAGTCCAAACCTGTTTAGTTAAATAGTGCAAGTATAGCTGAAGTTTCCAGACGTACCTCAACCAGTCCAAAGTACTGCCTCTAAACACACAAAAATTGGAATTGCATTGAGTATTTCGTAATTTACCAATTCTACCCCACATGGCCCTGGAGACACTTCCCCCCATCAGAAGCACAAGGACTGAGACGGGTCTGTGGATATTTCTTGTGTGAATGCAAAGGAGACTGTAGTACACGGTGACTAGCTAGGTTTGTGACCTGGCGCAGTAACCCAGCCATGGGACCTCTCCAAGTTCCTAATTGCACACTGGAACCACTGAGGAGTTAAAGATCTTGTGAGCTTTGTTCAATCTTTGCCTGTGTTTCTCACTGCTCATGCACAGAACACCTTTAGCAAAGACAGGCAGTAACACACACCCAGAGGCATTCCCACTCCAGCCAGCACGGTGGCATTTGGACAAGAGGCTTCCTCTACCCCCTCACCTCCAGGGACAGAGACTCAAACACCAGAGGCCATTGCACGGAGGCCTTTTGTTTCTTGTGGAGGGTTTATCCCACTTTGCTGCTTGATGTATAGATGGGCAGATTGATCAGGAGAAAAAGTAAGGAAAGGACGTTTGGGTGGGGAGAAGACGTAAGAATCAGTACAGGACTGGTGAGGAACACAAGTCACACCAGGGCTGGCCAGAAACACAAGTTCTTCTACTCAGCTGTAAAATGGGGTAAATATACCTAGAATTTAACAAGCATTCTTTAAGGCCCTTGAATGCCATTGTGGCAATCACTGCAGAGCTGCCTATGAATCACTGCTGCTTGTCGTGGCTCCTGGTATTCACATTTCAGATTTACTAGTTTCAGCCACCTATCTGCTGTTTGCAAATGGGATGTGAGACACCTTTAGCAAACGACTGGCATTTAGCAATTGTTTAATCCTTGGCCTTTTGAAGCCAAACCAACCAGCTCCAAATAGCTTACCTGAGTTGTGCAGTTCAATACCCTCCACTTCTGTGCTAGTATTATATAACCAACCTCCTTCTCTTTGGATACCTTTATTCAATTGTCTTGCTAGAAGGTAATCAATGGATGCCTTCACACCCCATTCCACTGTTAATGAGTGAAGTCAGTGACTCTGAACACTTTGGCATGAGCACGACCCTCTATCTGTCTATAAAATAAGGCTTCCCACAGTCAGACTTCAAAGCTATGTCCTAAAGGCATTTTCATATAGTTCTCATATCTTCCTCTTCTTTGGGAGGTGACATTGTCTCCATTGTTCTTTGAGTCACGGAGGACTCAATGTGACTCACAAATTTACAACAATGGGTTCGGTTTTGGGCTGTGGTAGTTTTGTTCATCCTTGTGATGGAGGTGTTCAGATCATTAAGACAAATGGCATTGAAAGCCATCACTTTTCATAAATTAGAGGTAAAAGAGTTCTGTAGGAACCTTGATCCCTGCCTCACACAGGCATTAACCACAGATAAAAGGCTGCTGGGTAACTATCGGGCAGTGCGTTCAGGGTGTCTCACATACCAGAATAAGTGAATTCTCAATGACTTCTGTCCCATTTTCCAGTTCCAATCGCAAAACCTTTTCATAACAGCGACATTACTTGGTTTCCTAAAATAATACAGAGGACAAACATGATGGAATGGGATGTGTGCAACTTGCCCAGCTTAGTTATGAGAGAAACTTAGCAGTGAATTTTCTTTACACACTTCTGTTTTCAATTCTCTTGTGTTCATCTATAAATTTCATGATGGAAAACAAACCAAATGAACACCCAAATGCAGTAACTGACTTCATTTCCTTTGAAGAAATCCACACAGTCATGGGAAGAAAAAGAAGCATTAGCAGAAGGTTCTGCAGGAAGACAGATGCAAGTACAACTGAAACTTCCTAATGTTTCCGAAACTACCTTTCTCTTGGCCTGATCACAAAAGAAATTACGTACCACCTGAAAAGCTCTGCAGTTTCACAGCTTGGGACCCCAAGAAATATTTGTTCAAAAGGTTCTTCAGCCTAAAATACATTAATCTGTTCACTTGGCAGCATGGGTGCTCTGGAAAGAGTTACCCAAGATCAGTTCTGCATTGAGACATCTGATCATTTAGACAAAGCATGAAGCAGACCTTAGGAACAACAGCCCCTTTTTGTTCTGAGTGACTCAAATAAAATATCTAGAGTGGAAAGAATGGGGCAACCAAATGCCTTCTGGAACATAAAACCCTGAAAATGTAGGTAGTTCTTTTGTCTGGCTGAGCAATATGGTCAGGTCAAATGGCACCAACATGATCTGAATGTGACTCAGCTGTCAGGTCTCTTGACCACAGAACTGTTGGGTTTCTTGGAAGGAAAAAGGGGAAAAATAAACAGTCACACGAGAATTTTTCCAAGACCTGAAGGCTAAAATAGGCAGCCCAGACACTCGAAACAATGATAACTTTGCTTTAGGGGTCAGAACAAAATAAGCTTGGAAAGGCATGAAAAAGAAACCCCTTCCAGGATGTCTTGGCAAGGGTCTGACCCCAGCCCTTCCTTCAAGTTGTCAGTGACTCAGGAGGGAGGACATAGTTAAACAGAAGTGCAATAGCTAAGTATAATATTTAAATAGGTGTTACTTTTTCCATGTTATTCTTCAATTCACATTTCTTTATCCAGTGTCATATGAGTTCAACTTCTGCAGGAGGTCCATCTTCCAGCATAAAGGATATACTACTCCCAGGATTCTCTGGATACCCTCTGACTAGCCTGGATACCCTAGCTGACTAGATGAATGGACACTTCTCATGTTGGGTAGCAAGATGCCTTTGCAGGAAATGTTCAACAAAAATACTGCTTTCCTCCAGCCTAAGCTGTTTCAGCTCTGCTTGAGAATCTAAACTTGCCTGTTCACTTTCTCACTTATGCGTGCCACTTGAAAACCATCTACATGTATTTCAGGTTTGTTTGCCACTTCAAATCTGACTCCTTTGCTTGATGCCTTAAAGTGGTCTCCACACAACATTTCAGCTTTTCTTGTCACTCAGATGTCACCTTTGATCCCTCTTAGCTCTGTCACCTGCTTTTCCCTTCAAAGCTGCCTCTTTGTATTAGTGTATGAAGGAGGACTTATGGCACGTAGTGTCTGTAAAAGAGCACAGTCATGACTGCTTCTTTTGGTTCCTTTGTCATATCCAGTTCCAGTTCTCTTACTGTTAGTGCTCCTGTTGCTGAGGTCAGGTTCACCTCTACCTAAGTCCTTCTCACATGGTCTCTTCATCCACTCAGTGTGGCATCAAAAGCTGACACGTAATTGACATGAACATAATCTGTTTAGTTAGTACTTGCTTTGATAGATCCAGAGAAAGAGTCCAGGAATATGCTGAGATTGTTCTTCTTTTGTCTTCATATGCATGAACCTTTTGTGATTTCCCTCGGAGTTTACAAGATTAGACTTGTTTCTCAGAGTAGGTGATTGAAGCAGATTGATGATTTTGATAGTTTTTATTTAACTTGGACATAATCCATCATGAGACTGTCCATCAGAAGTGTGGGGAGTGAGGTGTTTCAGACCAGAAAGCAAGGGACACTTATTAATTCTGAGTTGGATACACAACCTAAAGTGAGGTCAAGCAACAGTAGTGCTACAGGACTAACAGGACAAACAAAAGCTCTAGCAAGAAAATGGGTTAAGCTTAGGTTACAACACTAAACTCATTTCCCACTTAGGGAGTTTGTATAGAAATCAGAGGCAAGAAACATAAGAAGTCCTTTGCTTCATCCTCTGGAAGGTCAAGGGTCAAATGGCACTGAAGAAACATCCTTGGGGTAAGCAAGCTGCTGACACAGTACGGAGCTCAACTGGAAGACCTCAGCCATCCCACCTGTTAAACTCATTATTGCAGTTCTTGTCCAGAGGCAGAGCCTGAGAGAGGGTCTTAATTGGTTTATTGCTGTAAGGCTGACAACAGTTGAAAAATTATCAGCAAAGTTGGTGAACTCAATGGTGACTGAATGGTTGTTTCAAAGGCTCTCCACACGAACAAGTGCAGAACATCCCATCCAAAAAGACCCCAGAGAAATATATATACTTATAACAAGGAGTCACTTTCTCCTCCCTACCTGGGGAGAAATTCCAGGTGACAAGGCTGAAATCAAATATTTTTCTACACTTGATGCATCAGCAGAGCTCTGGCAGGTTCCCCAGGAGAAACAGAGCATACATTTGAGAACACTTGAAGGTCTTTTGGGAGACACTGTGACCTGGACCACGCGATGCACCTAAGGTGTTTCACAGAGACATATAACATATTCTTGACACCAGAACAGATGCTGAGATTTTCTGGGTGCATGTTTGACCTGTGGAAAAATAGTGGACAGTATTAGCAAAGCCTCTGAGGAGATCAGGAGAGCCCCAGACCCATGGTAGCTACTGGAGGCTTCTCACGTCAAATGTGACTTACCGGGACAGTAATTAGCACAGCAAGATTACAGGTGAGTCACAGCAAAGATGAAACCCTGGCTAACACACCTGCTCCCCTGAAAAAGGATGGGCTCAAAGATTAAAAGGAAATTTTAAAGAATCAAAATTTCATAGAGAAGTTAGTAGGTGAGCTATTAGTAGGAAAATGTGACTCTGCAAAGACATCTGAAAGACAGTGGGTGAAAATCCTGCTGAGACATGAGAATGTGATAGTCTTAATCAGAGGCTGTCATTTGTAGATCCCCTGACAGCAAGCAGAAAGCAAAACTCATCCAGGGATACCTCTCAGGAGGTACTGGCAGGGTGTCCTTACCTCAGTCATATGCTCTTGGAGTGCCAACAAAAACAATGTCAATTCAGGTGGCATGGAGAAGGATATAACAGCTGGAATGGAGAAGGATATAAAAAGTTTGATTTATTTCCAAGATGGCAGTGTTGGCTGCAATGGAACCAATTTCTTTCTGCCATTGACAAAAAGGGGCTGGAAAATACCGCCTTGCAGATACAGACATAGTTTCCCAACTACCCTTTTTTGCAAACTGAAAACCTTGGAGAGATTTGAATTACAGACACTCTCTCTCCAGAATCCTTAACCTTTCCATGTCTGTAATGGCTCCGTGGCAACACACTCCATGTGTGAGGCCTTTCCTTTATCTGTCTGTTGCTTCCCAGCTAAGCTTCCATTGCCCATCAAACAGATGATTGCATCATAATTGCTGAGTTTTGTGGTGTCTCTCTTTAATAGACTGCCGTAACTGTAGGGTCAGATGTGTTAGCTCACGTTACCTTAATTGTCACCACACTACATCCAAAGAAAGGTTATCTAACCCAGCAGCTTTTCATGGCAATGGTGGTAGGAGATGGGAAGTGCAGAGTAAAGGCAAATACAGCAGTTAATCTCCAGTATCCCAGTGACCTGCTGGGCAGGGACTTCTGGAGGCATGTCCTTGTGTCTGATAGCTTTTGTCTAATTTCCTTTTGAATTAGGTCACTTTCAGGATCCACAGATTCCCCAGTTTATTCATGAACTTGAGCAGTTAGTAAGCTTCTGGTTTTGAGTGAGTCTGATATTTCTTGTTCTATTACTGTTAATTTTTTGGTGGTGGTGGTGGTGGTTTTTTTTTTTTTTTTTGGTAGGGAAACCTATCTGTCCTGAGTATAGCAGTTAGCAGTGAGGGTCTGAGTCTCATGAACCACAGACAGGCTCCTGGCACCTGCATGACTGCTGAACATGACAACCCTTAAACAAGGTAAGAACCATATCCATGAAATCACTAACTGCAATCAAACTTTCAGGGTGCCCCTGGGTAGACAAATAATATCAGTGAAGCACTTGAAGCCAGGCCAGCCACTTGCAATAGCTATATTTCAAGTGCTAGGAGGAATAAGAGTTAATTATATTCTGATGCATAATGTGTGCATAAAACTATGAAGGAAAGGAAAGGAAGGAAAAGGAAAAGGAAAAAGGAAAAGGAAAAGGAAAAGGAAAAGGAAAAGGAAAAGGAAAAGGAAAAGGAAAAGGAAAAAGAAAAGGAAAAGGAAAAAAAGGAAGCACAATATTACAGATTATGTATAAACACTGCTCTTCTTTCAAGGATTTTAAGATTTCATAAGACTTCTTTATGGATGTCGTTAGCAGCAACGGCAGCAGCTTTACTTCAAGCAGAGGCATAAAGCATTGACCCACTTGTAAAAAATACATGAACAGTGAGGGTCAATTCTCTATTTTTCAACAAGGTTTTTGGGTCTTTGAGAAGCCAAAAGTTGATACAAGTGCAGAAAACAAGCAGAAGGAAAGTATCAGATGTGTGAAGAAAAAACTGTGTGACTCAGAGACAACTTGGGTAGGATGGGGAGGGGCGGGAGTGATGGGGAGAATTTGGCAAAAGGAATTACTGCAATCACTGAAATTGTGCCACGTTTCTGTAAATAAAAGAGGTTCTGTCTCTGTCAGCAGTTTTTCCTAACTGAAAAAAAATACAGAAGACCACACTGTTTTGGCTAACTATGTCAAAAAGTGTGGTGGGAAATGTTCTGGCATTGAAGGATGCTTTTGCTGAACATATGTGATCATGGAACATGTGTTGGTAAGGAAAACAGAAACAAATTAGGAGGAAATACCTACCTAGAGAAAATTAGCTTCTCCATGTTTATTTCTCAGCAATTATACCCCCAAATATTCTTTCTTCCCCAGGTTTTCATTTGCCACTTCTTCAGAAATCACTGATCTGGCCCATCACCCAATTATCTTCAGAGTGAAAATGTTCCTCAGTACATCTATTCTAAGCTGTTCCTGCCACAGTTTCAGTCTGTTAGCAATCTGGTCATTTTATTTTCATTTCATATTTGTGTGCTGCCTGACACAAGCCAAACTCTCGGAGAATGATTTTCAATTCATATTGGTGTCAATTGAATGTAACTCTGCTGGCATCAGTAGCATAATGTTGACATTTTTTAGCGTGCGAGGCCCTCAGATGGAGGGCACCTTCTGTGGTGCTATCATCTCCCAAAGGCTTGAGAAAAGCTCAGTTAAACCTACAGACTTGTGCTCAGTTAACCTTGGTGAGGGGCCAGACTCTCACTCACTGACTGACTCTGCCTCAATAGGACAGGAGGAGAAAATAGGACGAGAGACCTCATGGGTTAAGATAAAGATGGGGAGATCACTCACTGGTTACCATCACAAACAAATGCAGCCATTAAAGATTGTGCTCAGACCTTCTTATGGGTCTGGGCTGGCTCTTTTGTGGTTTGACAGCATGAGGATATTTCTGGATACAGAATCGTAGAATGGTTTGAGCTGGAAGGGACCTTAAAGATCATCCAGTTCCAACTCCCAGGCCGTGAGCAGGGATACCTTCCCACAGTAACCACATGTCCACACCTTCGAGGGGGAGCTGGAAGCTGCCATTTCTCCTGCAATAGACAAACTGTGATGGAAATTGCAGCCAGCCCTGGGGTTGGGAGGGTCCAGGTGGTGTCACACAGCTTGGAGAGGCTGGGGCTACCTTCCACTGTTTCCTGCCCTGTTTAGTTTCCTTCAAGATGTTGCTCTCTCAGAAGATGTCAGTTTTGGATACCCACCTCTCCAGCCTGTCAAGGTGCTCCTGGGAGTTGACAAGTGCCAAACTACCGAGATGTCTGTCTGTCTCCTCTGGCTGAAAGGTCACTTGGGAGGAGAGGCAGGCACAAAAGCCTCCCTCCTCTTCAGCTCCCACTCCCAGTGATCATTTCAGAGCAGGCAGAACAAGTTCCTCCATGTTTCCCTTCAGAGTGGTTTTCTTGTACTCGAGCTGGGCAGCTCAGTCTAATGATGGTTTCAGTGGGATATCACAGGGCAAATGATAGAGATGGAGAAACTTTCTAACAAACTAGGACTAGAATGGAAACTGTAATGTGGTAGAGAAGAGCAGGTAACCCCACATTTGGCTGCTAGTTTCCTCCCAGGAATGAAAGACTCTCCATAGCTCAGTTAAGGGGTGTCTCCTGCTCGGTCCAGCTCCACAGCCCTGTGTTTGGCAGCATAATAACTAGTTCATTGACATGCTGCATTTTTAGCGAAAAGTTTTGCTTGCTTGTTTGGTTTGCTGCTCGTTAGTGTGTGGGAGGCAGTTTAACCACAACTCTGACTACTTGGGAGTCACTTTTCGTGGTAAGAAACTGTCTCTTTCAGAATTCTCCTACTGACTTAAGTAGGCTGATTGTAAACAGAACAGTAAAAAAGAGGGGGAGATAAATTCTCCCTGTCCTCCATGTACATTACCAAGTGAAGCACATGATCTCGGTCACAGGAGGACACAGTTCCCCTCCTTTCTCTCCTGCTCTACAGTAAGATGAGAAAAAGCAGCACAGAGAGGAAAACAACTCAGAATGTTGACTGAGACATCAGGACACTATGGCACTATTAAGTAGTTTCTGCTTCTGATGGCACCTGGGAATCTGATGAAAATGCCTCTAGTTGATGAGGCAAGTTCATATAGGTTTCCATTTGAAGAATTAAGGGCCATTAAATGACATTAGGAGTTGTTCAAAACAGGTAGGTTTTGTTAACAGTGGGTGGTAGATCTGTGCAACTAATAGTTAAAGGGTTATGCAGTTGCAAAGAGCTTAGATGGGTTTAAGGGGAGACAGGACAAGGACAAGGGAAATATCCTTTGGAGATTATGACTATACAAAGCACATTAGGCTTAAGCTCCCTGAAATAGGTAGTGACGGGGAAAGTGTCTGCTGGAACTTATACATGCTTGCCCTGTTTTCTTTTTCCCCTGGGCATCTTTTTTTTGCACTGTTTGCCAGAGATAGGGGTAGGTATGGGATTAGGCTGAACCTTAGGAGTGTCTGTGCTCTTACGAAGTTACTCCATAGTGCTGTATGACTGCAAACTAAACTCACTGGAAATATTCAGGTAAGACCACCTATTGACAGACTCTAGTTTTGCAGACAAAATTAAGGTCCCTCAGTCTGCCTAGAACTTCAGCCAGAAATTCATGGGAATAGGAAAGAGGAGTCAATGACATAAGCATTTTCTTGTTTTGAGGTCATTCTGATCCCTTACCATAGCAATTTTGTGGCTTTCTTGGAAGCTCTAACTTCTGTTAGTTAAAAAAATTTGTTTGGCTTTCCTTGAGTGAATTCGTTCCTTGCAGCCTTTCAAAGGTACTTCCTGTTCACAATTCACCAGTGCAAAGATGTTCTGAAGCAGCTCTGGATCCACTGATCATCCCACACATCTGCTGGCTAGGTCTCCAGCTCCAAATTCCTCATCCCACAAAGACAAGAGTGTGAGAGCCAAAGAAAGATGATCATCAGTCATAGGTCTCTGTCATAGCCTTCAACAGTAGCTTCCTTTACATCTTCTCAAATCTCATAATTAAATTCCATTTTAAAACCTAGTGCAAGGAGGAAACTCAAAATATTTTTTTTCCACTATCATTTTGGAGAATGTCAGAAAGCTCGGGCAGAGCACAGAGGGACGTTTATGTTTCACTCCTCTCCACAGGTTAATGTCCATGAGTACAAGGGCTTCAGGAGGGGATGGGAGGTTGGAAGGTGATATCCCCAAAGAGCCAATGTGTTGTGCCTTTCCCGCAGCAGCATGGCAAATTACAGTCTAACATCTGCTCCCGGTCAGCTCCTTGTCTGCTATCATCTTCGTGCCTGTATTCCTGTGGTTTTACTTGAAAGGAGTACGTGACATAAATCTATACAAGTGCCAAACATGCTCCCAGCTGCTGAGCTGAGTATTTCTGATTCAAAATAGCACAGAATAACTGCACAGAATAGGTTTGGAGCAGCCTCAGAAGAGGAGGGGGAAATAAAAGGCAAAAATCTAAACTTTACTACATTCCCAGTGAAAAGCCTGTAGATGGAAGGATGACAGTGACAAGAGCTGACTTGTCTTTGACACCATCATTAAATTATATTTGTTAGATAGCAAAGAGAGATACAGTTTTTCTCAAGGGAGCTGCCAACCTAGGACTGATTCTGGGAGACTCTGAGCACCTTCAACAATGGATTGTGAGGTTTATGAGCATCTTATAGGAACATGTCTGCTTCCCCACCTTTTCTTGGAATGTGAGTGCATTTGCAAAGCTCTCCTGTTGGAAACAAACCATTCTTCCTTTTTATTATGATTACAAGACTGAGGCTCAATTGTTCATGCTACCATACAAATAGTACTTTGATTTTGCTTGTTAAAGCAGCACTTGGGATTGTGGTCTGTTCTTTCACTGTCTGAAAAGTTTTAATTCATTTTGTAACAGCTTTTGTCTTCTGGAGATCTCCTGAGCAGTCCCAGCACATTTTGCATGACACATACACACATTTCAATAGAGGTCAACACTGGGATGCAGATCTAAGTGACTTGCTAAAGTCTGAGAATGTGAAATGTTTTATTAGCAATATATGTTCTATACACCTCTTATGTAATTTCCTGTGACTCACATTTTCTTCTAAGTCATTGGTTTAATACTCAAGAATTTTTACATGGAAAATTGTGCACTAAATGAACATTATGACTGCAAATTCAAGCGCTCAGAATTTAGAGATGTTAATTTTCTTGTTTTCTTTTCATTTGTCCCCCTCACTTGAACTCAGTCCTCAGTGACAAATTAACATGCTATTTTTAATTTGGAACAAATCCCTTCAGTGACTTTATAAAGCACAGAACAAGTTGACAAAAAGTTATTTCCCCCATGTTTTTGTTTAGTGACCATCTGGCCAATATTCTTTCTGCTCTTATATGGCATTTGTCACTACGCTTGCACATATACACATACACACAAACAGAGAAATAAAGAAGTAATCTGTGTTCTCAACACCTCTATTCTCCGTAGAAGACTGATAATAAAATCTGGCATCTACATTCACTCTGGATATCCCTTATGAAGTACTTCATCCTCGTTTTTCTGAACATACCAGCCAAACACCTCCCGTGCCCTGGAGCACAGCTTACCACTGCTGTAATATGCAACTGGACATGCAGAGTATTTCTTCCAGGTAGATCCTCAGTGCCTGAGTTAGGTATGCAGAGGATGAGAAAAACACAATTTAGAGGATTGCATTGAAGTTCAATTTTGAAACCTAGTATTTTCAGCAAGCTGGAGACCTTTAATTTTTACCAGAAAATTTTTTTTTCTTTTACATAAACTGTTTCCTCTGGATTAATGAGACATACAGGTAATGAAAAGACTGATGAAAAGAAAAGCATATGAATTAAACCAAATGTGAAAAAATGATGGGTCTTCAGGTTCCTTCAGCGATTAGATGAAAATATTTCTCTTTTTTGATTAATGGAAGTTCTTTCATTGACCGTAATGACAGGTAGATGAAATCTCATGGGATATAACGCCTCATTTCCGTGCAAAATTCATGCTCATTTACTTTAATAGTGACTTATATTAGAAAGCAAAATCTCTTGCAAAGTTTTCTTAGGAACCTCCTCACAGCACACCCCTGTCATTTCTTAATGAAGCTTTTCAAATCTCCCTTTTCAGAATTTCTCAGACTGAACTGTGACTCTGCTTCCCAGTGATAAATCACATTTTCTTATAATAGTTAAAGGGAAAAGCATCCAGACTGCAAGGGGTATAAATCCATGGATATAATCAGCCACCCACTATGGTGCCACTTTACCCTCCCACTTCCTCCAGCTCTGTAAATTATTAGATGTCTTGGCCAAAAGCTAAGGGCCTTGTAAGTATTGTCTCCAATGCATGGAGAATTAGTCTTTCAAACCACATCTTTTGAGCAAACCACTTGCTTTTTAGAGTGTTTCAAGTGTCCTTTTGAAGCCAGAATGTGCTCATTGCTTAAGGCCTTGGGGCACTGTAACTTCTGCCCTATTAACTTGGGCAAAACCTTGAAGTTGGCTGCAGCCTGACAAGGATATCTTCAGCCTTTGTTGGGGTTTTCCCTTACTCAATGTGTCCTTCATTCCTGTATTCTTAGTGTTAGCACCAAATGTATTTCTGATAAGTCAGCTCATGTCTTACACCATACTTGGGCAAATAAAACAAATGTAGCACTAAAATGAAAAATGGTTTTAAAGAATCTGAATTTTGAAAAGGAACCCTGTAGGAAACAGGAGAGGAAAGGGATGTCCTGGCCTTTGTTCTTCTTGATTCATTATCTTGCAACACGGGAGGAAAGAGTTACTGCTGAAATGGCCTTCAGCAACTTTACCAGCCTTAACTTGCCCCCAGCCTTTGTGACTGCACATGAGCTCAGCTCGTTTCACAGAACCACAGAATGGGTCAGGCTGGAAGGACCACAGTGGGGTCATCTGGTCCAACCTCCCTGCTCAAGCAGGATCACCCTGGAGCACATGGCACATGGTTGTGTCCAGATGGTTCTGGAATATCTCCAGTGAGGGAGACTCCACAATCTCTCTGGGCAATCTGTTCCAGTGCTCGGTCACCCTCACACTAAAGAAGTTCTTCTGCGGGCATTTGCCAGGATCTACACAACAAGATAATTTTCTGCTGCTCTAGTTTGCATGTTTTGATTTTACATCAACATTTGCCTGAAGAAAGCAGCAGTGTGCCAGCAAACAGGAGAATTGTGTACATGCATGTGAGCACACAGGTGCATGTGGGATTTTGGAGACATGCATATGAGCATGCACTGGACCAAACTCTGCCACTGAAGTTGGCCGCAGGGCAAGCAGAAGGGCCTCAGCCATCTGACTGGGACAGAGACATGGGTCAGTGTCCTTGTCTTTGGTTCTTCTTAAAGAGCCTGTTCATTTTGTGGCTTTGGATGAATCATTGAGGTCAGATTTTACTCCAATGATTCCCCAGCTGGAGAAAAAAAAAAGAGCAATAAAAGGAGACACTTAACGAAGGTCAAAGCAAGTAGAGAGTGACTTGAAAGGAAAGAAAGACCAGTGCCCCTGTGGAAGGGAGCAGAGTCTTATGGCATCATTTGTTTTGCACCTGGGAAAATAGCCAGCACCTTCTCTCTCCTGCTCCTGCTGCATGGAATGAATACATGCTTCTGAGACAACCTTTATCGTGGACATATTTAAGCCAAGGTTAAGTTCTAATAAAAATAATCTGATCTGTGTGACTGTGACACAGAGGATATGCACAATATCATTCCATCGCCAAAGTTTTATTCATTTAAAAATGTTGACATATTAAAGCTATGGTTGAGTACAAAATCAGTCACAATTAACAAAAGTCTAAATCCTGGAAGAGTAAAATGTAAGTATTATTTATGTTGCAGTCGCAGAAAGAAATGTGATTGGGTTCAAGGCATCACTGTATGAGATGGCATGTGAAAAAAAGAGTGATCCCCAAGCAGGGAGGATGAAACCTGAATTTCAGAGATGAAGGAAGAAGACACCAAGGAATAAGACAGCTGAAGTATTTATGAAGTTTTTGGAGCTCAGTAAAAGAAACAATCACCAATTTCCAGGCATAGGCTTTCTGGGGAGGATGGTTGCTGCTCTGTCAACACTGCCCACTGACTCCAGGCAGATCCTGGATCTGAAAGAGAAATCAGCCATAGGAAAAAATCAAACATATGAAGCAACATTATAATGAGCTGGAGATGACCAGTTTACTCTGTTTTTAATAGGCATACGTGTGCAAGCCTCTGAGTCAGCTGGCAGGCCAGGCACGTGAGCCAGGATCTTGGGAATGAGATAAATGACGTTGTGCTGTGAGCTGGGATCTGTAGCTGGGGGCTATCCCAGCCCTTCTGCTCTGTGGGCTGGCACAGATGGGGTGGTGTGTAGCTCACCAGTGAATTATACATCTTGCTAAATGAGCTGTGGAAAATCCCCATTTGTCTGGAAGGGCACTGAAATGAACAGGAAACATGCACCAAAAATCCTTGTTAAGGATACTTGCTTGAAGCATTTTAATCTGAATATCAGTGGTCCCCATGCTCTTTCCTCAAACTTGCCTGACTATTCTTTAACCCTAACAGCAGCCAGAACCATGATTCCTGTGAGAAAATACACACTGCACTGAAAGAAACAGCCGTGGGAAGGAAAGAAAAAGTTCCCAGGGATCTGCCCCAGTTGGCACAATAAGTCTGTGTCACACACACACAACAACAACTTTGTCCTCAGCACCTTTCCCAGGCACAGGTGTGCATTCCAGCATAAGTGGATATAGAGACATAAATGACACCAGGCCAGGAACACCCTCTGATGCTGCATTTCAATATTTCTTCTCATGAGCTCAGGATGCTCCCTGGGGTGGCTTTGTCCCATGGTCAAGTGGTGCTGGCTCAAATCCCAGTGCGGGTGGATGGTTATTGGGGCTGGGAACTGGTCCCAGCAATCACTGTTGGTGCAGACACCTTGCTCTGAAGGTGAAAGAAGTCCAGCTGAATTTGGGGCTAGTCTATGCTAGCTCACCTTGGTACCAGAAATTGGCCCTGGAAATACTCAATTTACTAATACAGATGTAACTTAGACAGCACTATTACTACAGAGTCAATTTATTCTGTCATTGTGATTCCAGGGCAGCCCAAGCAGATAATCAGAGCCACAAACACATTATCATAGAAAGATCTGTACTAACTACAGATGGGTAATATCTTCATGCCTACCCAATCCTCCTTTGAGTCTAGATTCACACATTGAACTAAGCCTGCCTTTGTATTTTCTTCCTTGGGTCCATATTAGCCTTTACTCTGTTATGCTTCTACAGAGGAAACATTTAACAAAAAATGTCCTAAGAATGGAGCTGAACAAAAGGTTCCTTGTTTCTGTAGGTATGGATTAGTCTTTGCAGAAAGCAGAGAGATGAAAGCTGTTGCAGTGTTAAGAGGATTTTTTGGGTAATACTTTAGAGATGCATGTACGTATGCCTTGTGAAATGGAATTTAGTGTTAAGAATAAGAAGCTTCAAAAACTGAATTCTTTCATTTATCCACAGATATTCTATTGAATAGGTTTCCCATATGGTTTCATCAGTGCTTCAGTCCTGAAGGGGGTTAAAAGTCCATCCACACTTTTCATTCCATTCTTCTTAGAAGAAATAGATAAAACACTTTGCACATCTTTGTTTCCAAAGGATGTCTGCAGAACATTTTTTCCTCTTTCAATAGTACAGTTGGTTCATGAAAAGATATTTTTAGAAAATGAAACCCATCCTAAACCAATTTTTCAGGTATACAGTGAAAGTGAGTTGTGAACAAAAACAAAAAGAAAACTAATTCTTTAAAAAATACTTAACTCCCTCAAGGAGAGATTAATGTTTACCAGGGCTCCCAGAGGGACAAGTTGTGGTGCTGCACAGGTTGTTTGTCATTTTTGGTGTCAGTACTAAGCCTCTCTTCCTATTCTGCAATGTCCTGAAGATCTCTGATCCTCATTTGGAATTCTCTGCAGCTTTTAAGAGAGGCTAAAGTCCCCAATACCTTTATTGAAGCAGCCTGTATCTCCCAAGTTCTGACGTCAGCATCAGATCTTAACAGCCTGTTTTATGATAGAAAATCACCAATGTTTGTGCAACGATCCTGAAATGTGGCCTTGTGACACACCACTTCTAGGGGCTCAGAAAGGACCTAGGCTGGGCATTGTAGTCTAACATTTAAGAGACTAAAGAAGTTCAGGGCAAGCAGGGTACTGTTCAAACCCAGAGCTTGCAAATACATCCTCAGAGACGGACGCAGGGTACACTGCCTAGGTTTATCCCCACGTATTTTTTCACAAATCCTTTCTATTACATGTGGGGTTTTCATCCTTAATCCTGCTCTTTTGTCATCTGCCCAGGTCCTCTGGGATCTGACAGGAATTATGTGTGAGCCCTGTTGTTGAGGAAAAAGGGAGCTCCCCACATGTGGTGGGGCATGAATCTGTCCCCCAGCCAGACCTGCTCCGTGTCACCGAACACATGGGTGCTCCAGGGTGACCCAAAGAGCTGAGGGCAGTGCTGCAGAAACCCAGGCTGGTTCACTCTCCCAGCCTCAGTGCCCCACTGACACCAGCTTAAGGATATTCCTTACTTACAAGGGAGTGATTCAAGCTCTTGCATGGGAAACCTGGGTTAATGAAAACCCCCTAAATACTCTAACTAGATCATTTGCTTGTTAAGTCTCACGCCGTAGTGCACTTAGCCCTGAGAAGCAAAGAGAAGTTACTACAGCACAGAAAATGTCAGCTCCATCAATGCAGATGGATAATAACCCTTCCTTTTATTCAGCTGGCAGCAACTTATCTCATCTGAGCAAAAATGCTGGGATCCAGTTCTGCAGAAAAGAAACTTGTATAAGATTGTCTGCAGCAGGTGAGGTAGTTATTACACAAGAAAAGAGACTTCACAAAGAGATTCCTCAGGAGCACAAGGAGCCCAATAGGCCTGTCTCATCTGCCCTTTGCAGGATGCACAGATATGTTATGATCACGACAAAGTGATGCTTTAAAAGACTTTTGCCCCTTCCTAGATGCCTTCTCCCACCCACACTCAGTAGTCCACATGCTTTGTCTTCAGTAATGGAAAAGCATTTTTCTCCAGTTGCTTATGGGAGAATTTCAAAAAGGTGAAAAGACATATTTATAATTTTATTTCTTGCAGGTCGGGACCCTGATGTAAACTAGGATAACTTGCAAATCTCCAGCTGTTTTGATTTATGTGCAAAATCTTCCAGCCTACTGCACCACATATCATAACAAGACATTACTCTGATAACTGCATTCAGACAGCAGGTGAATTCAACAACACAGGAAGGATGTGGTGTATTGCAACAGTGATTAATAATGTGTGAATAATAATTTAGTCGACACAGTGGCTGGAAACTCAGCTTTGCTCTTTCTTATAAACCATATTCGTCTTGGATGTAAGCTCATCAAAATGATTGAATTAGCCCAAGACTTACTGCCATGTGATCATGCACCAGTTGAAATTAGATGAATTATCTTCCCTTTGTTTTAAATGGTTATTTCTCAAAATGAGTGTGCCAGGAGTATTAATGCATTCGGAACCGAAAGACATGGTTCTGTAAATGCTTATTTAAAGGGACAATTCCAGGTCAATTCCTTAAGCATTCACATGAATTAAAAGCACGATCCTATTATATCATCACAGTTTAAAGTTTTCTATTAAAATCTTTTTTTTTAATGGATTTAAAAAATAACAACATCTTTCATAATGATTTCAGCCAAGAAAAGAAAGCTTTCACACTAGAAGAAAGTTTCCATTGTCCTTGGGAGCAAGGAAGAAGGAGAGGGTATAATCTCACCAGTCCAGCAATTTGGTTACATTTTGTCTGGGTTTGGCAAAGAAAAAATGTCTTGTTCCTCTCCCTCAGTTAACAAATGTATTTCTATTCATAGCACACTGCAAGACTTCTTGAAATCTGTTCAAGAACCATCAAAACTTTTTTTTTGGTTGTTTCTTCTGCACATTATATTGCAGAAGAGAAAAATTACAGCATTTTCTGTGTATGAGAAGTAACAGAAACCTTTTCAGCAGGAAAAGCAAGAGGAACTGTCTTTTGAATAGACCCTTCATTCCCTTCCAGTAGTTCATTCATTTCTCCTATCTTTGTAATTTTATACTGTCAGTCCCTATAATCTTTCAGCTTGCAAGAATAAAGGCAGGAACATCAATTTTTTGGATGAGCTTTTGAATTGTGTTAGACTAGCTTCTTTCTGTATCTCTAGAGCTAGTTTTCTTTCCCTCATGGAAGTTTTAATTTGCAATTTCTGGTATACCACTGTTTATTCATACAGATCTGGACATTCCATCTGTAATTGGAAGTTTGAATAAACTATACTGAACTTTCAAGTTAAACCAAGTTTATTCCTGAAGTTATAATGCAATTAGTTATTAATTCAGCAAGGTGCTTAAGCACCTTTTAATTCCTTTGAAGTCAATTAGACTATTCCCAAGCTTAGAGCTCTGCCTGCATTTAAAAGTTTCTCATTGAACAAAGTGTTATTGATTTAATTTTAAAAGTTAGGACCACAAATTAAATGTAAGAAACTTTTACCAGGGTTCACAGAGATCAAAAGAATGATTAAATCATTGTACGAGTTGAGGTAAACTGTAGAAACTCAGCTGTAGCTTAAATAAAAAGGTGGCTGTATGCAAAATTTTTCAATGCCATTGTTAATTATTGTCTGCGAACCAGACAATAATTGTAGTGTGATGCTGCACTACAAAAATTTTGCAAGTTATTTGACAGAATCCTTCCAGGAAATAAAATTATAGCCTAGGCACTCTGAAACATGGAGATAGAGCAATGTGGGTTTGTTCAAATGTTATAAAAGTTAGGGTGCAACTGCTGTAACTATTGACTTTGGAGCTTTCTTGCAGATGGAAAAGGTTCACACAGAGAAAAAGCAAATCTAAAATCAATTAATCTACTACCAAAATAAACCCAAAAATTATGCAAGGCGGGGAAGAAAGGCATAAGAGTGGGAAAGGGTAAGGATAAAAAGGAATAAGGAAGACTTTCCTGTTGATACAAAATGTTCAGAGTTGAACCCCTTGTTAGACTGAGACCCAGTCTTGGCCAACAGTTAATGCCTAAAGGTTAAACAACATTTAAACTGCAGTTAATTGATAGTTTAAGTTAAAAAAACTTAATGAAGGATTCATATAGACTTCACTGTACTACAAGAGTAACTGTCTTGCAGGCATATCTTACAAATCTAAAGTGCTTAAGAATCTTGGAGAGCCATATCCACAGTCCATTTGCTATAGCATATCCACTGGCAGGTACACAGAACAAAAGGGTATCTGCAAGGAATCTGTGAAAAATTCCCTTCAAATTCAGTGAAGTTCCCACTCTGGATGACATCTTCCCAATGGACAGAGGGTTGAGCCTAGAGGAGAGTGGGGGTCAGCCCAGGATCTGTTGTTGTTGTTTGTCAGTCCTCTAAGTACAGCAAACTTTAGAGTTCCCTGGCTCTGAGAGGCCCCACTCAGAGGGATCTGCCAGTGGCTGCTTGCTGCAGTCCAGGAGAGCTCAAAGGGTCTCACTTTGGACCACTGTTTGTAGGGTTGCTAGAGAGTTGGCTTTAGTCATAGTAATTTTGCATCTGGCTGCAATTTGGGTCAGTAACTTTCTCTGAAGGTTCAATAACAAAATTATTATTGCACTTGGGTTGTTATTCAGGCAAGAAAAGTAAGTTTCCAAGGCTGTTCATTAAAAAACAGGAGCTTGTTAGACAGGACTCATTCCTGGGAACAGTGTTTCTGATAAGCTCAAGAGGAGCTGAGCCCAGGTGCAGTTCATCAAGGCTGAGGCCTAATGAGCATTTCCTAGGTCATAGTGCAGCCTGGGGGGGGGCAGAGGGGATGCACCAGTGCACGAAGTCATACATGGAACTGGGAATAGGATAAAGAAAAATGGAAATGCAATACAAAATTGCACATATTGTAGCTGGAATTCATTGATGTGAGTTATTAATGTGAATTCTCTACTGGATTATGCACAAATCAGACTCTTTCTGAGATTAATTAGAAAAAAACTGTGGCCAGGTCAGGTCCCTGGCCCTCTCAGAGTTATTCACACAGTTAACCATAGCACAGGGAAACTCTGGGTCAACTTCAGCTAGAGTGCTCTAAGTGTCTGGGAGGACATTGCCCCTCTTTCCCTGTACAGATCTAGCCTGTTTTCCAATTCTGATAAAAATCCCATTAGCCAAACATAAATGTTAACTAGCAAGAATAAAATCCATATAACCATGGTCCACATGTGCTGATTGTAGCACGTGAATTTTTAATATAATGGTTTGTTCAATTGACGCACAAGTGTTGGTGTCTTGTGGCTTGCTGGTTTCTGGGACTACCCAAGAGGTACAGATTTGAAACAAGTGCTGATAAATCTGATACAGTTTGGGGTATTAAAGCTGAGACACATCAGCAGTGTGCACTCACAGCGGCTTTCTTGATGGAAACAGTGGCACACAACAAAACAAGTGGCATGAGGTCAGTGTCAGGAAAGAAGAGGATCACCCAAAATTCTGGCAGATGTGAGGCAGGTGACCAGCAGAGGGTTTTGCAGGAGAATTGTGTGTGAAACCAAAGCAGTGAGCTTTCTGTACCTGAAAAAATTATAGTGGAAGAGAAGATGATAGACATCCTGCAAAGACAGAAATGCAGGCAGGTGTTAGATTTGCTGGCAGGAATTCCCTGTGCCATCAAAGGGCTAAATCAGAGCTGTACAGAACTCCTGTGCTAACACAAGAAGGAGAATAGGAAATATTTCCACAGAGTATTTCAGGCTACATAAAATAAACCAAATACATGCTTCTGATAATGATCTGAGTTTGCCACCATGTTCAGTGTATCAACAAAGTAATTAATCAGTTGGAGAGCTCAACACACACACAGTAGAAAGTGGTATCAGCAAGGAGATTGTGCAATACGCAGTGCAAGGGTCTGGCTAAATTTAGGTAATGAGGACTGTGGGGTTATAACATTTTGGCTCAGGCTGGGCTGTCTGCCACTACTGGCATTAATCCAGTGGACAATCCTGTGTCAAATGGAGCTGTGTAGATGGGTGAGGGAGAGACTGCTGGACTGCAGGAGGAGGCGGGACCCTCCTGAAGCCCTTATGTGGGTGACTGTACCCTGGAGGGCTGGGAGAAAGGAGGAGAAGGTGTGCATGGTCTCTGAAAACACCTAGAAAGATGTGGCTCATTGGAATGTAGATAGTGTCCACTGGACAGCACAGGCCATTGACAGAGAAAAACCTGGGAAGGAAAACAACCTAATTCCCCAATCTACCTTCTGTCATTTCCAGTTTGTCCTAGTGCACTCTCACCTAAATATTCTGTAACTTCGCCAGTGAAAATAGTCTCATCTTCAATGCAGAGGAAAAATGTCTGCTGCTGTGGCTTTCATGATGGTTATGAACCTGAACCAGGGAGAGTACAGCACTGCTCAAAAAGCCACTGGGTTAGAGCGGCCCAGTGAAGATGTGGAGCTCCCAATTACCTTAAACATTGATGCTGTATAAGCTGATGGAGATCAGGAGGTGAATAGCTTTGTATGCTACATACTTCATGAAACAGTGAAATATTTGGCAACCTGGGGTCTGACAGTCACAATAGCATAAATATTTGTACTCTTGGACTGGGTGGTGTTGATTCTTCATCACTGCTGAGAGTGACAAACAGAAAGCATACTCCCAGAGAATTTTGGGATCACTCCAGCCTGTATGTTGTCTGGCTGTTCACTGGAGTGAGCCAGCAGAGTTCATCCTGGAGGGTCATGGAAAGGTTTGTCAGAGCAGAAGGGAAGTACAAGACAGAATAAGGCCTTGTCTTCATAGAAATAGCTGGGAAGGCATCCAGAAGTTTAGTGTAGACAGTGCTAACCAGACCTCCCAGAGGAGAAAGGGACATTCATTGATGGAGCAACAAGAGCTTCTGGCAGCCCAAACAGGAGTGTCCCTGGGACTTCACAGGACAAAGCAAAGCAATATCTCTCTTTCCCTTCTTTAACCTCCTCTTCTTTCATCCTGCAGCACTTGCTCTTTCCCACTGCTCTCACTCAGTGGCAGAGGCATTTCCATCCTAAATGCAAAGGAAAGGAGGATTGATGCATATGGTACAGGAGTTTATACCATATTAGCTGACATTATGAATGGGGAAGGAGTCTTTCCCTCCATATGGTGAATCTCAGCCAGAGCACAAAACTATGAGTCCTGATGGATCTCCTGTCAGTCACATGGGAGGGCAGGACTGAGAAACAAACCTCTGTCACCTGCACTTTCCCATGAGCTCACAACACTCCTGCTCACCAAGATTTCTCAGCAAAATCAATCAGTCTGTAGGCTGCTCTCAAAGACTATTTTATATTTCCTGCACCCTTTGTATTCATATTTAAGTATTCATTTCCTTATATTCCTTTTCATCCTAGCATTGAACTCTACCTGTTTTTACAATATTAGCATTCTGGAAGCCAATGACCAAATCTGCTGCCAAAAGAAGATGACATCTAGATTAATTCCTTCAGATGTATTGTTTATGGGGAGGAGATATTTTCAAATTAAGATTACTTGTGAAAGGTTACGGGAAACTTCTTGGGTATTTTTATGGTCTTTTTTTCCTATTCTTTAACCACATATGAGCAGGTGTCTTAGAACATAGAGATAAGGGCAAATACAAAGGCATTAAACCCCATAAAGGAAAATGTCATCCTAAGTTGCTTCTTACTCAAGTCCTTTTCTTCATTGTTTTGCTCTTCGTGTGGTTCTTCTAAATATTGAAAAGCTGTTGGACCCTGAAGAGCCTCCATTCTGTTTCATGGGCCTTTCCTCAAAGCTTAAGTGTTGTTACTCCCCTCAAAGCACATAAGTGATATTACTTCTATATTTGAGTTTCATATCTCTGAAACTCTCCTAGTCTCATCCTTGACCCCAAAGCTTGGCCTCAAATGGTGCATAACAATCCACACTGGTCAAGACTAGGACTGCTAGAGTGGTTTGCCTATGGTGGCACCACTCAACAGTTGGCCCTGCCTCTCCTCTGAGTCCTGTATGCTGCTCCTTAGATATTACTGACACTTGATTTGAAGACTTCTGGAGTTCAAACATCTGTTCTGAATCCCATCAGAATAGTATTTTTGTGGTGAGAAGTCATGACCGGTGCTGTGATCCCTGAGACGCCGTATGAGAGCACACTGAGCTTTCTAAAACACGCAAAACTTGTTGGAGTAATGTTGGATGTAGAACAGAGGGACCCAAACCTGATCTGAATTCCACAAGGAATTGAGAGTCAATTAGTCCCAGAACCGCTTAACACTGGTTTCAGAGGGAGCTGGTCAGACAATGAATTTTCACTGCTCATTCAGAGACGATCTCCACCGTATTTCTTGCGGGCTGCTGTCTTTCCCTACTCACAGAGGGGCACAGCAGGAGAAAGTCAAATTTCAAAACTCACTGTCAGTTTTAAGGGCAGTGGACATACAGGAAGGAGAGGCTGGTTCCTACTCCTGTGCCCGTACAGCACAGCTCTGTGTATAACTGTCTGGACTAGTCCTAGCCATGGAAACAGGAGCACTGTGGAGGTTCAGGTACTGTGGGATGAACCATGCAATTGGCATGCACGTGATCAGCTATGGCAAAGGACTTCTCTGTCCATAGAGGCAGTTTTGTTTTGACAACAGGAAGTCTTGATTTTGGTGGAAGGAATCAGATGTCAATGTAGAGAGGTAGAAATCCCTGCCAAAAAAATAATCAATTTTTGCAAGCAGATCTTTTTAGTTTATCTCAGAGCTTTCATGCCCTGCCTCTCACATACACCATTTAGTCAGTAGGATTTTTTGTGCTTGCCTAGTGTCAGGTAAAAAGAAGGACCCTGTATCCTCATTAGCACCACATTAATAAGCATGATTAATGTGCATAATTAACTCAATTTACCTCACCTTAATGGAGTTCCTGAAGGTCCTCAAATAGCATTATTAAGGCCCAAGAAAAGTGGTGAGGACTTTTCCTCCCGTTGCGTTGTGCCAGCTGGAGGGCAGCTGGCTCTGGTCCAAAGCAGCTGTTCCCATCCAGGGAGCACAAACCTCCCTGATGGAGTCAGACATCCTGAGGGAAGCCTTCCCCGAGTCCTGCCACCTTCCAGCACAGCGGGAGGGAGTGCGGCTCTGTCTGCAGTGGGCTGGGCAGATGCACAGCACTCCAAAAGAGAGGTTATCAGTTGGTGCCAGGCTGAGGAAATGGATGTGCTGGTAAATTGGAAGGCAAAATTGAGCGAAAAAAGGTACTTCTGTTAAGCAAATGCAGTATATCCTCAGAGTGGGACTGAAGCCATGGAATTGATTTACCACAGTCTCAGAGATATCTCATCTTCAGCGATATCTGCACTCCTCACAGAAGGTCACGACAGCCTTCACTGGGATCTGAGTCACACATACCCCTCTAATTAGGCCAGAGCATTCTGTTGTGCTCTCTCTCATGATCCAGTAGCTGTGTATACGTCCAGAAAGAATATATTTGAGAAACTGGTCTAAACCTTTGCAGCACATTACTTTTTTTTCTGTGACTTTTAGGGGTTTCATGGGCAACCCTCCCCACCTCTTGCAAGGAACCCTCCCCACCTCTTTTAGGAACCTCCCAGGCTGGGACCTACTTTCCTTGATGCTAGGAGTGCTATGCATTTTCTCAGCCTCTTCTTCCTTGGATATGCACTGTCTTTTCTGAACTTTCTGGGAAATTGAAAAATCATTCTAATAAAGTAAAAAAGAGACCAATGCATATTTAAAGGACCAGGGATGCAATACTGCAGAATTGGTGAGGTGTCTAGCTACTTCTGTTATAACCCGTTGGAATGCCCTGAGCTGTTGACCCTGCCCAGGCAGGGGAAGGTCATTCACTGACCTCTAAAACTGAAGCCCTTGGGAAATCTCCATTCAGACCTGAAGCACCTGTCAGCAGTTCCTGGGCAGAAAAGGCTTCCTGACCTGCATGAGTCCACACCATCAGCTTTCCTGACAGTCAGGAATTTTGTCCTCACAGCTTTTAGCTCAACACTTGTTTTTTTAAGCTATCCATCTATGCCTCGACTATAAAGCTAAGGTGTTTTTTCTGAGATAGTTGACCCATAAAAGAGGATGCAAGCTGGACAACTCCTGGAGTTGGGGCTCCTTGTTGTGTACCCAGGCTCTGGCATTTCCTGACAGGAAAGACAACTCCTGTGCTTGGCAAGTGACTCCCATCACTTGAAGTCTGGCATTTTGAAGTAATTTGGAAACAATTTCATTCCCGTTCTTCCAACAGGTTCAAACTACTTTTTATTTAAGAGTAAAAGCAAGCCTTAATGCCAGCTCTTTACTGGTGTGTATATTGTCTTCTCTCTCCTTAAATATTATACGATTGAAAGCTAAAAGACCAATACACGAGAAGTTGTCATGGCCCATGCAATCATTATATGTAAGTGTTGTCATTATGTAAAACTGCAGTCATTATGTGTAATTACTAAGAAAGTTGTGTAACTAAGGAGGAGGTCTATCTCACAGAAATAAAAATGTTATCTTGGAGTTCGCTATTGACACACAGGCTTCTCAGTCCTGTGACCAGACCATGCTTCTTTCCTCTCATTTCTCTAAAAAGCTATTTCTCAGAAAGCCAAGATGTAAATTATAAACACTCTTCTTTAATTAAAGGCAGTCAGTAATGCTAGTGGGGAAAAAGCAACATTTACATGCTAAATCAAAATCATCTTATGGATTCCATCCTTCCTACTTCCTCAACTCTTCAGGTGCAATGAAGACACCATTTTCTGTTCCCTCTGTGTTCCTATTCTTAGCACAATAAAAATGAAATTACAGTTATTTCCACTGTTTTGTTAAAATGTCAAACTGTGTTGCAAACAAATTGATTTCAATCCAGTTCAGCTGAATTCAGCTCAGCAGCATGTGAGCCTTCTTCTCGTCTCTGCTTCTTTGTGAAGCCACAGCAAGACTGATGGGGAGTGGCAGACTCGCTCCAATTAAAAATAATACAGCCATGGGCAGCACATTTAAATAGAAACCATGGACAAAATACTGCAGTTGGAAGTGAAGCCACCAGCACCCAAACACAGCCATGGAAACACCAGTGCAAGAGAAACTGAAGCCAATGGAAATCTCTTCTGCTGAAACTGAACTTCATATGTTGAGCTTTATTCCCATCCTGGGTTCTGCTGAAGAAGTTTTCATTCACCAGGCCTGTGGTGGGGAAAATCTGCCTTGCTGTAGGGCCCAGAAAACAACACCTAGCCTTGTTGTCTACATGGAGCTTCTTTGTAAGACAAAGGATATCAATAAAGATAGGGTTCAAGTTCTCTCCAAAGAAGCCACTCTTTGCTTCTACCCTAAGGAGCTCCCAGAACTGCCTCAGACAAAATTCATCTCCATCTGGCCCAGACATTTGAATTTGAATTGTCAAATGGACTGCAAGCATACTGAAACACAGACCACTGCAAAACCTGGGACATAAATCACTCAGAGTTGTAGTCTCTTTATGCTTCAGTGTGAGTCAAATATGACAATCACACTTGATGTGAAGAGCCCTTAATTTCTTTTAAGTAGGCTTTAAAGTAATGTATGTCAACACCAAGTAGCTCCTTCAACCTTGACTCGTTTGTGAAGTTGCTGTCTAGGTACTGTATAAAATCACTGAATCATAGAATTGTTAGGTTGGAAAGACCTCTAAGATCATCGAGTCCAGCCATTAAGACCCCAATGTAAAAAAGATGAACCCAAAATTAACACACTTCACTGTTGAGATGTGTTTCCTCTTGAGGCTGTCTGAAGCTCAGCTGCCGTGCTCGGTGCCTGCTTGCCTGACGCAGGATGTCATTATTCACCTGGGACTTGGTGTCAGCACCGTGGCTCCAGGAAGCAAGTGCTAATTGGTGTGAACAAAAATTAAGGTTTCTGACTTTTTATAAAGAGCAGACAAAGGGCTTTGCAATGGCTCATCAGCCAGAGAGTCCAGAACAGAGCTCTCTGTTATGAGTTTTATATCATTAGAAATGTTTTCAGCTTGGGAATTTTGGGGAGGAAATTGCAGGCTCGGGATTTCAGAATGAAACCTTTATATTTGCCCACTGTTGCAGATGGCTGTGTTCTCTGGTAAGGAGGGTCTTCCAAAGGACATGGGGAGGTGTGGAGTCCCAGCTTCACATGGGACAAATAACTTCATGTTTATGAACATTTTGCCTGTTTTTAACCCTTCTACTTGTTACACTCCCATGACTGATAGTTTTTACTGTATTTTTGTTGTGCTTGTACTGCAGAACACCCATTTCTGCTGGACCTTTTTAGATGATACTTTGATGTAGAGCAGTATATTTGAGCATGTGGTGTCTTCACCACCAGCCTGGTAGCCAGTAGAGTAAGATTCACACCTTATTAATCATACATTTATTTTTTGTCAGAAAAACACATTAACAAACTTAAGCCATCATTTTGTGAAGAGAAACAGTTTGTGACTTTTCACATGGCACAAATGCATGAACCTTGTTATTTCTTTTCTCTCCCAGGCTACTGTTGCCTGGACATTTACACCTTGATGTGAAAATCAATTGATGTATTTAGCTAGTATTTACTTTTGTTCCAGCAGTAGCTGTGGGGAAAAAAAAAGATGAGGTACCAAAAGCAGACATTTTTGTAAATCAACAGCTTGGAGCAATTTGTGTCTGAGTATTTAAAAGAACAAATAAGATCCCACCCAGTAATTCCTAGGAAGCAAGAGGAAGCTCACATCTGCAGTAGGCTGGATTCTGACCTCACTGAGATGAAGACACATCAGGCATCTCCTCAGGTAATCATCGTTCATCAACAGCAGTGGTCATCAACACTGACTTTCCCTACTCTGTGGCAGAGCTTGTCCTGAGCATCCACTTTGGTAGCAAAAAGCTGCTCTCCATCAATAAAGCAGCTACAGCTGTGGAAAAGAACAAAAAAGGAACCTGTATTTCTTAGATGTAGAGAAATACAAAACGAGACAAAGCAGTAATTCCTTCTCTGACTTGCTCACCAAAGCAAAAAGATATGCAATCTCTTTACTAAAACAAGATGTTACGAGAGGGCCTTGCAGAGCTTACAAGAGATTTGGTCTGAAACAAATTAGTTCAGCTGACATTTACCAGCCAGGTGAAGGTAAACCTGGGATTAGTCAGTATGGGGGAAAGAGAAAAGAAGGCAATGGAGCTGTCTGAGGCCTAAAACAAAGCAATGTCTCTGCTCTTGAGGTAATTAATGTGTGAAATAGGAAGTGGAGGAAACTGAACAACGAGCACAATGGTAAAGGAAATCAAAGTCGGTCTCCATTGTTTTAGGAGACAAAAATGGGCCATATAAGAAGAATCTGTCTTGCTGATTTACAATGAATTTACAGAGAATTGCAAATGTTGTTTTCTCCTGTCTTGGTACACACCTGATCTCATTTGGTTTACGGAGCTGGGGATGTTTTCTTTCTCAAGACAGGAAATTAGTCAAAATGTTGACAGTAAATTAAATCCTGTTGGAGGAACAACTGATAATGGAAACTAGGGCCAATGAACTCTTAATGGTTTACAGAGATCCCACACCAAATCCCTCTCCTTAACTTCAGGACAGTCCCACCATAGGTGTCCTGACACTACCAAAACATTTGTTAGTGAGCCCTTTGACTAAAATTTCTATCCCATTTTTTGCTTGTTGCAACCCTACAAGGACTTCTCTAATATCTGTGCCTATTCATAACCTTCATTTGATTCTGCCCTCTGCCATGCACACATATATGGGTACACACTGCACTAAATTAAAGTTGTTAGCAGCTTTCTCACTTTTTGACTCAGTGAAACCCCTTCACCTGTGCATTGTGGATATACCAAGATGGACTTTAAAGTATCTATCTGTATTAAGCCAGATGCCAGAGTGCACCATAGCTCTGTGGTTCATCAAAAGATGCTTTCATTCCATTGTATTGCTTATTCCCATTTGGAACGAGACCCAGGCATTATGAAGGGACAGCATTAAAATAAAATGTTTCAATTATTGTGGGTTATTTTTGTTTGTTTACACTGTATCTGTTATTGTACTTCTAGTCACACTAATTTTGCTTGGTTTTAGATGATTAAGTTAATGGGATATTTTGATTCAATCACTGCAGGAAGAGAATTATTATTGAAACTATACATGTTTGGAGACTTCATTGTAGGAAAATGTGCCATGTTTCCAGACTTTGCTTTCAGCCCCATCCTCATCAATTTTGCTTATATACATCTTCCTTATAACAGTATTAAACTCTTGGACAAAAGCTTTCCAGAGGTGAAGTGCAACACTTTGGTGGGATTGAGCCCAGTCATCTTTGTGACTAAATGGGGCGAGAAATTGCAGATGGTAATCTGATTTAAAAATTATCCATAAATTTTGTGAACAATCCTATAAGGGAATATAAGGCAACCGCGAATTCTTAGTGTTCATCTACTTCTGTTCCCATCGTATCCAGGCATTTTTTAAAAATTAATTTACTATTGACTTTTGTGATATTAAAACGAGGTAGAACTGAAAATTGCACTCCTCGTGGCTGTAGAGTTCACCAGGCTAATCCTCTGTGATACAAAAGGACTGTGAAAGACTTGAAACAATTACATTTCATATATCTAACTGCAAGTCATGGTGAATGCAGAGTTCTTGGATGGGATCACTGAGAACCAACAGGTTGAATTCAACCCTTGCACAGTTCAGTCTCTCTATTAGTTCTTGTTCTTCCAGAGCACCAGGCTTGCCTTGGTCCCATGCTACCAGCACCTTTCTGGTGAGGAGCACACCAGCTGTCAGCCCATGTTTGCTAGTTGGGATGGGGCTGGTCCTGACTCTCTTTAGTGACTTGCAGTGCAGACACCTGCATCTGACATTCTGCTGAGACCCCTTCAGCAGGCAATGGAGACTGAGTTACAGAAGGTGATTCATTTTACTCTCCTCTTTTAGCTTGGGATGAGTGCTCCTGCCTTTCAACTGGCTACATGGGAAGCACAATTAGCTTAGACTGGATGCCCAGTTTAGGATGGTAAGTGAAATGAGTCTCTGATAGAGGAATAGCAAATATTGACTTTTAAAGCTTTTCTTATAGCTTGTAGAGAGCAGGTGTTGTTTGAGGCTGCTCTAGATCATCTTAGGGCGATCTTCTTTTCATATTTCTACATTTTGCAAATTACCTTTTTCCTCTGTTTATCTAAAATGGGTAAATGTTGCCAGTACTTCCCTCAAAAAGATCTTTCTTTTTTAATACTCTTTGCCATACTCCATTCTCCAGATTAGGCATTTGGATTTGCTTGTTTGATTGAATGATTGTTTTTGTTTTAGAAGCTGCCAATTATTTTTTTTCAGAGAAGGTAAAAATCTCTGTACCTTACCTACAAAACCTCCTTTCTGAGACTATGCTCTAGGATGAGCACAGGCGCTTGACCTTTAATAGGCTCAAAATTAAATCGGGAGTCCAACGTACTTTAAGCAACAAGCTCAGCTGGTGTTTCTCTCTTTCCTGAAAGAAAGATGGGCTTTTTCAAGGTTAAACATGTAACCAGAAAAACTATGAAGGGAATATGACTCTCACTTAAGATAATTTCTTTTAGCCAGCTGGTGATAGCAGCCAGTCTTGATGAAGGTCACAAGCTCCTCATAGCTGAGAGTAATCAAGGATTTCCTTACACAGGACTTCAGTGGATTAACAAATACAGCTGGATAAGCAAATACCACTGGCACCAAGTATTTGAAGAACCAGAAGTGAGTGCTACATTAGCAATACTTTTCATAGGCTCAGAACATAGAGGATAGAAGTCTAGAGATAAGTTGCTTTGTTAGAATAAAGTCACTTTCTTTTATTTGTCTGCAGTGCATTGCTTTATTACTTTCCCCATTAGCACTTGGGGAATGGCCTAAGTAACTACAAGGTTTAACTTGGGATTTATTATGCACTTCCTTTTAAGATCCGAATTTGTAATGAAAACTGGATCAAGCTACAACATCTAATTTTAATATAAATGCATATTAAAAATGTGCCTATAAAGCAGAAGATGTCTTCTGGTAATGAGCTACAGTCATGAAACCATTTTTAAGTACCTTAACTGAGCAGCTTACACTCTAAGAATAACAGGTTGATTCTCTTCACAAAGTGTGTTGCTCCAGCTGTGCAGGAAAAGATGATGGGGTCATCTACATGTTAATTTACAAACAGAACCAGTTATACATCAACATATTCTCAACAAACAGCTTTTTCCCAACAGTCCCTCTGCTCCAAATATTCTCATGCAACACTGTGTTGAAAGGTCAACCTGGGCTCTCTCCACTGCTGGAGCATCGAGCAGTCAGACCTTATGCTGTGCCAATCCACCTCCAGCCCATGCCCTGCCATACTTTGGCCATTTTTCCCATGAGCACCCTCAGTCCACACTCCTCACTCATGGAAAGTGCAGTGGAAGTCTCAGACATTTTGCAAAAAATACCTCTGAATGTGGCAGGAGGTGAGCAGTTGGTGAGAGAAATTGGAGATTTTGGCAATAATTTTTTTAAAGCTTTCCTTGCTGTGACTGTCATTATTTGATGTAATTAACCCATTCAGGAGTTGTGTCTTGCAGGCACAAATGTTGCACTCACACTTGAGTGTAGGTCTGGACTGTGGGACTCCGTATGAGCTTAGAGCCTCTGGCATGGGGAGGAGTGATCCCTGTGCAGGGGAGGTGAGCTCTCCAGGATATTTCCATTCCCTGCTCTGCTGTAAAACTTGCCCTGTGACTTTTGACAAGCCACATTCCTGTCTTGCTGTGCTGAAACCAACAGTTAGTTACCAAACCTGAAGGTTTGCCAAAGCTAAATTCAGCCCTTCTTTAGATGTTTGCATGCAAAGTACATGAGGAATGCAAAGTGCATTGATGTACCATCCATCACATTGTCCCCATGGCTGGGACATTCACTTCTTCTCTGTTTGAGGAGCAAATGCACTGGTGTAAGAGCAGTGCTGTTCTGAACTACCATCTTTCAGATGCCAAGCTGTCACTGTGTGTGGCGATTTAAGAAGGTATGACAAATGTTTAACAAGATTTTTAATGGCTGTTAAATCCAGAGTCTTGGATATATTCCAGCTCAGGTAATTACATTCATCCTGCTTAAAGACAGTTTAACGGGATAGATCATCCTTCACAGAGCCTCCAGTATGGAAAGAATGAAAGAAACACACAGTTCTGCTGGCAGGAAGGAGAGGAAGGCAAGTGGGGGTGTTCCCAAAGCAGGGGAGCAAGAAGAGTCATCAGGTTTTATGTTTTGTGTGTGGTGCCTGAGAACAAGGAGGCTTTGGTAAGGGAAATAAACCTACCTTAGAAAAGGAAACCTACCTTAAAACAGGAAAACTGTTTACTGTGATGATTTTATAAAATGTGAATCAAATGGCAGACACAAAGTCAAGGAGTTGTGCTAAACTCAGGCATTAGTTGATGCCAAATTCAGTGTTTGTTCTTAAAGTATAAAAACGTAGCATTTTGAAAGTTGCCATTTCAAGCATCAAACTCCAGCCTAGGAAGCTTTAGGGTGTTTTCTGAAGAAGTAAGAAATCAGATTTGACAAAAGCTGTCTTCTTCTTTTGAAGTCAAAAGACATTTCTGGATTTTGCTTTCATAAAGGGAGATATCGTCTCACATTTTTGTTGGTGCCAGCCTTTTAAATTCAGTAAACATGATAGCCCTAAAGGGCCCTTTGCACAGCTATCAGCTAGCTCTTTTCTTACAGCCGGTCTATCTTCCTGACATGATTTCATTTTCTTTTCTTACTGAGGAAATTAAGATGCACTCACAGATCTACAGCCCCAAATTAATCTGCACATGCAGATTGATTTCAGTAAATTGGATAACACGGATTTGTTTGAAATAGGAAGACATTGCTGGCCCTCTAGGCAATGCTGTAGATAACATCTGTTTTGACAGAATTTTGAGGGGACAGAGGATATGAAACTTTGTGAGGGTTTTTAATGTTGCTGATTGATTATCACTCGTATAAACGGTTAATTTTTTTTCCTTACTAGTAGTAGGCAGAGCAGAGACAGAGTGCACACCACCAGTCAATCATCCCTCCCTATTTCAGTGATTCCAGAGTCATTTTGTTTCTGTCAGCTGTGATTACTGCTGCCGATTGGCTTTGAGCAGTGCCTTCATGTGGGATACTCACATTTTTCCCATTTGCTTATTCTGTCTTCTTTTCCATTTTCCATCTACTTTGCACACAGTTTACAGCCTGGTCTATTTCATACAATTAGCTATTTATTTTAGACTATAATCTACAGTCTTGATTTGATTAAGGATAATAAATCTAATTGTACTAGAATTGATAAATGATTTAAAGTAGCTCGGAGAAATAGAAGTTCAGCTCTTACACTCCTTTTCTCAGGTCAGCTTTATCTCATGCAAGCTGGATATATTTTGTTGTTCCAGGATCTGAGAGAAATTAAGAATCTCAGAGAAGTCTCTCTCAACTGAACAAGTGCTGCAATTTCTGAAATCTCATACTTGTTCTTTTCCCAAATTGTCTCTCTGTCTGGTGACAATCTTGGAGAGCTCCACACCTCACAACAGATATGATTTAGATAAAAAGGAGGGTGTTATATTGCCTTCAATGGAATGTGCTGTCTTATTTAATTAAACAAAAGATAGGTCAGGCAGGGCTGTCAGCCCTAAAACCTGCTGAACACAAATTATTTGCAGATAACACAAACCCTCCTCACAGGCTTTTCTTTTAGATCCTTTGCAAGTGTGCTTAATGTTATTACTTACTATTTGAAAAGCAATGCTCTCTCTGGTGACAGAGCTGAAAATATTGTTCAAAAGTGATTATATTTTACCTTTATTTTTAATGTGGAAATAAATTTAGAAGCCAGGATTACAGTGCACAATTGAAGCTTATTACATCAATATCAGGCATGAGTGAAATCATGGATTTATCCTCTGTTAACGTGCAGGGTACAAACTCTGAACTCCAGGCTGGAATGTGGGTTTGAATTTCTCACTAGAGTAAAGCATCAAAGGGCATCAGTAATGCTAAATGTGTTACCTACATGTTTTTTCTCGGGCCTTGCTCCCTTGATCATGAGGGAAGGCTCTCTGGTTTACACAATTTCCTGACTGGCTGAGAGACTGTCCTCTGCAGGGAATGGACTAGCTCTGCCTGAGGGCAAACCTAGGCATGGGATAACTCACTCCAAGGCTGAATGCTCTGAGGAAATTCCTCCCTCTGCACCTGGGAGGTGCACACCTGGGAGTGTTTGTTTCATCAGACACTGAGACCTCCTGTATCCTCTTAGCCTGGTTCCTAGGCTAGAAGCACACGTTGTTCTTCCACTCCTCCAGCCCTCCTTCAAGTATTGTCAGTCAGAACACAGCAGAGGTGCATCCTTATCTCTGTTACCACCAATATATAATGTTGTTATTAAAAGATATGGAATATGATGTGGGGAGAGCTGTAGATGGTTGTCTTTTAAAGCCTCAATAAAGAGTTTGAGGTGAAGAAAATATTACTTTAGAGGTAAGGCCCTACTCCGGGAGACAAGGGAGTAGGAGTTCATTTCCGCATGTTGCTTATTCTATACCTAACCCAGTGTTCCATCCCAACCACTACATCCCAAAGAAGATATAACACTTCAAACCCTTCTGAGAAGGAGGATAAAGTGTGAGCAGTAGCCACAGGAGTTCTTACACTATAATGGTGAATACCTAGATATGCTTTTATCTGGTGACTCCTATTCACATAGGTCACAAAGCAGTTCATGGAAGATTTAAATTTGCATTTCTTAGCAATTACTGTAGAAAAGGACTGAATTGCAAAGATCTTTAAGATCAAGACATGTTTTATGGGTATCTTCTCTGTAACATCAGAGTGAGTGTATGAAAAAATAAACAACAAAAATAAAAAACACCCAACAGACAAGGTAGAATCAATTGTTGGCAGATGGGATTAATAATTTCCAGGTGGTAAGAGAAGACAGGAGAATATAACATCTCAGCAAATACATCCAAGACTGAAAAGATATTTCTGTCTATTTTTTTTATCCATGATGATGTTCTTTCTGCTCCATGAGTCAAATGCCATTGCTTGGGCGAAATAATGATCTGCCATCAAAAGTGTGAGCTTAATTATTTCTACCACTAAGAGAAAATAAGAACTTCAGGCTTCTGGCACTCTCTCCTTGAATTTTCCTTTTGCTTTCTGTCCTGGAGGTTTGGGTTTCTTCTTATGACAACTTCTCCTAAATGCTGCCATGGTGAGACAATGCCATCAGCTACACAAGACAGCTCTTCCTCCTGCTGCCTCCTAGCTCAGGAATCACCTGAGGCAAGCAGTAATAGCTCATTATCCCACAGTCTGAGCATGAGCAATAATGAGCTGACCGCTCAATTGAAATCCTATGTTCTGTAATATAAACACAGTGCACAGCTTAGAGAATTTAAGAATCTCAGGGCTTAATTAGTATCATAAGAAATTCTAGTAGCAGTGACTGATATGGAACAGCACATTGCAGCTTGGAATTAATATGTCTCATAGGTTAACATCAGGGTCTGGAATGTGATGAATGACTTGTATAGCTGAGAGGTTGAAGAAAAGGAATATATTCCTTTCTGCCAATTAATTTAGTACTTTGGTTACTAGAGGCCTGCTATTCACTTTTTTGCAGACCAGGAGTGTCTTGTTATGTCTGCATCCCCAGCTGATATCTGCATCCAGTTGATATCTCTTGTTTTGTTGGCTGATGCAGGAGGTGGAATTTTCTTCTATTTTCGTACAACACCCGATGTATGGTTTGACCTCCTGGGTACTGGATGAAGGTGGATGATGAAGTGCTCCTCAAAAAACAGTGTAGCCATTGAGAGGGTTTAGTGCCTAGAATAACAACAAAATTGCTGTTAATGCTATTCTAGAAGTTCTTCTCCCAAATTAAAAGGCCTTAGAGGATATGGAGATAACCGGGTGGTGAGGGAGGGTTCAGAGAAAGGTCCAACCACTCAAAGTTGACAAGAAGGATGGAGCTGTTATTGTGATGATTAATTACGATCTTTAAAACGTTAAACTGTCCTTGGAGGAGGAAGGTGGGTTAATGTGCAAGTCTGCTGAAGAGATCAGGCTGTAGCCAGTGGGATGAGTTGTTTCCAGCACAGACCAAATAAAGGAGCAAGCTGTTACATGGTATGTTAACATCTGGGTCAACCCACGACAATAACCTGTGCATCATTTTCTGCCAGCTGCATCTTGTCCTATTGCTCGATACCACAGAGCAGAGCCCGGCTCCATCCTCTTGACATCTCCCTTCAGATACTTATAAATATCGATGTGGTTGAGGTTAATGTGCCACCAGCTTCTGCTTCTCCTTCTTGTCCCACCATAGAAGTTGCAACCTCCTCGTGGGTGTGAATGGACACCTCATCCCTCCTCAGCCACTCCTGCCCAAAGCAAATAGTGTAACAAACATATCTAAAAAGAGGTCTTTTTCTTTGGGTTGGTTTGGTTCTGTGTAAGATTTTTGTTAACACTGGTATTTTGGCAGAAAGGAGCAATGAAATGGCTAAAGGAACACTCATACCTCCTGGGGGGACTCCAAGTGCAAGGCTGGAGGAGGTAAGGGACATGGTTTAGTGATGGACCTGACAGATTGAGGTTAATGGCTGGATTCAGTGATCTTAGACATCTTTTACAACCTGATTCTGTGATTCTATGAGATGGCTCTCTGGAAAAAGGTGACCTCAGCTCCAGGCTGACAGCTGCCCAACCATTGTGCCTGGACATGCTGAAGTTTCTATGAACAAATTTCTGGCTTTTCTGCTCAACAGCTTTTCTACCCACTCAGTCTATTGTGTTTGGTCTGGGAGGTTTCAAGCCACCTCTCAGTTCTTCAAGATAAAAAAGCTGAAGTCCTTCTTTCACTGAAACATCTTCATAGCAAAAATACATCATCAATGTAATTTGCAAAATGGTTTTTCCTTCTAGAGGTTTTCCTAAACAGAACGGTTAGGTTTTTTTAAGTTTTATGGAGAAAAAGAGTGATTTCTGTTTGTTATTCTATCCTTGTGTTTGGGACTTTTTTCCTTCTTTCTTTTTTTTTTCATTCTTTTAAGCACTCATCTTTGCTTTTTAGATCCTCTGGGGAAAAAAAAAAAGGAATAGTTGGAAAAAAATATGCATCAGGTTCTACAGGACTGAAGATTTGGGGGAAGGTGGCTCTGCTACTTTGCCAGTCTCACTGGGAGCAAGCTGCTCTCCTCTGTGAGAAACCCACTCCTCCTCGAAGCAGGTCACTGGCATGAGGCTGGGGGAAAATAGGCTTCAATTCCCATCTCTATTACAGAAATGGAAGATGGGAATGAGTGAGTTCCTTCATGTGGCAAATTTGAAATGCTTTTCATCAGGTCTCCCGGGGACTGACAGAGCCTGTCTCTCCATTCTCTCTGCACTTCTCAGGTGGAGCTGCAGGCACAAGGCCAGGTAAAGAGCTTCCCACCACCCTGACTCCAGCTGAGCATATTGGAGTTTTTCTCCCATCCACTGAGCCAATACAATTACTTCTGAAGACAGGAAATAAATGTGATTACCCCATGGCAAACAGATCTCTGTAACTTGCAGCTGTTGCCCAAATATTTTGCCCCCATGCCAGAGGAAGGTGCTCTTCTGTCAGTCACTAACAGAAGGACCATGACTGGTTCTTCAGCTCCAGATCACTCACACAGCTCCCTCTTCTCCCTCCATTTTTTCAGTCTGCAGAAACCATTGTACACATAATTTTTATTTTTATGGGGAGTGTTACAGTCCTCAAAAATGTAATGCATGTTCATATTTCTCTAACTGAGGTAAATAGAAGCTATTAAATGGCTAAAGCAGGTACATAAAGCAGCTTCTAAATGCCTTCCTTTCCCTGGCACCGGTTGTTTGCAGATACATAGAATGTATCATCATGAGTGTTCAAATTTTCCTGGTTTGTGTTTTTTGCATCCTCAAATTCTTGGTTTCTGAAATGGATTTTAACTGCCTTATTCTTCTTGGTAATGTATTTTTTTAATTTGACAGCCTGTGTTCAGGAAATAAGATGCCCTATTTCCAGAGAGCCTTCCTGGAGCCACTCTTTAAGGACATAATCCTTGCTTGTCCTGGGCAGGTCAGAGACCATTTCAGGGAACATCTTCAGGGCAGGTCTCCAGAGACAGAACAAGCCTTGTCTTGGAGGTGAGCAATTGCTAAACAGCACAGCCTGCTCTAAGCTAGAAATAGACTCCTTCAAATAATAAGATTCGTCATAGCAGAGCTGGCTGTAATAGTCCAAACTCATTACATTAATTGTAGACACTAGGGGCTCAGTGCTTGAAATCTCTCTTTGTCCCCTTCTTTTAATTGGCAGTACAGGCATTTCTGGTCCTGTGTTGCAGACTATGAGCCTTAAGCAGCAAAGCAAGAGCCCCAGAAAGTTCACATCTCTGTTGTTAGCAGGTCACAAAGGCTTCACAGGAATTTAACTACTGGCACTGGGGCTGTGCTTCACTGTACCCTCTTGCAGGTTCTCTCGTGCTGTGGTTCATGTGTTCCTCTCTCTGTATCTGTGCCAGATCATGATGATAATAGATTTTTTGTGTATTCTAAAGTTTCTTTTCCCACTATGGTTCTTTCTGTAAGGAACTGGCCTACATGTGATCAAATGTACCACATCTTGTCTACTGTTAGAGAAAGGGTTTTTATAAATGTATGGCACATGGTGAAAATTGTCATGATGGGTAGCTGCAGTTCTGCTCACCCAGTAATGAATTTTGACTTCTCAGTATCAGAGAATCATTTTCAATGAGGTCAGATATTTTTAATGTCAATTCTACAGAATTTAGATGATTCACAAGGTGTGTGAACATTTATACTGCATGGAAATAAGAAGGGCATAAGAGAGGGCAATTGCTCTATTGCTCTGCCTTCAGTAGTGGAGTTTCTGAACACAAGGGGTCCAATTTTTGAGCCAGCTGCAGCTCAGCACAATTCAAGATCTGCAGAGTAGGATTCTGAAAGGAGTATGGGTGAAGGTTTCCTCACGAAAGGAGGATGAGAAGACAAAAAGCATTGCAATGAACTAATTAAAATCAATGCCAGGAGAGATCTCTCTGATGCCTGGGTGGTGAGCAACCAGCAGGTGTCTTCATTACTTAGACTGCTGGTGACAAGTTACATATAAAATAATGGGATAGCTCGTTTAATTTCAACTGCAAAGTCTTAGCAGGTCTCTGGAGAGATGGAGTGGGAGGAAAGCCCATAGAGGCTCCGTCTGTCAGCTTGGTATTTGGACAAGGAAGAGTCCTCCAGAACCTGGACTCCTGTGAGTTTGAAACCCTTTACTTAAGAGCAAAGGGAGCAAATAAAATAGGGTGAACTTTGGTTTAACAGAAAAACAATCACCATGGCTGACTACTGCTGTCATAAAGGGTTTTATTTGTATCCCAGTGGAATGTGGTTGATTTCACACAGTCAGGCTTATTTTCCACCCAGAAATGTGGGATCTCTTCTCTAGCAGCCCCAGTGTGCGAGAAGCCATGGGACTGATGGAAGGCAAAGTTATTGGTGTTAATGGATGCTCTGCAATTTTCTCCTTTAAAGAAATTGCTTGCAAGGTGGAAAGAAATGTTTCAGCAGTAACTGTGAGCTGTTATCAGACTTGTGCAGGTTGCAGCTTTTATAGTTAAGGATGCAAAGCAGCGTTCATTCAAGTGCTGGCTTCGTATCAGAGCTGGGCAAAATTTGTGGACCCATTTCAATGCAAAAATGTATGACATGCTCATTGCTTTTTCATGTTGACTCATATAGGTGACTTCTGTCAATGAGATTTTGATAGCCCCTGCCTTGGAGGCAAAAAAAATGGGCAAGTCTGACATTAGATTGCAACTCCCCACTTCAGAGGGGAGATAAAGAGGAGGGCCGTGTATTAGCAGAACGTCTCTTCATCACATAATTTGGAGACAAGGTCTACAGCTTTTTTCTCCCTCCCTGGTCCTCTCTTAAATGTTCACTCAGCTGTGAGAGTGAAGGAATTGTAGGGAAAAAGAAAAGCAGCAGCAAAGTGGCAGGAGTTGTGGAAATATCATTTCCGTTCTGCAGGGATGGCCTTTTACAAGGGTCAAACTAGTAATTGTTGTCCAGATGCTTTAATATGATATGGAAATATTTTTCTATACACAAAAAATGGTTCTTTTGTTACAAATAAGACACCCAGTAAAGTGTATTTGAAAGCTGTGACAAAATAAAATTAAAAAATACCAAAAAAGCCCCTTTTATTAACTTGCCAAGACTGGAATTTGAAATTGGGTTTACTTTAATATTCTCATCCCGGTTAGTAGGAGAGTTTGAAAGATGGCTCTAATGTAATGTGATGTGTCTCGCCACAAGGAAGTGGGAAGCCTTTGATTTATTTTGAAATTCTGTTTGCTGACTCAGAGTAAAAGTAGGGTGAGATGGGAGATATAAAGCACCAGTTTGTGTTTGCAATTACTTTCCTGTTGGCATCTTAATGGATAGAAAAAATATGAGTAGTGCAGGATAGATACATAGAAATGAGTTTAATTAATTTGGAAGGAAAAATAAATATACAGAATTGAGCTTAGCTAGATTTTGACCAACTGAAATATAGCTCGTGATAAGATCTTTAAAATATGCATATTTGCTGCATCAGAAATCAACCTTAAATAATTCACATTCCATCTTTATCTTTTTAGAACTCTATGGAAGCTATGTTCATTTTCTGAATAAAGTGGTGGTAGAACTGAAAGACCAGGTGTAATAGACAATAATAATTAACCAATTAAGCCCTCTTGCTTTTACTAGGAATAGTAAAGTATTGTCTCAGCTAAGATCAAGGTAAAGTTGGACTTTTGCTGGCTAGAGGGACAGAAAAAGTTTTGGAATCTGGAGTAACAGAGATAGTTCTGCATCCTTATTTCACCTCTGCGAACTGCAGGAGAAGATGATAGTTTTGCAAAGCTGAGATTGCTGCTGAGGCTCTCTGCATGGCAATCGGGGGAGCAATTACAGTCAGACTAAACCTGGTGCCTGACACGTGGTGAGGGAGTCTGGTTATTTGTATTTTCACCTAGCTCATGCATATAGCTAGAAATGGCCAGCTGCTGCTGTATGCATTTTCTCTCTACTGAGCACAACATGTTTGTATAGTGCCTAATAAAATAAAATAATTAAAAAAAAAAATCTTAGCAACCCTTGCAGTTATCTTAATGATTGCAAAGGAGTGCAAAAACAACAGGGAATGAAGAATCCTGAAACACTATAGTTGTTTGCCATGCTGTTATCTCTTGCAAGTGATAGAGTTTTTATTCCTAGGATTTTCCTTGGTGAAATTGCTGGGCTTCTCTATCAAGAGGCTAAAATTGGGCAAATTATACTTGCTATCGAAGAAGCTGCTTTCCCTCTCACAATCTACTAAGCATAAACATGGCTCTATTAAGCTGAACCTTTTAAATACGCAGCAGAGCATGTCATTACAGGTAAAGAGCCCTGAATAAAGAAAGTAAGACATCTTCAGGAGAGGGAGGATGTGTGCCAGGCTTTGCTAAATTACATTGAGGGCAACTTATTAGCACCTCAGAAATACAGACGCATATGTGAAAATTAACACTAGGCAGGTGTTTCCAGAAATAAATCCCCTCCGTTACTCTTACAAAGACCTGACATGGAATTAGGACTGTCTTTCCCATTTGTCGCACTGTCAGGCTGAGCAGGTTTCATTGTTTTTGACTACACATCCAAGAAACCAAGTGTGTAGTCAGCAGAGAGAGGGGAAGATGTACAGGCATGTGTAACACAGACACTTGGAACACTGTCCCAAAGAGGAGCCCGTGTCTCTCGGCTGAGTAGGGAGGGAGCATTAGTAGCAACCCTGGGCTGGCTTCTGGGGCTGGAGATGGTCTGGCTACTCATGACCTGTATCCAGCATTTTATCCTGGTCTTCTCTGCAGCACTGGAGAAGACCCAGTGAACAGAGTTGTTGGCATTTGGTTTATGCCTGGGCACATCCAGTCTCATGCCTAGGAGCAGCCTGAGCTCCAGCAGCTCTGCTGACTGCTTCCATCTGACAGCAGTAGGATTCTAGACTGTTAGGTCAGGTGTCTGCAATGTAAACTTCTGCTGCTGAATTTAGGCTTGATGATAATAACAGCTCTGATTTCAAGCAGGCAAGATTAGGCGGCATGAATCTGAGTTTAGCAGAGAGGAGTTGATGTATTTGTCTTTAGTAGGTGCACAGCTCCCAGGATGCAGTACATGAGACCACCCCAAGCTTTGTTGATAGACTCCTCACTACATCCATCTGGGCTACAGTAGAGAGTTTAGAACTTTAGTGCTTGCATATGATCAGAGTTCAGTTCTGGAACCAAAAGCAATCAGCATTTCGATCATTTTCCTGGGTGACAGACACAATACACCCTTCACATGTGTGCAGTTGAAATCAAACTAGGGAGAATAGCTGACATGGTGGAAGGTAGACTCATGTGGGTCTGCAAGCTGAAGAAATGGGCTGGCAGGAACCTCAAGAAGCTCAATGAAGACAAAGGCAAAGTCCTGCACAGACTAGCTGAGCAAGAGAAAAGGTCCTCGGGGTCCCAGTGGATGACAAGTTGAACACAAGTGAATAATGTATCCTTGAGTCATGGAGCACCAGCCACAATCTGGGCTATGTTAGCAAGAGGAAAGAGATATTCCAGGGAAATAATTATCACCTTTCCAGAACACCCCTGAAAGCTCAGTCCCTCAGAGTCCTGTTTCCTAAGGACACACACTATGGGCATCCTCATTTCAGTACTCAGAGTACAGATAGAATAGATGGAGAGAAAATTCCAACAATGGTCTGAGTGTGTTTTCTAGAGGCTTAGGGCTCAGACCCTCATTTAACTGTAGTACACCAGTTCATGACTAATCATGGCAGTTATTTGTCCAAGTTAAACATTTGAGCAGCTTTATTAAATTTACTGCTTAAGACTAAGGATGCTTTTAAGCACTCTGCTAAGCTAGAGCTTTAAAAGGGCGTGCCTATGCAGCAGTTATCATGGGATCCAGGAGTGTCTCAGGCAATGTGTGCTATTGGAATACCATTACCACGGCTATCTATTAAGCCCTGGAGTGTCCAGGTGGCTGGTTATCGCTGTGTGGGTTTGCTCAGAAGCTATTAAAATTGTTAAAAGGTAGTTTTCTTCCTGCCACTGGCTCAATTATATCTCTGTTTTATAGCCTTCATTAAAAGAGAACGATGAAGATGCCTAAACATAGTAGACAAGTTTAGTGGTGGTACAAACAGATACCTGAATATATATCCCTTGAAAAATTTGGTCTATACTTGATTTGATATATTTTCCACTAAAACTTTCTCCAAGTAATAGCTGTTAATTAGCACTGTGAAGTAGTCTACTAGCAAGGTCATGTGTGGTTATCTTAGATGTTTCTCGAAAATTAAGTCTGTGGCTACATCACAAAAGAAATTTCATTTCCCCTTGAAACTTCAGCTGCAAGTAGGAATGGTTGGTGCATATAAAATGTTATTGCCTTTTCAGGTTGTTGAGCTGAGTTTTCAGTTACCTGATGATGCTTCAGTGTTGCTGAAATTGTCAGTTTGAAAGATTTCTTGAGGAGACTATGTAATTTGTTTGCATTAGGAATTCATTTATTTTTAGTGGAGGAAAAATACTTTTCCCCCAAAAAATCCACTTACTGATGACAGATGATGTTCATGAACCTGATTTCTGTGCCATGCACTACTGTTCATTCTCATTTAGTTTTGTTTCCATTCTGCACAAGCCTGGAAGCAGGAGTGGTGAAGGGAAGGTTTATGAATGTGAATAAGAAAAGTTTAGTAGGAGAGGGAGTAACTTTCAACAGACCAATATTCATGCCCCCAAACAGGTCTGGTTTTGGCATTTGACTTTTGTTGGTTTGTGTGTTCCATCTGTGTTAGCTGGCTTAGTGACAGGCATGACCTTGCTTGAGAATGGGAAAGAAAAATCAGAGAATTGTCTGTAGCATGGAACTTGTGCAATGACCACTTTTATGGGCAACTCAAGGACATTTCTCCCCTCCCTCCATTACCAACTTCTTGGCCGTAGTCCACAAGGTGCTCTGGGGAGCTGGACAGCCCGACACTGAAATGGCTGGTGAGAGGACCCTGGGGCTCCCTGTCAGGCAGCTGGCAGGAAAATGGAAACTCACCCATGAAGAGTGCCCTCAATGCCAGAGATCCAGTGGCGCTTTCAAACTGGCCTGTTGCCAGTGTAAACCCAAATCATCAGAAATTCTGCAACTATCTTGAGTTGTATGAGCAGCTCCTTCTTAAGTCTCCTCATATATTTGTAAGATTTTTCAGACAGAAGCAATAATGTTTGGTTAAATTTATGTGAAGCCTGTGGCATAGGCAAAACAGCAATATGTGGATTTCCAGTTCTTTCACTGTAGCCTATGATACATCACTATTTAGTAAAAATTGAAAAGATGAAATATTTGCCTGACATCCTTGAAAGCTGCTCAAGTTCTGACTTGGGTCCAAAGGACATAAATTTGTCTGTAAAACAGATTTTAAAAAACCTTGTGCCTGCACATAGAGAGACTGTTGAGAAATCGCCAGGAAATGTCACTAACCATCTACCTCCACTGCAACTCCACTAGAAAGGGGACTCCTCCACCCATCTGCTACATCTCTCTCCACTACTCTGTGAGCAGCAGGCTTTGAACAGAAGAGTCTAAGAACCAGGTGTGTCCTAGGCAGGTCCAGAGCCATGAAAAATTTTGCCATCAACCCTGAATCTAGCATAAAATCCAAAGGTCCTGTGGAAGAAGGAAGAACTTTTCTTGCTTCTTCTACCATTTACAACACAAAGACTGAATAACAGTCTCATTTCTGTGTTCTGGAATACATCCAGAAGAAATGACCATAATAATCACTGCAATAATGCGGGGGAGTTTGGTTGATATTTTGTTGTGAAGCAAAAAAACCAAACCAAACAAAAAAAAACAAACCAAACAAACAAACAAAAAAAAAAACCCCACAAAAAAAACTCCACTAAAAACAAAACAAACCCAAAAAACAAACAAACAAACAGAAACCCAACAAAAAAAATTGAGGAGTGTGTGAAAAAGTCCAAACTTTTTTTAAAATTGAGCATATAGTTCACTGTTAACAAGGATATTTGATTAAAAAAAGAGTTGTTTGGCATGTACTATTGCTTAGCAGCGTAGAAATTCGGGGGGGGGGTTTGCTCACATTTATTTTAATTTCAGTTTAAAATAAATTAATTTCAAAATGCTTCATTTTGCATTTGAAAGAATGTTCAAGTTTCCTCTTTCTCAACAAGCTATCCCTAAAATGCGTTTTCCAGATGCATAGGAATATTATGGCAAAAAAAGGAGTATAAACGGTGCATAGAATTGACACATGAATAGGAATTTAAGTCGCAGGGTGACTTGTATTGAATTTTTTCTCAGTACAAGGATCAATAATTTGTCTGTTGACAAATTTAGAATTACTGTAAGTGGCAAACAATCTCATTTTCAGTTCTCTGAAAGATGATACTCTCAGAGACCTGTGACTCCAGGTCGGGAGTGTGTGCTTGCTGCATGACCCCTTCAGTCTCAGCTCTACAGAGATGGGTGTATTTGGGGTGGCTTTACGCTGCCACTCCATTTGTAAAGTGTGTGATCCTTGCTGCAGTGCTGGAAGCCTTTCATTCAATTTTGCATCAGGAGTTAACATCATGAAAATATATTGGGGCTGCACATAAATCCATCTATTCCTTCAAATCCTAAATTAATCTCTAACAAGACCTGTGGTGGTGGTAGTAACTGCAATACAGTTAGCATGACATTTCTCATAAGCAGTGTGCTGTGTCAGTGGTGGTCAGACTGAAAACACTAAAAAAGCTTTTATTTTCTCTAGAACATACCAAGGAAAAGTACACAGTAATTTATTTTCCACTGTTCCTGGGTTTGTCTTGATGTCAACCTTAACTTTATCAAATGCAGAACGTGCTGGGAGTGATTTTCATTCTAAGATTGTCCTCAATCTGCTAAGTACTGATGACAATACACAAGTGGTTACTGTCTTAATATCCAAGCAGCCTGAATTAGATACAGAGCATGGTAGCAACACGTTATGTATTGCTGGAATGGAATTTAAACTATTCAAGCGTACAAATTGAAAACTCATTCTGAAGAATTGCTTTCCTAAACTGAGTATAAGGTAAAAAACAACCAAGACATTCAAGAGACTTATTGCTGGAAATGAATGTAATAATATAATTCATGCTGTGTAAGGCAGACTTTAGTCTTGATAGATGGTGTTTGGTTGGTATTAAAGTCTGATTTGCAGAATAGGAAATTCCTCAAGGAAGCAAAATCTCTTGCCAAAGTTGGCATTGTGAGTGCACAGTGATTAACGGTGTGCCAAATCATTCACTAATAACTTAGATAGTCAGCCAATACAGCCACCAGCTGGTTTGAAAACACCATGAAGGCAATTTACAGATCCCTTAGAAATTTAAAGTGGGATTATATAATTGACAGTAAAATAATATCATCTTTAACTCAAGCTGCTTTTTTAAAAGAAAAAGCTAGAAAACTCTCACCTGAGCTGAGAAGAGGCAGTCTTCTTCCTCTGTTCACCAAGGAAACAGTCATCTCCATTTTCTCTTTATGCAGAACAACACTATTCAGAGACCAATTGTGCAATATTTAACTAATACTTCCTTGTGCAATTGACTGGAGTTTTTCTTGGGTGAAGATTATGAGATTTTGCTGACAAGAAAGAAAATTTACTGAATATTCTGCCCAAGAGACGCCCTGTATTTCTGCCAACTCAGTCTGCCAGTATGTTGGGGCAGACATGTCTCAGATCAGTTCATCATCCCATCTGCAGCAATGCCCTCTGTAGAGCTGTACGTGTGATGGTAGCTGGTGTAGCCTATGGGGTTATTTGACACTTACTGTGTGCTGAAGATTGCTCTATTCTTGACAAAAACAAGGGTGCACAAGGACTGGGTGGCTCCTGTCCCAGCTCGGGATTGGAAGGGTGTAGACAGCTGTAATTTGTATAAGGGTGTAGGAAGTCCTGTGCTGTGACTGGTCATATTCAGCACATGGTGTTGGCACAGGACAGTAACACATCTGCAGCTCCTCTCTACCCACAGGCACCCCCCAGAAGAGCTCAGCTGTTTTTATGCCCTCTTTATTCAAGACTGTTTCAGGATGGTGCATTGGTGGGAAGGGAATGAGATTGAGGAAGAGCTGAGTGGTCCGGCACGGTAACTTATGGGCTTTGAAACAATTTGCGCTCTCTTTTGGTTTCTGAATGACTTCTTGCCAGATTTCCCCCAGACCTCTTCAGGCTCATGGGCTGTGCTTTTCAAGGTACACTTATGATTTGCTCACTACTGATGTGTAATCCTTTCTCATTTGCTTTCTCCCTTTCCTAGTCCCAGAGAACAAAGAAAATCCAAGCACTGTGAGCAAGGTTGGGTGGCAGTGGGTTAGAGTTGGGAAAGACAAGGATTACCTAAATATTCATATCCAGATTCTACTTCTACCAAGGCAGAAGCCTTTACAGGAGCTGGAAGAAGCAGTAATGCCATTTTCAGGTTTAGTGAGCAGTGGTAAAGTGTGTGCACCTCTGGAAGTCAGTGTGGCATTCTCTGATAGCAACAACTGCAAAGTAAATTGGAGAAAGCAAATATGTTGCATGGATGAGCCTCAGGCATAGCCCCTTTTGTGTGTCTTTCCAGGAATTTACGTAAGGAAGCCTTTCTGTCTGAGAAACTAAGATGTCTTAATTTTAAAGCCTATGAAGGAATTGGGACCTCCAATAATTCCTTTGAGATGAAAACTGAATAATGCAACTTTCTATCAGAAGTACAAGTTAGGTTGTTGGTTTTTTGGGTCTGTTTTCAGTTTTGATGTTTTTCACCTTTCCCATAGTTATGGAACACTTCAGTGAAGCTATCCAATATTTCTTTCTGATCTTAACCCAAATATATTTAGCAAAATTTAACAAGTTTCATTTCAGAAGCTTTGAAATGTCATGATTAAAATATGGCAATCAAAAAAGTTAAAATAGACATTTTCTAAATGCTTCACACTTTAGTTTAATTTCTAAAATCTAGTTAGGCTTGACACTCTTCAAAATATTTATGGGAAAATATTTGACTTAAAAGGGAAGATACATGATTGTGCCAACATCAATCTTCTGAATTCATGAGCTTTCAGTCAGAGACAATATTGGGCACTGAGCCTTTCAAAGCCTTAGTGAGATAATGATAAATTATCCTCATTTTTTTATACAGAGAAAGTACAGTTAGGCGTTTGCTCACAAAAAGAACAGAGCTGCCTGAGACAGTTCTGAGCCAGGAGGCAAAACAAAGGCAACCTTCAAGCTGAGCGTGGGCTACGGTCCCTTAAGAGGCAGTAGGAGTCTTCCAGGACTGAGCTGAAGCCTATGAGTTTATTCTTTGCTGTTTCAGTTGGTTTAAATGCATTTGCTGTAGGGTTCTAGCTACTTAATTTTCTATTGTTGTAGGGCAGAAAGCAACTGAAATCAAAGCACTGTAAGGATTATTGCTTTCATTCTCTCTTAAATGGTGACACTTTAAAACAGAGTTCCTCAACAAGAGTATGGCCTTCATTCAGGTTAAATATAACTGTCCAGTCTAATACAGAAATCACCTTCTCTACAGCCCAAGTTATAGAATATAGAATCATAGAACCATAGAATCACAGAATGGTTTGGGTTGGAAGAGACCTTAAAGAACACTTAGTTCCAAACCCCTGCCATGGGCAGGGACATCTTCCACTAGACCAGGTTTCTCAAAGCCCCATCCAGCCTCGTCTTGAATACTCCCAGGGATGGGGGAGCCACAGCTTCTCTGGGCATCATGTTCCTATGCCTCACCACTCTCACAGGAAATTATTTCTTCCTAATATCTAATCAAAACCTCCCCTCTCTAAGATTGAAGCCATTGCCCCTTGTCCTGCTTGTTCATGCTCATGTAAAAACTTCCTCTCCATCTTTTTTCTAGGCTCCCTTCAGATACTGAAAGGCCACTATTAGTTCACCCCTAAGCCTTCTGTTTTCCAGGCTGAAAAACCCCAATTCTCTCAGCCTTTCACTGTAGGAGAGGTGTTCCATCTCTCTAATCAGCTTGGTGCACCACGTTGGTTATGGGGTCTTGAGCTGAAGTAACTTTTGGTTGTGCAGTCCTAGAATGGTGAAAACGGTGTAAAGTGCTGCTCTCATGACTTAGGCTTAAACACTGCAATGGTTTTGACTGGAGTGCATCAATGAACTAGGGAAAAGTATTTCTTAAGATGACCTTCACTTCCATGCAAGATACGAACGTTCCCAGGAAACATCTATCACTGTTGAGATAGAGTCCAGAAGCAGAGCTTTATTTGGGAGCTCAGTAACAGATGAAAAGGTCTGGCTGTCAGGAAGATTCCCCTGAAACTTTACGAATTGATTCACATTGATGAGGTATATGCCTTTCTTGTCTCACTGTGTAGAATTCTTCTTTCTTCACTACACATACTTATTGCCAGTCATGTTCCTCATTATTCATTCCCACCAGGATCATACAAAGAATTGAGCTCCTAATTCCTTCTGAATTTATTTTCCCATCCATTTTCGGTTTTCAAAGATTTTTTTTTCCCCCTAAAGAAATTTCAATGTCTTTGCTTTGGATTATGGACAAATTTATTTATTACTATGGTAATACTTCTGTTTGCACACTTTTGGTAGTTTGGGACAGTTTGTGCAGTGCAATGTAGCCTTGTACATATTCTCTCAGTAAAGAGCAGAACAGGTGTCTCAATTCAGATAACATACCCTCAGCTACTGACCAACCTTTGCATTTCTTTAGCTTCTTCAAGTGATACTCTTCACTTAAAGAGAGCATTTCATGCTTTTGATTTTTCTTTAATTTACATGAAAAAATTTTACAGAACTTAATGATTTGTGTTCAAGGAAAACATCTGGGTTTTGCAGAATATTCTCTTTTGGGAAAGCATAAAAATTCTGAAGTTTTTTGGCCATATAAGTGAAGTTTTTCGTTATTTTTGAGACAGGGATTAACATACATGAGGGCAAAAGAACATCCTCCAATCAGTTCTAAGCCTCACTTTCATCTGTTTCTAATCTTTGTGAATTATCTTTCCATTACCTCTGATATACCCAAGAAGGATTTAGAGTTCTGTGATTACATCTCTACTTATGTGATTTCCTTGATCATTAATGACAGCATCACTGTCTTACAAAATTATTCATCAAATCCAATGAAGAAGCACTTAAACTTCTGGGGTTTGGGGGACATCTTCAAGACCTGGGTATTCAGATTCTATCACTTTGGAATCTCATAACACCTCAGATGTAAGAGTTTCTTTTTATAACAACAGCAGTGTTCCATACATTGGAGGACAAGTGGATTGGATAAACTCTCAGGCTTTCATTTTTCTCTTACTTCCCTCTTCAACTTGTCACTATAGTAACTCTTGCTCCTCTCTGTAGGCAGATCTCAAGTTAATCTTCTACCTGTACAGGACCCCACAATGAAGGGAAGAAATTTGTGTTGTTGGCAACTCCACAGAAGTAAAATAACACTGTGTGTCCTTATGTACCAATCTGTAGAAAACATATTTAGTATTTCCTTTGTCCCCAGAGAAATTTGGTTTCTCAGATCTCCAGTTTCCCCAAGTAAAGTCTGTTTGGCCATGATGGTAATGGGTGAGTGACCTTCCTTGTCTCAGCTCACGAGACTTTTGTTATATTGGAGAGGAGGTGATACAGAGGGTGGGTGGTCACCTCTCATTCAGCCAAGGTGAATCCACCACAGAGACCAGCAGAAAAAAAAGTGGAGCAGAAATTTAATAGGCAGTAGTTTTCGTCTGGTTTCGCCTGGATATGTGTAGTTTTCATTTTCCTTCCTAGACAGAAGTTATGATGAAAAATGTAGACCTAGATACAACCTGCCGAGGCATTTGCATTGATTTAAGACCCAAACCCAGTTTGTGTTATTCATATGGATAAAGAACTAGACTCTCCTCTCCGGGGCCAAAAAGAAAGCTCATCTGCTTGTATGCCAGACTGAGAGTTTGATTTAAACAGGTTGTCAAGTTTGAATTCTGAGGATTGGATCTGCTCTCTAAGAAGCCTTGAAACCTCAGTATTAGTTAATGTATGTTGAAACTGTGAGATTTTTAGTACCGCTGCTGTGTTGCCTCAGTATAAGTAAAAACTCATTAATTTTATAATACGAGTAAATCCTACTCATGCCAGTGCAGTCGATAAAGATCCTGACGTCTGTAGAGCAATAAGGGAAAGCAGAACAAGCCATACATTTTTAATATCATTTATAAAGGAGCTTGGGAACAAAGTGGATGCTAACCTTGGAACTTCAGGCACTGTGACTTGCCCAGGTCAGGGCTCGGGTAACACCCAGGTAAATGTTGTTGAAACTGGAAGAATCTGTGGCTTGAAAGATACTTTTGTCAAAGCTGTCAGTGTGGCAGAGAACTATTCCATGTATTCCCTGCTCATTCCAGTCCAGGGTGGTTTGACACCTACATCACACATAAACTTTATTTAAACACAGTGAACAGAGATGCTGAGGATCAAGGATCTCAGGAACTGGTTTTCTTGAATTTTGAATTTTAATGTGGGGTTTTTTTCTACAATTTTTTCCTTCTACAATTTTCATACTAAAATATAATTTTAATACTAAACAGAAGTTTATGTTTTCATATACCTCCTTAAAACTCCCAAACCCACAGATTCCTCTAGCAAGTAATATATCCATTATTGCTCCTGCCTGCCAGCATTACCAGCCTACCATATATGAACACAGTCTGCTTCTAAATTGTAGCCAAGTCCCGCACAGCCTTCCAGATCTTTAATTAGCATAATGAGCAATAGATGACATTTAATGAAAGCTTGTCTCTCCATGTTGTGGCTCTGGTATTATTGAACTGTGCAATCTATGGGAGGGCATGGTTAACTCTATGTTGAAGATCTTGAGTCATGTTCTCACATGATTTGCATGTGATTTGAGAGTGCCACATCACCACCTTAGGCTCCATTTTTCCTATTTGTGGAATAGAAGTTAGTCAGAATTATGTTAAACTCTTTTATAAAGCGCTTTGGACAAGATTAATCTCAACATTATGTACTTAGAACATATTTGTCCTCATAGAACCTCACAGAACACTCAGGAAAGCACCCTGGTCACTACAGTCAGGGAAGTTTGGATAATTCACCAGAAAAAAAGTAAGGTGTCCACCTTAGAATGGGAAGAGTCCCCCACTAAACTCTTTTAGCTTCATCAGACAGCTCTGCTCACTCTGTAAAATCTAAGGTGACATTTAGAGATGAAGACATTTATATGGTGAATCCCTACATTCAATTAAAGATCACTCTATAAGTGACTGTATTAGTTTGAGCGAGTGACAACTTGTGATTTTGGAGCACAGACTATCCTTGGTGTGTCTGGACAGTTAGTAGCACACTGGAGGTATAAGTAGAGCTCTCAGACTCCTATAATATTTGCTGCTTTGCTTTATGGAGAATTGTTGTATTAACTTTATAAAAAGTTTGTTCTAATCACAGCTTGAAATTAGCGTATTTTTGGATCCAAAAACATAGAAAAAAATTGTTGGAAGGGATTTCAGGAGCTAATGGGATCTAATACCCTAGGTAGACTGGTGCCAACTCCAAAATTACATTAGTTTTCCCTGGACCTTCTCCAATCAAGTTTTTAATATCACCAAGGAGAGATATGCCACAATTAGTGACTCTCAGGATAATTATTATATTAATGTTTGACCATGTTAATTTTGACTTGTATTTTTTTCCTGATTGCACTCAGAATTTCTCTTGGTGCAATCTGTGACCACTATCTCATCTTTCACTGAGTACCTCCGAGAAAGAGTCTGGCTCCATCTTCCCTACATCTAATCACTGTGCAGTTGGTCTTTCCATATCAATTGCATCCAGTCACACGGTAAGATAGGCTTTAATTTCATTTGTCTAACAGGCATGTTCTTAGTTGATATCGTTCATATTTTCAAGGTAATAAAGCAATATAGTGATTGAAAAAAACAGAAATTTTTTCACTGAAAAATGCATCTGAATATTTATCAGTGAGTTTCAGTTTTCTATTGAACAGGCTTCTTCCATCAAGACATTTTATACAGACTGTCTGTGACAGCTTCTACAGGAGGAATTGCTGATGATAATCATCTATGCATTTTCAGCATGGATACTTCAGAAATCCCTGAGCACTCCTTAATAATTTTGTTCTTTCTGATATTTATGAAAATTAGTAAACTGTGAAATTAAGAAAGGACTGGTAAAAAGGGTCACAGTGTATTTTCCTGTGATCTGCAGAGCTAGGCTCAGATGAATCAAATAACAAAGACAAAGAACTCATGTAATTCCTTTTCATTATGAATCCTTAGCTGTTGTAAATGAAAGAAGCAATCTAAATCACCAATTCAAGCTGCCCTGAAAGCATCTTCGTTATGAAATAGAAGACAGACAAAATAATAAGGCAAAAATTATGCTTTCTCCACTACATGTAGATGTGTTGTGATGTTGAAATTTCCAAGACAGTCCCAGTCTTTACCCAATTTCTTGGTTGTTGAGGCACTTAGATTAGTAAATAAAGGAAACTACAACCTTGTTCTACGTCGAACCTTTCCCACAAAAGGGAGGTGGCCATAACCATTCTGTCTTCTGGGAATTTTCCCTTGCACATCCTGTTTTTCATATTGTTCCAGGCATTCCTGGTTGACCCCGAGGAACTGCAGCCTAGAGAGCATGCTAACAGCTAAACAGGATGAATAATCATGGCCCAGGGCTTGAACCTGAAACCTGTTTATTTTCTATTGTACACATTTCTTTGAGTATTCAGAGAGCTGTCCTTGTCTTCTGACATGTCAGGAGACATTCTTTTCATTTCCAAGGCTTTCAGTACTGTTCATTCTAATAGACAATCATAGTACAATGAATAATGTGCTTCCTGTGGCTTTCTTTGTCATCACATAAATCGCAAAGCTGTGGTTTAATACACATTCCCCCATTTCGCTGAGGCAGCAGACAGGAGGATTTAGAACATGTTAGACCTTCATCACAGCATTACCTGTTGGATGAGTCCTTCTGCCAAGACACACAAGTAACTTGAAACCTAAAACCAAAATAAAACAGTATATTCTTCCTAGAAAAAGTGCCATGTGTTGCCTTATTTGGGTGAAGTTAAACTGAAATTTTTACTAACCCACTTCCATGCATATTCTGAACTCTTCAAACAAATCTGTTTCAGCATTGGTAAAATGGCAGAAGTGGATGACAAGCAGGTTCTCAGATACACTGAAATCTGCATTCAGATACTAAAGCTTAAAATGTGTGCACTGCCAGTAATTCTGCACAATTGTATGATCACATAAAAAATGTAGAGTCATTGAAAACATATGTGTGATGGGTGGGAGCAAGAGGTACAGTTCTCAGTTGATGGAATTTGTTCTGTAGATCTTTGCTCTCCTGAAAAAAATTGGCAACTTCCTCTTGATTTCTATTTCACTACTTGAAAGAGCTGTTTTCCTCTGAGCTTTACATGTTTCATATAAGTATTTCTAGAATTAATTCAATGTGTTAGGAGTTTTACACTTGGAAAAAGCTAAAATGAAGGTAATTGCTCTGAGAATTTGGGATTTTGGCTTGGATTTATTTTCAGATTGCAAAGCAGTCTCCAGAGATATTTAGTGCTAACACTGACCTGTGTGTGACTGCAGTTTATTTAAAATAGTGCTCTAACCACAACATTTCTATACAGTCACAGCATTGTTTTAAATTCTAAGTGTTTTGCAGTAGCTTGATTATCAATTCTAACAGTTTTTCTAGAAATTCAAGCTAGCCTGACTGGTCTTTAATTCTCTGGCTCAATTGTTTTCAGCCATTTCAAGAAGCTTTCTGCCTGAACTAGGTCACTGCATTCAAATTCACTGACACTGAGGCATGATCATATCTGTGCTGGCTGCTCTTCTGGGAGGTGGGAAGTGGAATTGCAAATGGCAACGAGGTTCCTGCAAGAAGAGAAAACAAGCCTGGAAGACACTGGCTTATGAGTGAGCTCCCATCTCTACAAACAGTCCTTGCTATTCAAGGAGTTGTCCGGAGTAGAAATCTGCACTGGGACTTGCTGCTGACATCTTCCTGTGAAGGAAAATTACCTGAAGAAACTACCCCAGGATCATATTTTTTAGAATCAACTTAGGTAAATAAAGATAATGTGTGATAAAACATTAAAGTCAATGTCCAGATGTCAGTACAGGGGTAGGACTAAAGGTCCTGCCTTGAGGATGGGCTGGCTCAGCTGCAGAAGAATGAGCCGGTCATCAAAAAGGGATTTGTAATTTATGGACAAGAGAAGAGGAAGAAAGGCAGAAATGCCCAAATCCTTCACAAAGGACAAGGGAACTCTTGCAATCCACAAAAGCTCAAAGATGATCCCTATTGACTTTAAAAATGCCAATGCCAGGGCCAGTTGTCTAGATCTATAACAGGGATTTTGTGAGATCCTGTTCATCTGGAAAAGCTTCTGCTGTGTAGGAAGCATTAAGGCTACATTCACCTCCATGTAACCTGTATGCTCTCTTTGTTGATGCTATTTATATTACATTCCTCTTGTCACAGTCTTCAGGACAGAGGCAGAGGTCTTCCATCACACAGTGGTAATCCTCAAATAGGAATGATCAAGATACAAGAAAACTGCAGTGATGCCATGTGGTCAATCTTCTATAAACCTAAATATATTTATTTCTTGTCTATAAAACTCCTGAATGCAAGAAATCATACTGGAGCACACAAAATCTTTTATTCTAGGCTAATTTCCTGATTCCTTATTATTCAATTTCTATACTAATGAAATGGAGGGTGGATGCTCTTTTGAGCTGGTGCCCAAAACAAAGGCATATTTTAAAGCATTCCTGTGTCCAAAGGCAAAGGAGTTCCTTCAGATTGCCAACTTGGATTTACATGTTTTTATATCTGTTATGGACTGAAAGGAAAACTGGGATCAAAAGCAGTCCCAAGGCTCTACTATTGTTGTTCAGATTTTGTTGAATCAAGTGTTTAATACAGCCTGGTTTTCAGAGAAATTCCTAATTAGGAGTACAAGATTCACTACTTCATCTTACACAGGTGATCAAAGCTAATTAGGGACCTTGCCCAAAATCTGGATAAGCAGAGTGGAACACAGCTCTCTGTCACTGTGTACAAGGCCATCCATCCTTCCCCAGGTTTCTGTGTCTTTTGCTGCTCTCTGGCACAAACAGCAGTGATGCTGATTCAGAGGGGGCACCACAGGTGGGCACAGACAGCAGGGCTGGGACAGCAATTCCCAAAAACAAACATGATGCACCCAGCTGGGATGGAGGCAAAGAGAAAGATGGGGAAGGTTTAAGGCCTTTTGGTGTCCTCACCCCTGTATGAATTTAGCTCCATTGGATCCAGCATCTCGACTGAGCCCATGTCCCAGGTCTCTGTGACCTCCTGCAAAGAAATAAGTTGTAGATCACACCCATATAACAGGGTCTGAGGCATGGGAGCCAAGTCAATTATAACTCAGCAGCTCAGCTAAGGTTCAGAAGCATAAAAATCCTTGCATTTGCTTTTCTCTGCACTATTCCTCATCTTTGAAACTGGGATAATGCTGACCTTCCTCACACAGGGGTTGAAAGAAACCCATTAAGGTTTGTGACCAGAAATGAAAGCTAGAAGGTTAAGTGGTTGCTGTCCATGCCAATAATTCATCACACTGGGTGTAAAATTAGAGTTCACAGTGACCTTTCCTTTCCTAAAATATTCTTTTGGGTCAGACTCTGGTATCTCCTCTAAATCCAGAACACACACATCCATAACAGTAGATCTGTTGTAGGTTTGCTGTGGTAAGAGCTAATCAGAACATTTAGCTCTCATTTTAATATTAACAACTCTTACTATTAATCAGATATCAAAGTTCATGCAAATCCTTCCAGGCAGATAAATATTTTTTATTACTAGCATAAAACTGATGATAAATTAATTGCTCCTCATTTCCATAAACACATCCAACAGTAGACTGTCTTTCCTAGGTAATACAATTACCTTTTAATTATTTCCTTGTCTTCCTGAAAATGAATGTGAGAGAGAGAGAAACACATAAATTTATGTATACACTAGAATGTTGAAAAAACTTCCCTTACATGGGTGTAAGCTTTTATGTAGGACTTCACTAATGATTTCTGCATCAGCTACAAATTTTCAGGTTCATCAGAGTAATTATGATTCCTGGCTCCAGCTCCTGTCATAAATGAACCCTCATTTTTATGTACGCTTCTGCTGAGAAAATTATGGCTAGTCTTAAAGTCCTTGGGTTCCCGAGTTACTTGGAAACACTTGATACATACATTTGTATGCATGCACAGCTTTGCCAAACACTGTCTTTTTTTTTTTTTTTTCAGGGACCGGGGCAGGGGAAGATCATTGAAACTTCTGCAAAAAGGCTGTGATACCCGACTGTGTTCTTTAGTCATTGTCAGCATTCTCCCTCCCCTTTTAGAAGGAAGGAAACAATTGCATGAACCCGTGAAAGTCATTGAACAGGCTGAGTCTTCTGGCCCTTCTGAAAAATATCCAGAGACAGCCAAAAGTTCAAGACGACAATAAAGGCAGGGTGTAGAATGTTGGCAGAGACAGGAGACAGGATTGGGAGCAAAGCGGACAGTGACATTTCCTCTCTCTTTCGCTACAACCAGCCCTAGGGAATTCAGATGGAAGTGAAGCGCCATCTTCTACTGTCTCCCTCCCTGCAGCCAGACTGAACATGAAGATGTGCTTTGATGCAGCTTTATTCAGGGAAGGTGACAAATCACTGAAAATTATAGAAGATCAGAGGTTCTGAATAGAGAGGAATTCCCAGTTGTGCTTGTGGCTCCACAGGGCTCTGATATGCAGGGCTGTGCTCTGTCCCTGGCAGCTTTACAAGGGTTGCAGGGTACCTGCATATGAGGAAACCCTACAAGGATTTCCAGCCTGGAAGCTCTGGAAATGCACATGCACTGGAGGAAGGATGTTCATACACACCAAAGTGGCTACCAGCGTGTGGGATCATTCCTGTTTCTGCATGTGGATATGTGACTAACAATGCCAAAAAGTGTATTGAAACCTATAATGAGTCCCAGAAACTTCTCACTGGTAGTCATAAAAATCTTTCCTGGGCAGTAGAATCCATCTGAAATCTCTGTATACTGTCTCTTAGATGAAAGTAGGCAAATGAAATTGAATTGCATAAGTGACTACACTGGGGACCAGGGCTGCAGGTAGTTAACAGTATCAATAGTTACCTGCTACCAAAAAAGCTCCTACCTATGGAGAACATCTTTAACCACCAGAAAGGTTCTTTTTTCTTCTTGTCTTTGTTTGAAACTTGAGGCTGTGTCTCTTTTATTAGATTCAACAGTGGCAGGGAGCCTTTGTAGGTAATGAAAGTCATTGTCTCTACTGCCAAATTGCCAGAATGGACCCCAGAGTGGCTTCACTCAGGGCTGGAGATATGGACCAGTAGGTAGGTCAGGCCCGTTCCCAACAGGAACCTTGGATGTCACTACCCTGATTTGAATGTTAATAGAGTATAATAACATGAACCTAATTCTATCCCATACACATCAGTTTGATGCCAGCAAGAGATTCCCAGAGCCTGGAGAGGGATCACAGGTCAGCTGAAGAGCACCTGGAGGGCAGCGCAAAGGCTACTCCAAGTAATTTGGCTTCATTGAGATCCCAACTTGAATGCCTCTATCACAGACACACTCACCACGGGGAATAAAGAGGAATTAGAGGTGTGCACCTGCCTGCAGGGCTGTGATTTATGGGCATCACAGAGATGTGGTGGGATGGCTCCTATGACTGGAGGGTTGGAGTGGAAGCAGCCAAGCTCTTTGGCAAGGACAGGCAGGGACACAAGGAGGGTTGACACCTTCTACATCAATAACCAGTTGGAGTGCACAGAACTCCACCTGGGGTTGGATGAGGAGCTGACTGAGAACTCCTGGGTCAGGATTAAAGGGAGGGCAGGGGCTGGTGACACTATAATGTAGACCTGTTTCAGGTCACCCAACCAGGAAGACTGAGGGCATGAGGCCCTGTAGAGACAGATGGGAGTGACCACACCTTTCCAAGCCTTCATCCTCCTGGGGGACTTCAACCACACCAATATCTGTTGGAGGGAGGACACAGCAGGGCATAAGCAATCCAGGATGTTCCTGGGAAGTGTTGATGACAACTGCCTTCTCCAAGTGATAGAGGAGCTATGAGGAGAGGTGCAATGCTGGACCTTGTTCTGACTAAAAAGGAGGGGTTGATGGAGAATGTGAAGCTCCAGGGCAGCCTTGTCTGCAGTGACCCTGGAATGGTGGAGTTCAGGATCCTTAGGGCAGCATGGAAGGTGCACAACAAGCTCACTGTTTGGACCTCAGGGGAGAAGACTTTGGCCTCTACAGGGATCTGCTTGGTAGAGTGCCATGGGGTAAAGCCCTGGAAGGAAGAGGGGGATCAAGAAAGGTGGTTAATATTCAAGGATTGCCTCCTCCAGTACCTAAAGAGGCCTACAAGAAGGCTGGAGAGCAACTTTTGACAAGGGCACGTAGAGATAGGGCAGGAGGGGATGAATTTAAACTGAAAGAGAGTGGGTTTAGGTTAGACATGAGGAAGAAATCCTTTCCTGTGAGAATAGTGAGACACTAGAACAAGTTGCTCAGAGAAGCTATGGATATCCCATCCCTGAGGATATTCCAGGCCAGGTTGGATGGGTCTCTGAGCAACCTGGTCTAGTTTAAAGTGTCCCTGCCCATGACAGGGGAGTTGGAACTACATCACCCTTAAGATCCCTTCCAACACAAACCATTCTATGATTCTGTTAATGTAGGTTTTTCCATGCTCCAGTGGTAGAGAACAATCCAGATATATTTAACTTCTTGGAACACATGTATTTTAAACTTTTGGGGGATGAAATGATAATTACAAAAGAGATCAAGAATTTGTTTTACATAATATGTCAGCAGAGTATGCTTTGCATGATATTATAACGTGCACTTCAGTACTGGCAATTATATATCTCATTGTAGAAATCTCACTTTTGTAATTAATGTTGCTTCATTTTCTACTGGGAAATATAATTCGTGAGTGGAATGGAAAAACCTTAATGAATCAATGTCAGTGTTCAAAGGCTTGAAAAGCCTGTGGCAGAAATTATAGGTGTATAAATGATACAAGCAGGTAATCCTATCACAACCTAACAAGACCCTATTTATCTTCAAGGCTGAGGTAACTGATACCCCGTCTTTCAATAAAAGCCACATTTGTTTAAAATTCCTTTTCACATACTGGTTTGATGAAACTAATTCTACCTGTTTAGCGATTAATTTCCTAATGTAAAACTAGCCACCAGCATGAAAAAAAAAAAAATCTTCAAAGAAGGTTAAGTTAAAATGTTTATTCTCTTGACCAGTATGCTAAAGGATTATACATATGGTTCATATTCTGCTAAGAAGTGGGAGATTTTTAAGCTAATCCTGCTCTTTATAGTTGTCTGTCCATCATGGGTGAGCAATCATTCTGTTCTTCACTCACTTCTTGTGTTCAGCTGTTTAAATGTTTAGGAGTCATAGGAAAAGTTTATCAGTGGCAAAATGTGTAGGTGCTCAGAGAAATTATCTGAAGGCAGTCTGAAGTCTGAGAGTGTGCAAAATGTCCCTTTGTACTACTGACGATGAACTTTCTTGTGAAATGTGAGGTTGCTTAGCTGTGTCTGGGGGGTGGCACAGGACAGCATCCTGCATGTGAGAAATACGTGGTGAATACATGGAGGATGGAGGCACAAGAGAAGAACTTAAAGTCTGGTTAAGTCACCTCACTGATTCATTGCTTATTTCAAAGCTGATGCAAGATAAGTTGTCTTCCACTGAGCTTACAAACTGCTGAAGAAAATGAGACAAGTTGAAAAACTTAATGGAAGAAGTGTTCTGCAGGTAGCATTTTGATTGTAAGGCACACCCAGATCATTGAGGATGTTGGCACCTGAAAGTTTGCCTTGGGAAAATGAAAAACATGCCAGCTTGAGCACAAAACAGGAGCTTAGGCATTTACTAAACATTCCGATATCAACAGTTTGTGTTTTATCTGTTAAATAAAATTTTAGGAGCTTTGTGGCTTAAGAAAACCTCAGTCATTTTATACATCTGTTAAAGGCGTTCTGGTTCATTCCTCACTTGCTGAGTTACTTTTTTCCCCTCTTCTTAATGTCACTCTTGATTTGCTGTGATGTGGGTTGGCTTTTGAAATGCTCTTATATGGACTTGAAAAACCTGATCTTCTACCAAGTCAAAGGCAAACCTTTCAATTACTTTAGTGAAGGTGATCCTCAGTTGTCATCTAGAGGTGAAAGTCCCTCTCTACTGCAAGCCTGGGAAGAAATGAGAATGAAAACATGAATGAATTTCTCTGTCATGAAAGTCACATCTGAGTGTTCAGCACTGCATTTTTATCTGGTATTTATTTAGCATTGTTGAAGTACAGCCCTGAAGGATAACTTCTCATAAAAACACCGTTCCATGTGTGAAATTTGGAAATGATTAGAAATCTCTTTAATTTCCAGTTTTTTCCCTTAAGAAACAGCTTCCTTGCCTTCTGAAACATGAGGGGGGAAAATGGTTTAACATTTTTGATCCCAAATTTGGAAATTTGAAGGAAAAGGCGATTTTTCTGAAAATTATGGACTCAGTGCTTTTTACCTCCATCAAATCTTCCTTTAAAGTGACTGCACTCAGTTTTTGCTGTAAAACTGCATGTCTCACAGGCAAAACATGATTCATCTCTCTATGAGTTAATCTTTCATCCCTGAAGAACTGGAGGTGCTTTTTGTAGGGATGGGGTTTCCTTTGGTCCAGAAGGGAGAGGTTAAGGTGTATTAGCACAGGTCATAAAGGCAGTTTCTTCCCAGAGTATGTACTAATGAGGCAGCTGCCCCAGCTTGATTAGAATGACAGTCATTACCTCACTCCTTTGCCTTTGCAGAAGTGTTATTTTTAATTGGAAGCGGCACTTGCAAATCCCCTCATCCAGTTCATTACGAAAGAGCATTGTCAGGAGTAGATGGCAGCGTGATGCATGAGCAGGGCACTGTGCGTGCTCTCGCCTCGTGCCGGCTCCGTGCGTTCCCTCCCGGTGGAGCAGACAGTTTATTGAACACTCTGGCTGCTCAGTGAAAGGATAAAGTGTGTAAGTGATGAGCACAAGGACCCTTATGTGTCACATCGGCGCTGACCCTTAGCAGGAAAACTGATTATTGCTCTTGAAATGCTCTTGAGGATGGTACCTGCCTCTGGCTGCTGATTCTGTGTTGAGGAGGAAAGGAAGCTAATGGGAGGGATTAGATGGGAGGTGATGAATAACTACTGAAACGGACCCAGTGTGCACTCCTCCCACTGCAGGTACAGAAACTGATTGTGTTTGTGCTCTCACAAAGGGGAGTTTTATCCTGTCTGAGATTCCCAGTCCTATGAACATCAGTTTTGTGGGGAAGATACACAGTGCTTTCTGTTGTGGGAGGAGCGCACCAGGCTGTCTGTGTGGTGCACATTCTGAGGGTAAGCAGGCAGGACAGCCAGGTGAAATCAATGCAGACAGTGTCCTGAAGAGAGGAACCTTCATTTTGCAGCTTACTCTTGAAAGAAGTGCTTTGAACTCTGGAGAAATCCTTTGGTAACCATCAGTGTTCCAGCACCCGGCAATTCAGTTTTGCATTTTGCAGTCATGCATTCATGAGATGTATTTTCTAGGTCTGCCTCATGTTACCCAGCACTGTCAGACTTTCTAGGCCATCAATTAAATATACAGTTATTGTTCATTTTAGTGATTTTAAATTTGAGTGTTCGACCCCTGAAAAGGAAATACATCAGCCTCAAAGGCTTCTCCAGAAAAGGCCATACTGCAAGGCGCTGAATCCCAGTCAAACTCAATCCCAATTAATTTGTTTTCTTTATATCTCCAGCAAGTCTTCTTAAAAACTAGAATATCTCATCCTTTACCTCGTGCTCTACCTGAGGGATCTACTTTAGATGTTACTACACCTAAATACCTAGATATATGTGTAGAAAGTAAGCTTACAACTTAATATCTTGGGTTTTATAACCAATTTCTAACACCATCCTTTGCTGTAACTTTGAAAATTGCCTGCCTTGTTCCAAATTAATTTTCTTGCCTTTTTTTATTATTATTTTTATTTTTCACTTTCTTTTCATAGATCCGTTTTCTTCCTTCCCCATGCCCTCTAGAAGACTGCTTAATCTTCCATTAAGGTGGGATCCAGAACCCACTAAGTCAGTGGAAAGCTCAGCAAAGATTGAATTAAAACCTTCAAATCTTCTTGAAAGCTCATCTATCTAGAGACTCTGATAACAAAAAGATAAAGATGGTACCTTGCATTTTTTTTCTGAGACTTTTATAAAACCTGCAGGCAGGTACATGGGATGTATTGTATTGATATGATATGCATGTATTTTATCAACTGTGATAAAACATGTTCATCAATCTTTCTTATTGCTGTTCTTTTTCACATAACTGTGGCACATTCTGAGCATAAATACACTCTTTATTTTAAGATTCTATAAACTAAACAATCTGGGTTCCAAGAAAAAAATTAAAAATAGATAACTTCAGAGGACTTCTTTCTCTAAAACTAGGACCTGGGATGAATCTTCTCTTTGGACAATCTGACCTTTTTCTCTGAGTCTGAAGAGATTATGTCTTTTTTTTTTGTTTTTCGCAGGCTCCTGATTAGACTGGGGTCAATGTCTGTCTGAGATGATAGAATTTCTATATGTATCTGTTCACACACAAATAGCTACTTGAGGGACAGGTTTTTAAGTTCATTTTATAGCTAATGGAGGTCTCACCTAGATTCCACTGTGAGATGGAGGCACCTCATTCCATGACAGGTGTCCCACCTGGCTTCCTCCTACCAACTGAAGTAATCCCATGTACTGTCAATCACACAAATCTGCCTCAGAAATCTTCCAGCATTTGGAATCACTAGGTGCAGGTTAGATTGAATACCCTAGAGATCTAAAAATAGTCCCAGGCCTTTACCTTTAAGAAAAGTATAGCACTGAGTGGAAGAGGAGCTTGTGTCTGGATCACAAGTGAAAGGACTCAGCTGGCAAATTATTACTTTCTTGTCATATCTTAGGTGACTGGAACACCTTTTCCATCACTCTATTGCTACAGAAAGGCATAGTTCTCCTCATGAGGCTGCACCTAGAGACCTTTTAGTTTGGTATCTAAAATAACCAGATAAGGTCTGAGAAGGTTCCACGCATTCCTAACATGGTACTGGATAGGTACATTCAAGCAAATTAATCTACCTTTTAGGTTTAAATATCTCAGTTCAGAGCTGAGTCCCATCCCTGTGTGCTCTCTAGCTTTCAGAAAGCTAAAATAGGAGGAAATTGATTCCTGCTGTTGGTATAGATTCCTGTTCTGGAAATATTAGAGAAAAGGCATCAAAATAGAAATAATTACCTTTGTGCTGGCTTCAAGGTGACTGAAGATGGAATCCTTACCTGCATGCTAATTTCTGTCAGATCACTCCTAACAGAGGAGCCTACACCACTACAGAGACCTTTCATGTACCAAAATTAGATGAGATAAACCCAGTCTCACATGTCTATTAAAAAATCATGCCAACTTGAGGAGTATCCTAATTACCCCTTGGAAGCATTGTGCTGGCACTGTGTCTAATAAATACACATCAGTAGAACAGAGCACGAATACTCCTCATAGCGTAGTTTTGCTATATTATTTTAATTACATTTTCAGACATATATATTGGGAAGTGAATGTCTTCCAATTGATAGTTCAATTGTGCTTCTAAGATTTTTGTGCTGTCCTGGTGTGTATGCCTTACCCAGCATCTTTGCTTGATGACCTAAAAATATTTAAAACCTTTTTTCATAACTAATAGTCTTGTTTAGGTGTGGTGTAAAAGCGTCATTCTTCACCCAGGAGCTAATCTCTTCCAAATACTGGGCTATTCAGTGATGGTAATGAGGGGAGGATAATTTGTCATATGTGTAGTACTAGTATGCAAGTCTTTGCTTAGTCTGTGAGTCATTTCTCCATTTTTAGTTGAAAACAAATGTTGGAAGGGGCTTGAGGAATGTAATGACCCCTCTAAGATGCCAGGAACACAAAAAATGCAGAGGCATGTCCATTCCTGATAGTTTTAACCCTTTTGATTCATTATTTGCAAATAACCGACACACTTCTCTGGAAAAAAGGGTAGGAATTTGTGGTCAAGAATGACCAAAGAAATCTAAGAATAATATTTACTTGTCCTTACCCATAAGGAAATTTTATGCCCCAGTAGCATGTCCTGGCCTGAACACAGACCGGGCTAAATCTGAAAGGTGACTTCAATCAGCTGCATTTGTAGATGGCCTTTGGCAAACTTCCCCATAAACTTGTCCAGGAAAGGTGGCCTTAACTTTGGATTAATTTTCTATATGAGATCAGTAGAAGGGGTCTCTGAAAAGTTGGAGAGACTCTGCAGTGTTTAAGAAGGAAGGGAAACAACCTTCTCTGCGGGAATGCCTGGTTATTTGAGCCTAGATGAACACACCAGCAAGGGCGTGCATTGTAATCTCAGTTCTGGAGCCTACATTCCCATAGGGAACCCAAAATTTTGTAACTGCCATGAAAACACCCAAAAAACTGCCATAAATAAAAGTTTCAGGAAGGATTTTGGATTGCCTGATAGTGGGAGCACACTATTTAGTCTATACAGTTGGGTTCAGCTATTTAAAGAAGCTTCAAAAACTTGTGCCAAAAGTTTCCTTTTAGCCAAATACAATAGAAATTCTTTGCCATTCTTGCTACTTTGTCCTGCTGCACATTGCTGGTAATGAGGTCCTACATTTCTGAAGGAAATGACAAATCTATTTGAATATTCTGTATCATATAGGCCAATTGGAATAATGCAATTAGGTTTATTAGTGAAAAAAAGCAGTAACTCTAGAACCTGTTTTATCCTGCATGAAGGTAGCCCACACCAAGGGTTGTGCCAGAGCCCCACAGCCTGGTAACAAGACCTGCTGATAACTAAAATTAAATGAGTTGTTCATTTTCACCCAGCTTGTACTGGGATTCCTGGCCAAGCCTAGTTCTTATCCATTTGTGCAAGAAAGAGATTTCTGAAATGCATTTTTCTTTTTTTTAATTGTGTTTTCTTAAAGCTGATGCAGAATCTTCGGAGAACACTGAAATACCCTGTAAATCGGGACTTGATCTTCTTCCAGCTGTGGTCCAGACTCAGCTCATTTTTGCAGTACAAAAGTTTAGTCTCTCTCACAGGTTGTTGACTCACAACATGAAGGTGCCAATTGATACTCATTGACTAGGAAGGTAATTTAGAGAACTAATTTTGACCTGACATCTAATCCTGGTGATTGATGCTAGTAGAACTCAGTTAATCTGTGGATTTAAAAAATATTGTCTAAGAAGTTTCACAAGTCTCTCACCCACCAGCAAAGACAGATTATCTAGGGCTTAGTAAACAAGCACAAATTTCAGTGGAGCAACTCCTTAGTGAATTTTTGCTGGAGGAAAATTTATTATCTTCACAGCTGCCATAGGAATTAATGTACTTTTTATGAAAGAAAAAATCTATTTCAAAATATCACCAAAGCCAGGCATAGCTGAGCACTTTTTTTACTTTGTTCTAGTGAATTATGGCTTCACCTGTTTCTTCACCAAAGATGGCACCTTGCAGTAAAGACAGGTGTTTCTTTTCAGTAAGAATTCCATGCAAAAAGGGTAAATGCTTGTTGACAGACAGAACATGCATCTTCAGTATGGGTGTGGTTGGTAACATCCATTTTGTCTCGTTCAAACTATGCAGGAATTCATCAAACTTCAATAATTCCCTTGAACCCCCTATTTATTTCAATAAAAATGTAACTTCAAGTGCTAAACTATTTTTTTATACTACAAAATCTTAACTGGCTAGGTGAGAGATCCTTATTCCCCTTCAGAGTGTACCTCAAGGTTGTCTTTAGTGGGTTAAACGAAGTTCTTCCTGTGCTTTAGCATCACTCAAAACAATCAACTCCACCATTTAAACAAGAATGGCCATGAGGCTGCAGACATATATCCTCAATCTCTTAGTGATAATTAATCTCAGAGGCCTGTATTGCACCTCTGCAACATTTGAGAACAGACTAGTTTTAGTTATTTAACATTGTAGCCAGACAACCAAACATATATCTTTCCTTCTCTTTGGAAGATTTTCCTCTAATCATTAGTTTAATGGTTTATTATTAATAATTTATTATATTCCCAAGCTCAAACCTAACTCCCCATTGATGCGATATCTCATCATCACTGCATCCAACCCTATATCTGAGGGGTTTTCAGGCTGGAAAATCAGAGAGACCAAGAAAGAGACAGATTCTATGTACTCGTAGATAGATATAAAAATAAGCGTCTTTGTTTGTATGTAGAAGTTAATAAACAAGCATCTACACATACAAGTATTAATTTAAAAAAAATTAAATTTGCAAAAGTACTGCCTTCTTTAAATGCTTAAATAAATAATGTTATCTCTGAACAATGGTACCACTTTTTAATGATTCTCTTAACTAATATTAAATGTAACTGAAGGCATGTGAACACACAAAGGCCGTTATTTCTGTATCTGAACATCTGTTGTTGCACCAGCTGCTGGGTGCCATTAATTTCCAACTTAGAGATTGCAAAACATTACATTTCTTTTAATGGCTCATCAAAATTATAGGCAATTGTTGTAGCCATACCAGCAGTCCCAGGAGTCTAAGCACATTGTGGTTTACATAGTCATCAAGGTAACAGAGTACTGCAAAAGTTTTGAAGGAGGATTAGGTTGATCTCCATATACCTGAAGAGTTTTTTCTATGTGGGGAGGAAGAATATGGAAGAAAGATGTTTTAAGTCCTTCCCCTTTGACCAGATTATTTAATTTATCACCCTTTTAGGCTCTGTTATAAATTAGATGTATTCAACAATGACAAAAATGTCTTCATTAATTTGATTTTCCCAAGTTCAACTTGGCCTCTGAACTGTTAATGAAATCCAAGAAACCTATAAAATATGCACAAAGCTACCTAGAGTGAGGTTCATCTTATGTTTGCACAGTGGTGCTGGCCTTGTAAATCTAAGACACAACTTTTAAAGCTTACAGAAGTCTGAAACAAAACACCCTCAGTACTTGTATCACATTTACAGCCACAACTCATTAATTTCAACAAGGCCAAGTACAAAGTCCTGCACCTTGGTTGGGGCAATCCCAAGCACAAGTACAGGCTGGGCAGAGAATAAATTGAGAGCAGCCCTGAGGAGAGGAACTAGGGGGTGTTGGTGGATGAAAAGCTGAACATGAGGCAGCGTGTGCCCAGGTGGCCAATGGCATCCTGGCTTAAATCAGGCACAGGGCCACCAGCAGGACCAAGGCAGTGCTGGGCACTGGTAAGGCCCCACCTTGAATCCTGTGTCCAGTTCTGGGCCTCTCACAGCAAGAAAGAGATTGAGGGGCTGGAGCGTGTCCAGGGAAGGGCAATGGGGCTGGAGAAGGGTCTGGAGCACAAGTCTGATTGAAACACGGAGTTTTAAACGTCTAAATATTAGGATTTTAGTTAAAGGTTAACCTTGTTGAAATTAATTAAAATAGACCTAATAAGCAAACCCAGCTGGGGTTAATTAAGAAAATTAATGATTAAGTAGAGAGTTAGACCTAGAATAGGTTTTAAGATGTAAGTAACTGATGACTTGTTATTTTATATTTGTTCAGCTGTGCTTATAATGAGAAACAGAAAACACTGATTAATAGATCTAAAGAAATTTAGACAATTACTAATTTTTTATTTGAAGCCCTATTCAAAAGTAATGGAGGGAGAAACTGGAGGTCCTCCGAGAGCAATATGTATTGTCAAACACTAGAAAGGTAGAAAGGTCAAAGCAAGATAGATGAGTTTTATTTCCTCATTTACGACCTCTCCCCAAAATCACAGACCACCAACCCAATTCAAGGAACTAACTATGTATGCTTAATGACTTTTTAGTTAATTACCATATGAAAAGGAGAATGGGAGGCATCAATGTTATAAATATGCATTTGTATTTTGAATATTTAGAACTTTTGTAGATAAATAGACTTTGTATTGCTTTGTAACTTTACACTGCATATTAGGGAGCTATCCCACGTGGGGCCCAGTGCTGGAAATAAACATACACTTTCTAACCCTGAGGAGTCAGAGAGTCTTTGTCCATCCTAGTTGGGTATCGGTACTAGATCTATGCCCATATTTTGGTAAATCATGATGAGGAGCAGCCGAGGCAGCTGGGGGTGTTTAGTCTGGAGAAAAGGAGGCTCAGGGGGTACTTTATCACTCTCTATAACTCCTGAAAGGACCCAGATGGGGCTCAGTCTCTTCTCCCAAGTAACAAGTGATAGGACAAGGGGAAAAGACCTCAGGTTGCACTCGGGGAGGTTTAGATTGGATATTAGGGAAAGTCTACTCACCAAAAGGGTTAGTCACTGGAAGAGGCTGCCCAGGAAAGTGGTGGAATCACCATCCCTGGAAGTGTTCAAAACAACTTAGGAGCATGGTTTTGGTACTGGTTGGATTCGATTATCTTATCTTATTATCTTATTATCTTATTATTTCCCAACCTTAACAATTCTGTTTCTGTGATTCTGGGTGAGCTCCAAGTAATAGGAATACGTTTTGCATTATTTGGTCTAATATGAGGCCTCAGTGTCAGGCTGTGAAATCATGTAAGACAGCCATCCATTATTTCTTGAATTTCAAAGTGGAAAAAAACCACAGAGATGAATCATAACTATGCCTCAAGGCAAAAGCAGTCACATGGGATTCAGAGATGACATCTACAGAGTGGTATGCAGCTGTACATGAGCTGGTCTGCACCATTCAGGACTGGGGCTCTCACTCAGGGGCTACCCATAAAACCAAAATACGCATAGGTCGTCTTCTCTACTTTTGAGCAATTTCTGTGGTTTTTCTTTCCATTCCCCTTATGTTTGCTAATTTTCTCTCCCCCTATCCTCAGTGCAGGCAGAATGACAGCATCTCTCCCTGTCACTGTGTACCATGCAGGTTCCTCACCAGGCTCACTCCTCTGTCTACCCACAGCATTTCTGAGTGAGGAAACTGTAGTATGTCTCTTGCTATTACTTTCAGAGAAACATGACTTTAAAGATTTTTCTATGAGCAATTAGGTTACACTGACAGCATGATGAATTTCTGTAGTTTACTCGTTTTCTCAAAAGGAAAAAGAAAATATTTAAGACTCCTGAAAATGGCAAACAGTTCGGGTGAAATAGGGCAACCTAAACCCAGCACTACAACTATCTGTAGGAAACCCCAAGATACTCTAAGTCTCCTGAGATAAGGCCACTTGAACACCAAACAGAAAGAAAATGGGCTAACGGGTTTATATCCTAATTTAGTCTGGGGTTTTTTTGGCAATTCTCCCTCTTCCGCTCTGTAGAGTCTAAAAGATAATCACTTTATCATGGAATCATAGAACATAGAATGGTTTGTGTTGGAAGGGATGTTAAAGATCATTTAGCTCCAACCCCCCTGTCATGAGCAGGGACACCTTCCACGAGACTGAGTTGCTCAAAGCTCTGTCAACCTGGCCCTAAACACTTCTGGGATTTCTGTCACTTGTAAAATCATGACTTTTCTGAATGCTTGTAGCTGCATTTCGCTTTTCTTGCTTCTTCAACTGCTGTACTGGACAAGCTCCTGTGACTGCAATGTGTCCTGGTTGAGGCTTGCTTGCCTTGCTGTAAATTAGAGTTGAAGGGACTGTGCCTGTGGTGGAGAATGTGCTGGGATAGGTAATTTTCTTCTTAGTGGCTAATATGGGGTTATGTTCTGGATTTGTTTCTGGATTATCAAATAGAGTTGATACTACACTGTTTTAGCTGAGCAGAGCTTGCACAGAGCCAAGGACTTTTCTGCTTTTCACCCAACTCCACCACTGAGGAGGCTGGGGGGGACAAGAAATTGTGAGGAGGCTCAGAGAGGACAGCTGACCCAAGGGACATCTCACACCATATGGCATCATGCTCAGCATATAAAGCTGGGCAAGAATGAAGAGGGGGACATTCAGAGTGGATGACAAACACCATTTGTCTTCCCAAGTCACCATCACATATGAGGGAGTCCTGCTGTTCTGGAGATGGCTGAGCACCTGCCTGCCCATGGGAAGAGGTGAATGAATTCCTTGGTTTGCTTTGCTTGTGTGCACAGCTTTTGCTTTACCTGTTAAACTGCCTTTATATCAACCCACAAGCTTTTTCACTTCTACTTTTCTGATTGTGTCCCCCATCCCACCGTGGGGATAGTGAGTAAGTGGCTGTGTGGGGCTGAGTTGTCAGCTGGAGTTAAACCATGACACTGAAATCCTGTGCACTTATAAACAACTGGGGGAGAGAAAGCTCTGAAGAAATCCCTTTTTTTTGCCTGTCAGGTGCTGTGCTGCCTGCTAGAAAGTCAGCACATGTCGAACTAGACTAAAATTTACCATTGCTAAGCCTCGGTAGTTAAAGAGGACTTTGCTGTTTCTCACAACAGGAATTGGATTAAATGCAAGTGTGTCACTCTTATTTCATGGCAGCTGACTTTGTAGTAATGCAAGTAGTTCAAGAACAAGTGCCTTTTGGGAATATGGTGAAGGATGGTACACACTGGGCTTTCTAATCTAGGACTCAATGGAGAAAGTTAATGAAAACCAGGGGCTGCTCGTTAGAATTTCTTATCATTCACCTGGATCACTTTCTGGACCAGAAAGAACCCAGTTCTGAGCTCCTCAGTACAAGAGAGATGTAGAGATCCTGGAGCTAGTCCCGTGTAAGACTGAGAGGAAATACACATGGGATCTGCACCTCTATAGCCAGATGACATTAGGGTACACTGTGCCCCTGTGAACATCAGAGCCTCGCACTCCTGTGGGTCTGCTGTGCCACTCCCTTGAATCCACAGAGTCCAATAAACCCAGTTTTCCCCTTCTTTGACCTGCCTGGAAGCAGGGCCCCTCTAGTCCTGCTCATAGTCTTCATTACACATTTGTAAATATGAATCAGAAGTTCCTTTATTAAGACTGCAAGTAAGAAAGCCCTTCTACTATGTCTGGGGAACTGCCCGCTAGGAACTGGAGCAGCAATTTTCCTGAAAGGACCCCCTTCTGTGGTTTTTTTCCTTGCAACTCACATACTCAACCCTTGCCTCTAGGGCTGAGGAACATTTTCCATTCCACTTCAGGATTATTCACTAGTTCAGGGATGAAGTTCTAGAGCACTGGATGTGTCCACTGTCCCAGGCATTTGCCCATACTAACCCACACATAACTATTCAGCCAGAACTGGGGCAACAATATGAACACTTTGGTTTGAACATACCAAGGATATTCAAAATGCTCCATGTCTATTGTAACTGGCCTGGAGGAGAGCAGAGGAAAATGTTCCCTCTTTTTTCCCCCCATAGATTTGTGCTCCAAGGAGTAAAGGTAAAGAATGTAATTTTAACAGTTCCTGAGAGATGGCTCCTGAAGCATGGGTATGATGGCAGTGTTAAGTACAATTACCAAATTAGCATCCTGACCCGTAATTTTATCATATAAGCCAGTGTTACACAGTGTGGGAAAATGATAACTTTAATCCAGCCCCCAGAGATGATAAACAGCACAACAGGGAACACACACAAGTGAGGTGTTAGATAACACAACCCTGAAAACAAGCACAAAACCCCTGACAGCAAATAAATCAACACTGTGACCTGTAAATATTAAACTAATAAAATAAAAGCTTACAACAATTTGTTTTAACATGGTCTGATGAGATTTATCTACCGCAACCCTTTGTGCTCCCCACTGAGTGCTGTTACCTCTCCTTTCTCCCTCAACGGATAGAAAGTGTCCACCCCACCAAAATATGTTGCAGGAAACAGCTTTGGTCTCTTTGTCTCTCTGTTGGTTCATGAGGGCATCTAAAAAGCCACATTAAATTAGCTACCTAATTTCTGAAGGGCTAAAATTGTGTGAGATGACTCCCACTCACAATTGCTTGTATAAATTCACATAGGAAGACTCCAACGAACTTTGATTTCCTCTGTTGTAGGTTAACGATTTAGCCACTAAATTACCTTCATTCTTTTTTTAGTCTCTGACCTTGGCTGACATCTCTGGCTATTAGCACATTATAAATATTGAGCATTAGCAATACCATTTTTTTCATTGAAAAAATCTATAGGCATTTCAAAAGACAGTTGACAGATAATAAAATCTGGGCTAAATGAACCTGTCCATACCCTGCTTTTGGTAAGACAGTAAGGCCAACCTAACTCCATAGATTCACAGGATCATAGGATGATTCAAGTTGCAAAGGCTACTCTAGCCCAACCTACTGCTCAAAGCAGGTCCAGCTGTGGGCCAGACAGAATTGCTCATGGAGTTTTGCTCTTTGGCCTTGAAAACCTCCAAGAATGGAGACTTCATGACTCCACTCAGAAACTCTGACCAGTAATAATCATTGTCCCTTTACAGACGAAACAGACGAAGCTGTATCAGAAACAGCACAACTAACTAACTCCACTTGCATGATGACTTCGGTCCCCTATATCCTCCCAGTTCCATGAGTTCCACCTTCCCTCCCATTTCCAGGGCAGACTGGGGTGGTCTGGGCTGGGCTGTGGCTGATGCAGATGTACAGATTGGTTCTGTGTGATCCAGCTGCTGCCAGGCACCGCCTGTAATGCCCAACACCTTTGCCTCTGTCTCACTGAGCTCTAATTTAAATCTTTCTATTCTACTCAGCTCCCAATTATAATTATAAAGGAATATAATATCTTTCAGATATCTGGGGTGCTCTAAATTTGGATGAAATTGGCTAGTAGTTTCAAAATTTAGGGTAAAGCCAAGAGACTGACAGGTAGACTGCACGAATACATAAAGGTTCATTTCCTTAGGAAACAAGTCTGAGAATCCAATTACTGTATGATTTCTGTACAAGACTCAAAAACCTTGGAGCTGAGAAAAATGTAGTAAGCAGAATCTTTCCTCAAACCAAGAACATATTTAAACTTTTTGGCATTAAAATGGCATTATTTCCATAGCAAATTTGCTTCCCAGTGGCATGGAAGTTACATCCGTTTTTGCTGTTACGTGAAGACATTAATCCTACTTTAAATGTCTGTAGGCTTTTTAATCCAGCATCCCCGGTGTGATTACAATAATTAAGTTTGCCATGTAACACTCTAATGTGCAAAGTATGATTTGTGGGGAAAAGTAATGTATTTTATGAGACTAAGCAGTACTGTTGGGGACTAAATCAAACAAGCTTTCAGGAACACAAATTTTTGGTTTTTTCTTTCCAGGTTGTTCACCTAGTTTAACAGCGGCTTTGTGCCTCACACTTCTCTGAAATCACTGCCTTAGGCTGAGTCATACGTTGATGCTCCAATGAAAAAGGGGTTATTCCATAGAGAACAGGGATCAGCCACCATTTCCAAGGCAGTTTTCATGAAATAATAGATGGAATTTCAGATTTCCCCCCCTTCTACAAATTATTACACAATTAAGGACTTCAGTTAATACCCATGCCCTTCCTAATTGTTCAGAACTATTATGCTTAAAGATAGGAAAGGCATGTTGAAAGCAATGCAGCATTAAATGGTAAAAATACTGAAAGGAAAAGGATAAAATATGTACAGCCCTCTGTTCTTGAGGCTTCCCACTGATCTAACAGTGCAAAAATCACTGTTTGGGAAATTATGAAATTACAAGCAATAGATAATAAGGTTGAGTTGAAAATTATAGGTTTATTGACGATAACTGTTTAAAAAGAAGTTACACACTTTCAGATGAGTTGGGCAGAAGAACTAGTTTGCCTGTACTGCAAAAAAAAAGAGAAGAGGGAGGAGCTTAAAGAGAAATTAAAAGAGAACTTAGAGAGAACATGAAAAATTATGAGAATGATGATCATCAGGTTATCTAAACAACTGGAAATACTCTGACTGTTCTCAAATATTGTGTTTCAAATTTGATCCCTGTGTTTCAATTTTGATTCCTGTGTTTTGCATCTACAAGGAAACAAAAACTAATCTTAACTAGCTTGAACTTTCAATAACAGTCCTGAACCTGAAAGTGAGATCAAAAAATAAATAAAAAATAAAGTTTAAAAGAAAACATGTCTATATATTTTTTAAAATAAAAATTAAGAATTAAGAAAAAAGCAACAAAAGAAGGATGAAGCTACTGTTAACACTCATTAAAGTATCTTGTCTCTTCCTTACACCTATCCAGTCTACATTTTTCCTTTTTAATTTCCTGATATGAATTCCAACTCACTTGTGCTTATGAATTCACAACCCTTTGTGAGCACCTATGGTGGCCTAAGGAAAGAGTGAAGATGTCAAAGTGAAGGCAAAAGATTGTGAAGAAGATACAAATGGGATCCTTGCTTGGTGGCCATGCCAGCTAAAGAAGGTCACAGAATATTCCATCAGTTCTCAGCAGGAGCTGGCAGAGCTCTGGGTTGCTCCTGTGTTTGTTCTACCATCAGAGAAAATGGACCACCATCCTGGTGACTCCTGATGCTCAGTATGCTCCTGGCTCCTCCAGTGATCTAGAACTCCTGGAACGGGCTGTTTGCTCCTGCTTCTGACAGACAAGGGCTTGTAGGTCTATGCCCTGCCTTTGAGCAGTGAATGTTAAGTAAAGGTCAACACAGATGTGTCTCATAGTGGTTTCTCTTGGCTAAAACGTCAGGCTGGAAGGAGCCATTTCATGCACAAGGCATCACTCCACAGAGAGGAGTGACCAATGGACCTGGACCTGGACTTATGGTGTGGGCTCTTGTGGCAGTAGCTCCCCTTGTTAGGGCTGGCTATTTGAGTCTTTTCTCATGTCACACTCCAGCCTCGCCTCTCTCTCTCCCTAAGCTGTGCTGTCTCACTCCCCAGGCAATCATCACAGAGTGCAGGGATATAATCTAAGCCCTGAGGCTCCAATAGACTGCTAAAGAGCTACTGTCTGCAAATCCAAACTTGCTCCAACCCTAGAAGTGCCAGGTCTGAGGCAGCTGCTAGCTTTGTCTTTAATAATGAACCTCTGAGAACATCTGAACTGCAGTATCTACATGCAGCCTAAATACAGCAATTTATCCTGATACACCAACTCGCTCATGGCTTGCAGCGGGATTTTGAACTTGGCAAAAGCAGCTAAATCGCTTTCTAACTTATAAAATATTCTTCCTAAATCACAGGCCTTTTTCTCTGAAAGGTATGGTTAGAAGTGCCAACTCCAGGCAGAGCTGAGGGGAGTAAGCAGGTCATTAGCAGCTGGCAGGAGAGGTGCCTGCCTGTCTCCTTTGCTGTGAATAGTTTCTGACATGGTGTTATATGAAGTCTCATTTTACGGTGTGTGGTGGGTTGGTTCTGGCTGGACATCAGGTGCCCAACAAGCTGCTCTGTCACTGCCCTGCTCAGCTGGACAGGGGAGAGAAAAGAGAACAAAAGGTGGGTTGAGATATGGACAGGGAGAGATCACTGAGCAATTACAGTCATGGGCTGCCCACGCGGTCACAACCATCCTTTGGGCACCCCCCTCCTCCAGCATGGGGTCCTGCAAGGGCTGCAGGTGGATGTCCCTTCCCCCATGGACCTCCATGGGCTGCAGGTGGATGTCCCTTCCCCCACGGACCTCCATGGGCTGCTGGGGCACAGCTGCCTCACCGTGGACTGCACCGGGGGCTGCAGGGGAATTCTCTGCTCTGGTGCCTGGAGCACCAGCTGCCATCTGTTCTTCACTACCCAGTTGTTTCTCTTATGCATTCTAACTCCTCTCTTCAGCAGCAGTTGTGCATTTTTCCACCCTTTCTTAAATACCTCAGCCCAGAAGTGTTACCAGCATCACTGATGGGCTTGGCCTTGGCCAGCTGTGAGTCTATCCTGGAGCTGGCTGGCACTGGCTCTACTGGACATGGGGGAACTTTCTGGCAGTTTTTCAGAGAAACCACCCCTGTAGCCCCCCCTCTGCCACCAGAATCTGGCAGTGCAAACCCAATACATGACCAAGTGATTTAGATTTTACCGTGAGAAAAAGATTAGTTTACCTCCCATAGGAACTGACTGCTAAGGTTTCTCATTACCAAAAAAAAAAGTCTCCTCTGAAAGATTCCTTCATCTGGATGTTTGAATAGATTACAGCTGAATGAATGGAAAGAAAAAGCTGTTCATGCTACAGTAATACAGAAACATATTTGTATCCCCGATATGTTTATAGGTGGGTAGAGGACAACATGGCAGTAACAAAAAAGAGAAGAGAACTTTTTCGTCACACTTTTGCAGACTGATTTTCTTATTCAAATAGCCACAAGGTGTGCATATGAAACACTTCTTTGCACTCACACCTTGAGGGATCTATAACTTTCTTTCACCAGTTTAAATGTCTTGTCACGGCAATTTGAAAATTTAGTAGAGAAAATGAGTCAATCGCAGCATGTCTTACAGCATGTTTCCTGCTGCAGCAAACTCCAGACCGCAGCATTCCTCTGTGTTACAAGTTTCAGCACAGCCTCTCAGATCTTGTTTGTTTGGGCTTTTTCATTGTTTGGTCATAGAGAAGCCACGTTTCACATATGGTTGCAATCTGAAAGGAGATATTTTTAAATGACATAATGAATTCCATGTTACTGAACAATGGTAAATTTATAAACAAAATGGATTATTTTATACTTGTAAGGCTGAAAGCTCAGCCTGGCATATAAAGCCAAACCACACTTTGTCATCCTCACACAAAGAAGGTTGGAACAATGTTCTCTCCATATCCATGGTTTGTACAGGAAGATATAGTGGGTTCCACATGTAGTAAGAGAAACTGTGGTAGGTCACTGGGAAACACTTCTGAAGAAAAGAAGGAAAACACTCAGAAAAACTGACGTAAGATGGAATAACCTTCACTGTAGGGATTCATAAACAGTGTAGTCAAAAATCTGGCAGGGATAATGGCGTGGGTCACTGTGTAACACTTCAGGGAAATTACCTAAGTGATCTCTTGCATGGAAGAGAATTCTTGCATGGAGTGCCACCTGGCCCCATTGTCTGGGATATGAGTTATTAATAATGAAGACTTCTCATCCACAATAAATATCCATCCATAACAAAAACCTGTAATAAAACCACAACCACACCTGGGGTTACTCTGTGACTTCGCTCAGTATCAGCAGTTTCACTCTTCTCTCTTTGGTATTCAGTTTTTGTACCAAGTAGCCACTTCTTTTCTTGATTTGGTAATGTGTTTTATGGTGCCTTTCCACCTCCTTCTAGGTCATTTTCTTCCCCACAAATGTTTATTTCCCACTCGTGCTCTGATTTTTGTTATACAGCTTGAAGCATAAAGCAGCCTCTGCTTTGTGTTTCACCTGTTATATTCTTGTTTCCTTACACTAAGAAGAAGCAAAGCCTTTCCAGCAGAGTAACATTGTTGTAGGTGAAACCAAAAAAGTGGAAAAAATAAAAATTTTATGGGAATGTGCTGTACAGGTTTGAGAGCAAACCAGTGAGAGACTCCAAATCAGAAACACAATTTAATAGGAAAAAGTAAAATAAATGTAATAGTGCAAAGAAAACCACTGACAGAGTCAGAATACAACCTGGCATCCTGCTGATCAGGGTGTTGGTAGCAGTCCAGATGAAGTGGTCCTGTTGAAGCAGTGATCCTGTAGAAAAGAGTCTGGTCTTCACCTGAAGGTCCAGGAGCATAGCCCTTGTCCTCCAGGAGTACCATAAGTAAGGGCTATCTGTGCTATTCCAAACCTCTGATTATATACAAATGGGAACTCTCAGCTCCTCCTCCTGGGCAGAGCCTCTCACAATGGGATGGTGAGTCCCGAGGCAAGGCATTGATGGGCCCATTAACAGGAGATAGCCCCCAGAGGGAGTTATCAAGGGTGAGTCATGGTAGCAGATAACAAGCACTGCCCCACCTGTTTTAACAGCTTGTGGAGATGGTGATAGAATACATGCTTTTGGTTACATCTTACATTGTAACCTAGGACATGTGCCCAATGACATAAACTTCTGTCTAGTTGTGCACATCAAACCCCATTTGGAACTGCATCCTAGGGGACTGACAGGTATCTTGTAGGGCACAGGAGTCATGCTGGGGGGTAGAGACGTCCTCTTCAACCACTGACTTCCAGAATCCAACTCAAATGTTCTTCAGGTTAAAAGGGACTCTGTCCTTCAGTTGCATCCTTGCTCTCCAAAGAGTATACACAACCCTACTTGGGCTGTACTGGCTGCAGCCTCTGGCCTGGAGACAGCGCTCCCCCTACCACCCTCCTTAAATTTCGTTTTTTTCTTCGTTTGATGTTTCCCACAGAGCAGAACACTTCCCACAGGAGTTTCAATTTCATGCCCTTTAGTCATAGTCACAACACAATGCAGGAGAATTTCAGGGTCACTGCTGAGGGTTTTGTTCCCAGCTCCCATGGGAAGTCAGTAGGAATAGGAATATCTCTGCACTTCATTCTAGATGTTTGACTTTGAGAATTTTTTCTTCTGTCTTGGTCCTTGTAGGTCTATTGTAACTCACCAAGTACATAGTGAAGTTCAAAGGAAGAACTTTTTCTTGGAACCTGAAGGCCATTAGGACAGTGTCTAATTATCATTGCACTGCAGTAAAATTGGCAGGATACGTTCCAAACTCTTTAAATATCCAGCCATAATGTTTGACCTGCTGACACTCTGTGCAATGTATTTGACAGTCTATGTTAACCTATAAAAAAAAAGAAATTTTCACATCTTTTAAACTCTCCATTCTTTTCATTTAATTGACTGACCCTGTTCTCATATTAGGGGATACATTACAAATCTGTCTCCCAGGAGAACCTGCAACTCTTGCTGACAGTCCAGTCACAAGTTGTCAGACTCTGCCAGGAATATGAAAATACTGGTCGTGTGCCTTTACACTGCACCTGGCAATTGCTTTTCTTCAGACTTGCAACATATCAAACAAATTATTTTCAAATTAATTTTCTCTTCTTCTGAAACCTGTGTGAGATATTTTGTCATCATCAGTGATAGTGCAATCAGACACCAAAAATAGGAAGCATTGTATAGAAAGATTTTGTACAGATAGCAAATTCCTGGTAATTTTTAAGTCCTTTGCAGAAATTTAACTGACACTCCCCTGTTCAGTGTTGGTCATGAGTCAGAATTTTCCAGTGCACTGGCCCAAAATTTTCTAATAGAAGGAAAATAATTAAACTCTCAAACAATTTATTGCCTACTGCTCTGAAATATGACCCTAATATACAGCAAAGAAGAACCTGGCTATAAAGAAGTGTGGATTTCATACTCAAAACAAAAAAAAAAAGGAAAAATAATGTGATATTGTGGTGTCACTTTAACTTGAGAATATTGGGTGGCATTTCTAAGTTACAATGGCCACTTTCAATGATACAGAAGTATATTTTCAGATAATTCCTTGGCACCCTCTGTGTTGTGCAAAATATTTGGCTGGTGACAATAAATATGCTCCAAGAAATGATGTCAGGAAATAAGTAATGTCTAATAAGAAGAAAGGCATTTTCGAGCAGGGTTTTTTATAACCCTACTGCCAGGAATGGGCACTTTTGGTTCCTCCCCTCTACCTTACATCGAAGGATTTATATTATTTATTTTCTTAAACTAAAAGTTCAAGACCATTAAGGAACTGCAGTTCATCTTTAAGATGAATTGCAAGCCAGTTGTGCAGTATTTCACATTAATGATCCAGTGCCTACTGAACAGCATGCAGAGAAGCAGGATACCAGTTCTCTCTTTGCTAAACACAGCAAAATAGTGCAATCTAGAAACCAATTAGCATTGATAGAAAAGTGCAACGATTCCAGTTGTCTAAACTAAAAGTTATGAATAACTTAGTCAAGCAGTTTAAGCCTTTCCAAACTGCAACTGAGTTCTACACAAATCACAACTTGAAGGCTTACCAGTCAGAGTTCAAAGTTACAGGTCTGCTGTAAACAGCTTTGCAATGAAATAGTGAGCATTTAAAACTCCTGTTATTTGAATTTTACAGGAGACTACATCTATCACTAGGCAGTTCCATTTTCCAGGAAAAGATATATGCTATGCTAGGAATTATTTCAGCCTTCGTGAATGTCTTATTTGAATTATTACTGTGCACCCAGTATGGGTTGCAGCATCTTGTGTAACAGATGAAATCTAGGTTTTAAATGATCAGTGGTTAACAAATATCTTTTAGGCTAATTAATGAGAGCTAAGGAAAGGTTTGTTTCTTACCCTGTATCTAGTAGGAGGCGGGATGAAATAGACTGAAGAGTACATCCTCATGCCAGGCACAGAATTCTGGCTGTTAAAGTAAGATGACACTAGCCAGGGACTCAAGAAATGGATTTACAATGTGATCATGTTAATGTTATGATTAGACTTGTGTTTTTATCATATTTTGCTTCCAATTAAAAATGGTTAACAGCCTACACAAAATTTAAAGATAAAGTGAGAGAAATCTCTTACCCTCTTTAAAAAGTGTAGACAAGGGAAGCCACACTGGTTTTCTATACATTTCTTTCTGAGTCGAACTAACTCAAAACACAGGAAATGCATCTGTAAAGCATCGAGCGATCCTTTGTTGTGTGTATGCGGTTAGAAGGTCATGTAACAATGCTGAGACTGTAGATTGTTCAAAGGGTGAACACAAGGAGGTAACTCCTGTGGATGTGTCTGTCCGTGGGGCAATGTACAGAGGGGAAAGCAGGTTTCCTGTCAGTGCCCCACGTCCCTCTGTTTCTGTTTGTTGAAGTTCAGTGTGAGCTGAGCTGCAGCCGTCGGCCAAGAATAACAGCATGACTCTCAGACAATGACTTCTTTTAAGTGTAGTAAAAGACGAAGGAGTTATTCCTGGCTTTGCAACACAATTGCTTATTAGTACTTGTAGTATATGGCAGGCCAGGGAGATAACCAGACATTTGACATCTCTATTATTTGCAACAGCTTCTTCCTGTTTCAAATCCTTTTTGGCCCTCCAATGGCAATTTTCTCTCAGAATACAGTGAGAAAATCCCTGACTCTTTCAGAAGTACATATTTTCTTATGCAGGAGTGTTAACTGGGACTCAGAAAGAAATTAGCCATCACTCGCAAGGAGGAGCTGCTTATGAAGTTTTTGACATGTGGTTGTTTCCATTATTTGACTGGATCGTGTTATTGACAAACACAAGGCTGAACTGCAGCAAAAGAGATGTTTTGGAAGAGATGAAGGGTCATGCACAGATACAGGCACCAAAACCATTCAGAGCAGTACATACACATTTCAAGTGAAGAGTAGTTCACCGTGTGTCTCAGCACTTTGCCAGATCAGGATGATGTTATGATGCTGATTAGACTTTCCTGGTGACCTCTATGGCCCCCAGGACCCTTAATTCATATTCAAGAGAATAGCTCAGCACCGTGTGAGGCTTCGTTGAGGTCTCCATGCCCACATACCCTACTCACAGTATGATGCCCTAGGCAAAATTTGTCCCTTGTGCACCACATCCATTTAGCAGCTGAAGGTTGTACAGTGTTTTAAAGTTAAGAACTTGAAATATCTCTAAAGAAAAGAAGAAAATACTTTCTTCAGGGACAGTTGGAGAGGAAAAATAAACCAGTTTGTGGTCACTGGACTGTTGGGAAAACATAACTAAAACTAATAATTGTTTCTCTAGAAGTTACATAAGTCCTCTAGCGCCTGCACTGATTGCTGCTCTCATCATACTGATTTATCTGTAATAGGTTTGCTACTGAATCTCACAATCCTTTCACGTGATTCTGCTGAGGTGCTGGGAAGCCCAAGGACTGTTCAAAAGCAGACATCTCAGCATCATGAAGCCAGCTGAAGTGCCCTGAATGCCTTATCTGAACCAGAGAGGTCTACCTTTTCAAAGCCTTCCAAAAGAGGTACTTACAGCACTCACAGCACTGCAGGAGTCCCAGGAAAGCAGTGCTACATGTGCTGTTGGTATTTGTTGGAGATATTTATTCTGCAGTAAACTTAAATTTAGACTCTCTCTCTCTCTCTCTTCTGACATGGACTTGCACAGCCTCCCTGCCCCTTCCTGTGGGACACGTGAAGGGCAGACGTGAGAGCAGGGGGGTCTGAGCCTGTGCCAAAGCAGGAACACGAGCCCTCTTCAGAGCCCAACCACGATCGCCTGCACATCACCTGGGGAGCCATCACTCTCCACAAACTGAGCCGACTGCAAACTGCTCCTGACAGTTTAATATCTCCAGAGGATGTCTTTAATGGACAGACTCTGCATATCTCCAATTGACTTTTATGAAGGGCGTCACACTTCTGTTCTTTTTGTCTTGTCGTGGGAAGCTCAGAAAGCATAATGGAGGGACGAAAACCCTTCAGATAAAAAAAGTTAAGAACCTTTTGTAGACAATTAGTTTTTTGCAATTAAAAACAAAATTTAAAAAATGAAAGTACAAGTACAAGCCCCACAGAAAACAGGCTTGAAGAAACAGAAGTAAACTGGTATAATCCCCATTTACATACCAATATCTTTTCTGGACTTCTGATGACACCCTGGGGATGACACTCAAAAAGCAGATAGTGAAACAGGTAACATGGCAAAAGGGATACTCTGCAAAGCAAAGCAAAAGGGAGGTGTCACCTCCATGAAGGTTTGGTTGATTTGGAAGAGATGTAGCAGGAAGAGCGTGGAGCAGGTTTCAGTAACCTGAATGAAGAAGTACAGAACTTATATAAAATACTAAATAGTCTGAAAAGCATCTCCGCCTCCACAGGGAAATAAAGATACCACCAAAGGAGTGTACCACATTAAAACTTGACACGGGCATGTAGCTGATTTCTTCATAGGCTTCAATTAACTATTTAAGAAATTACAATGGCTGCACTGCCTCTTTCCCATCTTTTTGCCTGCTTCATCTCTGGGGGTCACGTATCATCCACTTCATTGTGTGTTACTTATTTTATCAGCCCTTGTTTCTCCTGGAGAGCCCAAAAAAGGGCATATTACATTGGAAAGATGTTAACTCTGAGCAAAACATGAACATTATCCCTTGCTGTGGAAGGGAAGATTTTTTTTCCTTGCAGTCAGAGGTCCATTTATGTACTTGCCATTCAAGTACAGGTGGAGGAAGAGAACACAAGCAGCGGAGCTCAGTTTTGTGGCCATGCTCCTCACCAAGGCCAGCAGTGTACTTCAAAAGAAGGGACTTCATTTAATGATATCCTCTTCTTAGATCATGGGTCAGTTCTCTTCACCTCATAATTTGACAGATGATTACTCTCACAACAAAATGTTCAAAAAAAGTCAAAGTCCAGGAAAATATTGGAAACTGAGACAAGTGTGTAGGGCTCAAGTTTAAGTTCAGCTTGACTTCCTGCAGCAGAACCAACAGAGGAAATGGAGAACAAATGTAAAATGCAGAAAGCTTTCTTCATGCCATGAACAAAAGACTAAAACCAGAACAATTATTACCTTTACATCTTCTGTTGAGGAGCTGTGCTGTGTGGTGTTAACCAGCTCAAGGAATTGCCATGCCCAAGTATGTGTGGAGTTATGACATCTGAGGATTTTTAGATGCTTCAGTGGAAGATGGGCTGGAAGGGATTGAGGATAACATAAGTAGGAGCACAAAACTGGTTGTGATGCAAGTCATTACACACTTAGTATTGACTTCTCTGTCAGATTAAATCTGTTTCACTGCAGGGGCAACAACAGTCCTGTCATATTGCATATTTCTAGCTGAACAAAAACCTTGCCAGTAAGATAATATTGGCTGCTATGATTCCAGGTTCATCTGAAGAATAGTAGGAGAATTTGTGGATTTTAAGCTGCTCTTTATGACCTTCACTTGATCTTGGATGTAAAGAAGATCTAGTCATTAATCTGGACTCCACGACCTCTGTGTAGGTTTAGAATTTGCAAAACAACTAAACTACTCCCTGTGTAGTTTCCTTCTCACAGCAAACATCTCCCTTCCTAAAGGAGTGTGAATCCATAAAATTTCAGTAAAAATACCAATAAATTCTATAGGTACTTCATGCTGTAAGCACCATTTGTTTTCTGGCCCTGGAAACACAGTTGATAGAATGATCCTTTAAATCTCTCACCTACATCTGCTGCAGTTCCTGGGAGACAGTCCCTGAATTTTAGTGGGTGTTGGATTAACTCCTGAGGGATTAATTTCCTAAGCAGTAAAAGATGAAATGCTGATTTGCGTGGCAAAGAGGCTGTCCAGGTCGATGAGTGTCATTTTGTTACACGACCAGAGGTCTGTGTGGGGCATCAACCCATGGTGGCAAAAGGGCTGTAGGAGGTAAGAACAGGAGACTATCACTGCCCTTGCCTTGCCAACTGTAATTAGAGATAAGGCTTTCCAGACTGATTTTCATGATGTCTTGGGCCAAACCCTACAGCCCTTGCCTAGTTAGCATTCAGACAGACCTCTCCCTCAAACTGGAGGAAGGTCTAGGTAAGAAAATGCAAAATCAGGGTGAAGAGCCAAGTGCCTTTTAACCACATTTTCGTACTGAAATCGACTCCACGCTCCAGTTGTGTGACAGATGGCTTTTGGCACTCGTGTCAGCACGCAGCAGGAATGACAGCTGGAAGTTTGCAGGACATATTCCCGTTTTCCTCGGCCCCTCGTGTGTGAGACAGATGTGTTTACAATACAGCTGTGGCTGAATCCTGCACCAAAAGGCAGGCCTGGGTACAGGCTTCAGGGTTTGACCTGCCAGTCCCCTCTCAGCTGGCCAAGTTTTGTGAATGCATCACCTATGAGAGCTGGGCAGATGGCAAGTTTTACTATTTCAATTTGTCTTATATTTCATTATCCCCTTAACTTTTTAATTTGACTGCCCTAATAAAACAATCAAATTTTATGAGGCTTGTTTTTTCTGCTGGGTAGGCAAACATCACAGATATCAAATTGGAATACAAAGGCAAATACTTGGGATCATCAAGACATCCCATATCCATAGTGATTCATTTATAATGCATTAAAGTTATAGTGCTATAGGCTAGTTTAACTGTTCAAACACATTATGAGGAGTGTTCCAGATAACTCCATCTTGGGAATGACAGATATTTCAGAAAGTGATGTGCTCAGGGAGCACAAAAAGCAAAATGTGTTGTCACGAATGGTTTTAATAGGTGATCTGAGATTTTGGCATCCTGGAGGCAACATTACTTTAGTTTTCCAACTATTTTGTCACATTTACTGCTCAAATTTCTTGAAAAAATATGAAAAATAATTTCAGGGGGCACATTTCTTGCTAAAGCCAGATTTTTGTTTTCCAACATATAAACTTAATAGAGACAAGGAACAAATCTTTGCCTTTATGTTCTATGAATTAAGAAAATCATTTTGCAGTAATTTTTGCTCTCTTCTTTTGGAGGTGATGTCTATTAACAGGCTTGGAGCCCTGATGGACCCAGGCAAAGCTTAATAACGTCTGACAAGCCATTCACAGTAAAACTGGTTAATGTCACCTTCACTTAGCTGAAATGATTTAACTTCTCTTGCCCCTTAGCCCGTTATGTCAAAGAGGTAACAATAAATACTTGGGAAATAAAACTTAGCTTTACATCTGTGTTCAAATGGAAGTGATACAATAAATAAAACCAGCTCATTTTCTATACACTGCTTAAACCAGGAAATCTTCTTTTTCCAGCAAAACTCCACACTGGACAAGCAACCTAATCCCACAGCATTTACTTGGGAAAACGCCCACAGGGCTGGAGATCCCTAACGCACAGGAAAAGTCACATACAATTCTCTCTTCTGAATGATGCTGGAAAGCTTTTGCAGGTTCATTGAATCTAGTTCTTTTACATAGGTTTCTCTGCCAGATACATAAGGAAATTGTAATTAAAGACAGCCAAAAATGTCCCAAATTTTTAGTCTTACCTGTGTTGTCTTCAAAAATGCAAGTGGGGAAAGTAGAAAAAAACAGTGAATGAACAATAGACTTCATGAACTTTAGCTTCTAATTTTTCTGCCTGTCCTTGTAGGGAGAACTTCCAAAAGAAACTGCCCTATTAAAAATTAGTCCATATTTTATGGCAATATGTATTATAAAAAATATATTCCCATGTTTACCATTAATAATTTAAATATTAATAATTGGCAAAAAAGTAGCTAATTATTATGATAATTAAGTAATTACTGTAATATTAAACATAGGTGTATCCAAAAGAAAGCATCTGAAGACTACCACAGGTTTAAAACCTGTATTGAATATTATTTTTCTCTGATTGCTAGAATTACATGATTTCTTTGTACAGGAAAACATCATCTAAATAAGCAGGCTTTGGTTTTCAACCAGAGTCACCATTATCTTCAATCAAATTGTATTTTACCTGGTTACAGGAAAAACATAAATAAAATTCTCATCCAGTCTTACATTGCCTTTCCAGCAATACTGTAAAAGTGTTGTGTCCCAAATGTGAAGTTTATTTCCAGCAGATTTTGATGTGTGGTTATTTTCTCATGAATCATTTACTTGGAGTTGGGCTGAACACAGATCAGAGGATGTGATGAGATAAAATTCCTGAGGAAGCAAAGGGTTTTTTCCACTTAGGGACTTTTATATATCTTCTTGTGCACTATTGTGGGAAGAGAAAAACTTAACTTGTAGGGTTTTGCCACATTTGTGGCCTGTTTGTAGAAATCTTTCCCAGATCATCTTATTAACTGCTTTATGTGAATTAATAACACATTCACCTTAAACCTGGAATCCAGTTTATGCCTTTGTGGCAGGAATTTATCAGAATGTTGTTTTTTTCAACCTAACTCACTTCTCTGAGATATTTTTTCAGTATTCTCAGGGGCTTGTATAAGGTGAAACTCTTTCAAATAGGTCAAATACTTTTTTTTTTCCCCTGTAACTCTTTTTAGGCTTGATTCTGCACAATTTTATGTAAGTAGCCCTGGAAGATGATATGAATTTTTGTCAGAGGCTTTATTTCCTGAAGTTGTGTCTGTAACCAAGAAAAGTTTCCAAATTAATATCCACGTTTACTCCTAAAGCAGTTGCATGAGTAACTCCTTATAGCACTTTATGACTGTGCTCTATTTACATAAATTATTGAATATTCAGTTTAATAACAGGAAATAAAGATCTTTAGCACCTTCAAGGGCGCAGCTCAGAAAACGATGGCAAAGTTCTTAAAGATGATTGAACTTCCCATGTCTATGAAGGCACATAACAGGATGGAATGAAGCAATCTGAAAGAACCCTTCCTCGTAACTCTCTGGATATAAAGATTTAAACTCTTTAAAAATAATTACTTTAACAAGTCTCTTAGGTGTTTATACTGCTTGAAGAAATGACCTTGCTTTGGGATCTCAGCTTCCACTTGGCCGCTTCCAGCACTCAAACTCATTTGTCCTGACCCAGCTGCCCATTGCAGAGTAGACCGCACCCAAGGTAATGAGAGAGGAGGGGAAAGGAGCAGTTTTGTGACTGGATTTTATGGCTAGTGGTAATAGACATTACCTAGAAGCCCCTCTGTAGCATTCTGACTGAAGTGGGCATAAATATTTTAATTTTTGTTTGGTAGCAGATTTCCAAAACAAAAAATAAGATTGTATCTATGATATCACATCTATGACTCTTCTGTTTGTCCAATGAAATTTGTCTTACACTTTCATAAAACCAAGCAGCAACGATTTGGTTTGTTTGCATCCTGATCAAATATGTCAGACTTTATGAGATGACACTTGCGTCTATTTGCATCCTTGAAACAAACAGTTTCTATTACAGATTGTATATAAACCACAAAACATTTTAATGTTTGCATGCATTTTTCAAAACATGTAATGAAAAAATGATAAAGAAAGTTAGAGCACAGTTGGATTCGATAAAAACTGCTTTTTAGAGTTTTTCCTCAATGCACTTTTCTGTTATAAATATTATTTTATGACCCTTCTAGGGTCATATAATAAATATCATAAATAAGACTCTGTAATGAATATTATATTATGACCCTTCTAGGCATTTGGATTGTTCCTGTGAGATAGTAAGCTGAAAATTTCTAGACTATCTCAACAGTTAATGAAACAAACAACCAAACATTATAAGCATGAAAGTTACTCAGCTTTCAAACATTGTATTTTTACTTTTTTTTTACACTGCATAAAAGTTCCACTGAGACTGCAATGACCTGACAAAGAAGACCAAACTATAAAAGGATGAGTAGTTGGGATATTTTTTGTGATATAATTGAGTTCAGTCCCTGGGACAAGAATCATTCAGAAGAAACTTTTTTATTGAAATTGTTTCATTGCAGATGTGAAGCAGCAAAAGGCTCCAGGGGGTTTGTATCTTTATGTTATTCTCAATGATATGAGCATCAAGAGAGTGAAATTATCATGCAGTTTATGGGATACAGGGGTTAACTGGGGAGCTAAACCAGGTGAGAGAACAAGGCAGGAGAACTCCAGGGCTGGGACCACTGCAGGCAAGAGTGAGATGATTGAATGAATTTGGAGACTGCATTCTCTCCTTTTTGCTGAGATGTTCTAAAGAGCCATAATCCCAAAAACGTTGCCTGCCTGTGAATAAAGAAGGGCATCTTGTCCAGGGCTGTCAGCCCAGTGCTTCCCATGAACAAGGTGTGTAATTGCTGTGCCATAACAAAGAACTGGATTTGGCCTTCACCAAATATTTTCATATCTCTTATAGCACATTTTTAAACACAAATCAGCTGGTTGGTTCTGCCTTTCTTTCCAGCCTCACCTCTTCTAGAGGAATAATCACACAAGAATGACAACTGTCCTGAAGGCTGGTATAGGGGGTTACCAGACCACCACACTCAGTGTCTGGTTGTGGACTTGACTTACACTGGAAGAGCTGGATGAGCCATTTGACAGTCTCCAGAGCAAATGATTAGCAGAGATAGGTTGATTTCTGCTATTTATTGTAACTGTTTCTCTCATGGTATGTCGGGTGATTCAGCACCACAATGAGAAAGGGGAAAACAGGATGCTGTGATCTCATAATTGCTCCGTGCATCCAGTAAACAGAAGCTATAACACAGATATGTCTTACTCAGCTTAGTTTTATGGAGGAAAAAATGCGACACACCCAAATAAGAGACATCAGCAGGGATTTGAGCAAGGGTAACCAAGTCTGACCAGTGGGAAAAATATTTTAGATCTGCTTGGAGGTGGGAATCCAAACAATGTTTCAAGATCTGCTGTTTTTCCGTGATGAACTAATATTTGAGAGCAAGTCCATCTGTTCTGATTTCCATGAGGTGAAGGTTCAATCCCATAACTGGATGTTAGATGAAGGCAGAACTTATATTGTTACCACAGATAGTAAATGATTTGGTCATTTTGGTGGACTCAGTTTGCAGCTGGTAAAAGCCCGTAAGCATCGCTGCAGAAGGGCTAACATCTTCAGGACAATTTTGCAAAGGAGAAAGTTGCATCAAAGAGGAGACACTGGACTGTGGTGTAACAAGAATTCAGGAAGTGTGGCTGAATTTACGACTGCTGAAGTTTTTTAAAGGATGCAGCCATCTCCCTTGGTTCCAGGCCAGACTTATCCCTATATTACTCCATTGACTTAAACCCACACACATTTGACTCACTGTTAATAGGCCTGTTTTTTTAATGGAATATTTAGTTCTGCAGCTATCCTCTGAGGTCCAGGAGGAATGTGCCTGGTGCTGGGAACAGTACCGGACATGTTGGGTTTGGCTGGGATGACTGTGTTGGCTGCTCACTGAGTGTTCTCATGTCTCCTTGCTCTTGCTTTCAGCTTCGTCCCTTGGGAGCTGTGACTTTAGAGGGAGTTCTTATATACATTCACAAGGAATCTGTAACTGGGGACTCAAAAAATTCTGAAAACTCAAAGCTTTCTTACATAGATTTTATAAAAAGCCCAAATGAGAGTCATGGAAAAACTGTCTTTGGAATAACAATGTTTTCTTACAAGAAGCGTTTTCTTGGGAAAATGGTGAATCATCATCCCTAATGTTTTCTAAGACACTGACCTCACTGGTGATGTAGCACAATCAGCCCCATTTCTCCTCACTGAGTAGGGAAGCCACCATTTCATTTACTGCCGTGATTAGTGTTTTGTCTTGCTATTTTTCGAAGCTCAACATCTAAAACTTTCTAATTCTCTTAGTTTCAGAGTTCAACATAAAAGCATGAAAAGCCAAAGGCTACAGAACCGAAAGAAAACTGTTGAGAAGAGGGAAAAAAAAAAAAAGAAAAGAAATCTTGCTCAAGTGTAGTCTAACTTTACCACATAAACCACAAGGACTAAGTGACTTCTAGATATCACCCAGACAGATCTCTAGTCCCCACAGTTCCCAGGTGAAGAGAGAATGAAGACCCACATGGATGTGCACACCCTGAGTCCCTTTCCCAAAGGGAGTTTCAGGCTTGTCCTGAATTTGGACACTTTTGAGGAGGCTGAATCTCCCCTAATGTGTGGAGGAGAGCATCCCCCCAGCTGATACAGCTGCCTCCATCCACAATTCACATTTTTGAGAAACCACAGAGAACAGAGGGACTTCAGAGTCATTGCTCAATGCACTGAAGAAAACTTTGATAAAAGGCAGTAAAACAATGATGATGATGATGGATGCTGATGATAATGAAGACAACACTTACAAATTAGCACATCTCCCTGGAATTTCCTAAGCCCTTGGGCACCTAAACCTGAGAAACTGCTTGCTATCATGATGGGGGGTGGGTCGAGAAACTCATGTGTGGCTAACCAAGAAACTTGATTAATTAACAATCTCTGTTGTACAAGAAGCCCAGAAGAAATCAGTGAGTAGTGCAGAAGCTGAAAAGCCAACAGCTGAGCTCAGAAAAGCAGAATCTGACTAAATTACACCACATAAGACCTAAACTCCTGTTAACTTCCAAACCAGCACATTAAGTTTTCCAACCTTCTCCCAACTGCAGTTATTACTTTCAGTTCTGTTCACCATATAGAAAATGGTGAAGACATGGACATTTTTACATATCAAGCATCAGGGCATCATCATCTTTTCAGAGAATCCCAGTTCATTTTAGTTTCTGAAAATCACTTTGAAAAGAACAAAAAAAATATGCCAGAACTTTCATCATAATTCAGGTTTAGGAGTACTTTTTTTTTTTTTTTGTTATATGACTACAGCTTTATCTATCAGGCTGAATGTAGAGGCAGGGCCCTTGTGAAAAGAACATCTCACAGCATGGCACCCTTGCCCAAACTTCAGGGCAAGAGTATAAAATTATATTCAGTTCTGTCTCTCATTTTTATTCAAATGATGAATAGGAAATCAACACTATATACTGTGCTTCAGGGTATCTTCATCATAAGACTATTTGTATCCAGAAGTGTAGATAAACTAAACCTCAATTAACCAAATCTGGTTATAATCCCTCCCTATGGGCACTCAGCATATTTAAAAAGAGGTAGCACTGTAACTTGTTAATTTAGCTAAAAAAGAGCAATAAACTGTCTGCCTAAGAAGAAAAAGCACAGCTAATGAACTCTGCCTGCTGGATTCCTGAAATCTTCTGGACTACCCTAAGCCTTTATTGCATCATCCCCACTGATTTCATGTTCCAGGGTTGGTCTTTAGACCCAGATACTCCATATACCTGCACAGTTCAAAACTGAACATCCAGTTTTGCTTTCATTGAAATGCTTTTCCCTATTTCCTGTATTTCTCCTAGTTTTCTTCAAGTGGGTAGAAAAGATTTCAAAATAAGAAATATTTCAAATAAGTACTGTCATCTTCTGGTCCTGAACTCACCTCTATGTATATAGCACTCTCTATCCACTAAGAAAAGATCTGTTTCCATGATTTATATTTTCTTTATGGGGCACAGTGTTCAAATATCAGTATGCCTTCAGGACGCACAGTTGCCTTTACTACTATGAAACAGGATAGAAATGGGATTCTTCATGTAACACGGTGGTTGCTTTATTCCCAGCATCTCCAAAGTCCCTTTTTGACTCTTGATAATGCCCTTGCTTCCCCCATCATTTAAGACTATCACTTCTATGAGTGTAGCAGTAGCATTATAGCTCATGAACTCACAACACTTTAAAATATAAGGAAAATTGTCCCCCAGTCCCAGCACAAAGCCAAAGGAAAGCCACTGTGCTGTTAGTCTGTCATTTGGTCACTTCCTATCAAGGCTTTCTACATCTAAGTTGTTTCAGAAGTAATAAAAAGCAGCACTACATGTGTCAGTACTTGTTAGAAAGGTGTTTAGTTTATGGCTAAAATATATGATGCTGGGTTTAGAAAGAGCCCAAATCCTCAGTTACACAGTGTTGTTCAACAGGATTAATGAGGAATCCGGTCAAGTAAATTACCTCCTCATGCCAACTGTTCCCTCTAATTTTATTGTGGTTTCCACCACTCTTGCATATACATATTTAAACTCTTCTTTAAATGTTTTCTGCTCAAAGAAAAACGCTTACCAAATTTTCACTTAGAAATCAAACACCTGAAAAAGTATTGCATTTCAAGTACCTGATTGTTGTCTCAAATAATTTTTTTATTGTGAGTAATAAAGCCCCAAGGAGATTTAACTCTACTATTATCTTTGTCAATTTGAAGTTTATTTGCCTGCAGGTCTATGACAGATGCTACTATATCTCACTGGATCCTGAGGTTTTATGAGTGATTTCTGAATTTAAAAAAATCACAAAAAACTATTTTAAGCACCAGTTGGGTTTTTCTCAAACTGCTTTTTATAGGGGAAAAAAATAATTGGTTTTGATAATTTCATGAGTATACTTTTTAAAATAATTGTCAGTGTAACACGGGTAGGCTTGCATTTCAGAATTATACTGCAGTGATTGTTCTTGGATCTTTCTCTGCTGTAGTTTCGGGTGTTGAAGTTGTTTATGAGATGATGTTAACATTGTGGAAAGAGAGACAAGTTCCCAGTCTGACCCTGACCCTACATAAATCAAGAGTAACTCTTGCAAAATCTCATTATGAGATTGGTGAAATAGAGAGCAGATTCCAGCCCAGCTTGACTCCTCTTAAACACTGCTATGTGTCAAGTGTGGAAGCACTTTTAATGGCTTTGGATAACCATTCATCTGAGCAGTGTGATTCATGGCTCTGTCAAACGTGGTGTCATGCCATCTTTCCCCAAATTTTCTCTCTATTTTTAATTTTTTTATAAAGGCCAGTGTAGCATTTTAAGGGGAATTGGCTCATGAGTAAGAAAGGAAAGATATTTTCTGTGAGGAAATTTGGGTGAAAGTTAAGGACAAATTTTTTGTGTGAATCAGCTAGTTCAGCCCACACCAGCTATAAATGAGCCTGAGAGCTGTCCGTGGGTGAGTAAGAATTCACCCAACAGCTTGCATGCTCTGGAGTTTACACAGAGTTGCACCTGCCTGTCCAAGGGTTATTGTGTCAGCAGGGCGAAAGAAAATGTTTTCCAATCCAGACCTGCAACCTTTAAAGTTCTCTGAAGGAAGGCAATGCCTTCAGAAGCTGTCAGGAGACAAGAAATTTGGCTGACACCAGGGGGGCCCACATTGAAGTCTGGTCTGCTGGGATTCACCACCAGAAAAGGAATTTCTCCTGCCTGATAGGAATTTCCTAGAACAACACTGTAGACATAAGAGTAATTCCTATTTTCTGATTAATTTCTAATATGATCACAAGTCTTAATCTCAACTAGGGTAAAAATATTAAAAAAAAAAGAAAAAAAGTTCTGTTTAAACCAGTCTAGTTCCCAAAAGGTGTTTTTCTGCTGAGACAGCATTTTGTCTGAAAGTTGCTGAGCAGCTGCATTTTGGCATACCAAGTCAGGACCAACACTTTCCACAGGAGATGGTGGATTTGTATCTTCATTGATATAGGTGATGTGACAGATGGCACGTGACACTTGGTGGGGTTTCAGTGTCACCCTGTCCATGGCACAAAGTGCCTCTCTCACTGCTGTCCAGGTCTGTAGATGTTTTCCTTCAAAGCACACAGAAAAAAAAAAAAAGGAGAGGAGATCCCTTACATGGCTATGAGCAGATGTTCTTAGGAAGCTGTAGGACCACTTGATGTAAAGACAGGCCCTTCAAACAGGCACTTGGGTGAAGCAAACCAAGTGGAAATGATCCCAGACACCCCACGCCCTGGAAAAGTGGACACAGTTTATTATTCACAGGTGTACAAACTTCAGTTTTCTTATCACTGGGCTTTTGTGTCCACATTTCCCTCAGGAGCCTTTCCACAGGGGTGCAGACAAATACCAATTTAATGTACTCCATGACCAGTGTTGGGATTACCTCTCTTCATTCTCTTCACCAACTGTGCTTCTTCCTCAGTTGCCCAAAAGGGCAACTATTCTGTTGTGTCTTCGGCTTGGACAGGTTTGGATTCCTCTGACAGTCCAATGTTAAATCAGATCAATGGTCTGTTTTGACCAATAGTCTGTTTCCGTCTGTGGGCAGCATGAGAAGTTTCCATCACATCTCCTGATTCCTCCATAATTCTTTGTCAGGGTAGTTCTACATGGTCCTGGACAGCAGACAAATATGTCATTCAGTCAGAAGCAGTTAAATTTACCAGACAGCTTTTCACTCAGCAGAGGATACACACTCAACTAAATGTACAGAAATCGAAGTTAAACAAGCTCCCCATTCATGCAAAAATTTGATGTTTTATCAGTTTTAAACTTCAGTTTACAGAAGTATCTCAAATTAATGGAAAGATTTGATTCTAATCCTTTCAAATATTTCTCGGAACACATTGTGTATTACGTCCATGGATGCTTTGATTTGAGGCTGAATAAAAATCTCTGCAGGAAGTGCCTGTTTTTCTCAGAACCATTCTATTTTCAGTAGGAAACTAATAATTTATGACAAGAATTCTTTTTCAATTTGAAAAAATAAAATGCTTAAAGTGTTTATGAAAATCCTCCGAAGGAAAATGCTTTTATCTTTTTAGCAGATCATAGCAGTTCATATCTTCCAGATCTCAGTCAAATGAACTGGTCAGTAGCATTTGCTTGGAAGGCAGTAGAGACAGATTATCTCCTCTAGAGTTTGTCCTGTCTAGAGACAGCTGAAGGACAGTGGTGGAACACACTGTGGAATCACCTCTTTTTCAAAAATTCCACACATGACAGAGGGAAAATGGGTGACTTATAAATTAGACTCCAAATTTTTAGATATCTTAAAGTAAGGGAAGAAAATTCCACTCTTAAGTGTGATATATTTAAAGACAGAATTTCATTTGTCATGTTTTACAGTCCTTTCTATGCCTTCATTATACTTACTTTCCAAGGGAAATTAACCAGACCAGATTATTGTTGGATGCTGATGGCAATGGAACAATGTTCCTGTCCTTCCATCTTTTATCTGTCTCCAAAGGCAACAACATTAAAATTTCTGTTGCAGTCATAACAGAAGCTAAACTTGAATAAACTCAGTATGGCTGCATAAACAAGATGACTTGCAGCATCATAGTGAGCAAACATCAATGCATGTGGATTGGTTTTCTTTTAATTTTTTTTAACTATGCAAGGTAACTCTTACTTGCAGCTCTTCTGGTAAACTCACACAGTGTAATGTCCTTAATGCTTCCTGTTACTCTTAATGGATAAGCTGGAAAATGCTTTACTCACCAGTGAATGGTCCTTGCATAATAATTTCTGTCTTTACAGTAATGTAACACTCCTTGTCTTTTACACAGAATTATTATTTCACAAGTATTGGAGCCACCAGTTCTCACCTAAATCTCTCTGCTTAGTCCAGCCTTATATTCCAGGCTGGGACCAAACCAGCAGAGTCTTTGATTTAAGCTGCCACCCAAGCCAAGCTGTGCCCGTAAGAGCAGCTCAGCAACCTGGAGAAGCTGGAGATGGGAAAGGGCAGTCAGATGGTGTGAGTGCTATAGAAATACCCACTTGAAATGAGACAATATTTTGTATTGGAAAGGACCCACAAGGGTCACCCAGGTCCAATTCCTGACCCTGCACAGGATCACCCCAAGGATCTTGCCATGTGCTGAGAGCATTGTCCAAACGCTTCTTGAACTCTGCCGTGGTTGGTGATGTGACCACTCCCATGGGGAGCCTGTTCCAGTGCCCAACCACCCTCTGGCTGAAGAACCTTTTCCTAGTATCCAACCTAAACCTCCCTGACAGAGCTTCAGGCCTTTTCCTTGGCCTTTTGTCAGGTCACCTGAGAGAAGAGATCAGCGTCTCTCTGTCCTTTTCCCCTCACGAGGAGGCTGTAACTGAAACGAGGTCTCCCCTCAGCCTCCTCTTTTCCAGGCTGAACAGACCAAGTGAACTCAACCTTGCATGGTTTCCCCTCTAGATCCTTCACCATCTTCACACCATTCTTGCCAAAAGGGCAATTTTGCACATTGGTGTGGTGAGAGGCAGAAAAGTCAGAAGTGCTACATCTTTAGGCTTAGAGGGCCTATAACTCAAGATTTTAGAATGAAGGGAATCCTGTGCCAGAGGTTAAATTATTCTCTCTAACATACTAAGAGGAAACAACCTTGCTATGTATGCAATACAACCACTAATATATGGCCCAGATATCCATTCCCAGTGCCCTGGTTCTCCCAAACTTTTACAGGATCTTGTATGGGAGATAAGGAAGAGAAGAGAAACTGTTTGCTAATGACTGTGAAAACAACCTGGCACACGGTGTGAGTTCCTCCCTTCCCCATCCTCCTCTCTTTTTTCACATGGAAGAAGAAAGGCTGATTATGTTAACTCAGCTATGCATATGAAATTGTCCATCGTGTTCTCACACGTGGGGTTTTTTGTGAAGGAAGGAGCCTATAAATAACACAGCTCTAAGGTGCTGCTGTAAACAGCCTCGTAAAACACAGGCTGCTTGTAAAGCAGCACAGAGCAGTCTGTGCCAATGTGATGATGCCTGAGTGCTTGTGCTGACTGGAGAATTCACTCCATCCCTTCGTTACAAAGACTCCCTCCTCGTCCTCTGCCATGCTTTTTGGGGCTTTCATCACATACCAGCTTCAGTGTTGCCCACACCGTGCAGCATTGGTATCAGCCAGACTGCTCCTGGTGACCCCTAAAACCTATAAACCCTGCAATTTTTTGAGCAACTAATGCTCTGAGACAAATTTAGTAGGAGACAGCTTATAAGTAAACTCCAAACAAGCTTTTTCTGTACACTTGGAATCTTATTTAATGTGATGGATATTGATCACACCTTAATTCTCTACTAAGCCTTCCCAGCAATTTTTAAAGCATCTTCCAAGTAAAAGATATTGTGGTTTTTAAAAATCCAATTTTTTTTTAAGGTTTTCAATCCCTCTCCATTTTGTTTTTCAGAACAACTCCTCCATAGATTGTTTGGGTTTTTCATCTTTCAGTTTCAGGAAATATTTTGTCTGGCTCAAATTCTGAAAAATAAACAAATGAAAAAAAGAAAACTCTAAAGAGTGGGAAAACATATTCATGCTTTCCCAAAGAACCTTAACTTCATCTTTTATAACTACAAAAAAGAGTATAATTTTACAATTCATCTTTCCTTTGCTTTCAGTACAATGGAATTCAAAACACTGATGTACTTTGAAAGCAGCTGTTACATCTAAAAACATCTGTAATCTAAAATAAATCATTTTATGCAATAAAAAATTTCATTTTTAAATACTGCCTAACGGGCCAGGTTAAGAAAGAAGATCCTTAACTAGTCAGTTCCTTTTCAATGGAGGATTGCTCTTGAGATTTTTCTTGTAATTATTTCATATTATTTTTTTGGCTAAGAAAATGCAGAAAAACCCTTCAGAGTGTATTGCATAAAATTCAGCCTACCATTTTTGTCATAATTTTCATGAAAAGTTTTCTGTTTGTATCCTGCTGAGACAAAGTTTTTCGAATACTGCACACATATCTGTGTACAAGCACATCCCTTGCTTTTTGGTTTTGGGCCAACCAACTTGTGTCTTCCAGGTTTTGCTGTCATGTACAAATCCATCAGCTCAGAGGTTACCATACCTAAAAAAAGCCACCTAGATTTCCCTGAACAGCAAAATATTTCTCAGAAGAGTCTAATTTGCTTCTGCTCTTGACCATCACAAAATATGGTTCCATAAATTTCCTCCTTTGGTTGTATTGCTGCAGTCATTTGTGGGGCCATCCTGGACTCCTGGAGGAGAAAACAGAGCTGGTAAGAAGACTTTTTGGCTATTAAAAGAGAGGAGGCTGTAATTTTCTTTTGCTAAATTCAAGGTTTCAGTGATCTGGCTCCCAAAGTGCCAGTCAAAGTCACTGGCAGGCCAGAGGGAGCAGAAACCTGAGGAAAGAAAATGAGCAGCTGGAGATTTTGAGGATGGTGTGAAAGTCTTAAGCAGCTTTGCCATCAAAGACAACCAGGGTTGTGTAAGGGCACCCATAGGAGTGTGTAAGCATCCTCAGAAGTTGCTCCTCCTCATCCGTAATCACTGTCGGTACTCTATTCTCAACTCTGTAATTTTCTGTACATTTTCCAATAAATAGAAAGGCAGATGGTACATGCTTGCACAGAAAAGGATTTTTTCTTCTTTCAGCAGAAAATTCATAGATAGTTAGACAGATAACAATATCCTTAAGTGATCAGATCCCTGTATGGACGAAAAGAATAGAGGCTTTTGATTTTTGTCCTTACAAATATTGTCATGTTACGAGCTCAAGTTGAACTCACTGCTTTCTAAATCATCTAAATCCCTTTGCAAAGGGTTGCATTTTCAAGTTTTGTTGTCTGCTTAGACAGTCCCATTTAATATTTTTGGATGTATTTATATGCATTTGAGAACGATATTCTCTATTTTTTTCCCTTTTTTTCTTCTTCATTTTTTTTGAGACTTCATGCTGACCTTTTTGGCCACATCCGTCTAAATTTGCTGGTTTTAAGGGTATTCACAACACTTCTCGACACAGCAATGCCTGCGTATTTCATCACTTTGCAGCTGTTTTTCTCACACTTCCATTTCATCACAGCTGTTAGAAGCAGTCGCACAGCACAGCCCCTCTCCTTCCACTATCTTGCTAATAGGATTTGCTGCTGATCTCCCTGGCATGCCAAGGTATCTGGGTTTATGTTTGAACAATGAAATTTCATGGATGTATTTTCCCAAATTCATCCTCTTATTGCAAACCCTGATTAAAGCCTTCTATTTCCAATCTTTGTCTTTTAATTTTTATTGTAAACCAAGCGTATAACCAGATTTGCAAAGGAATTATTTCTTCTTGTAATAATGCATAAAAGAAAGGGACAAAAGAGAGTAAGGATAAAAGGATACAAATCTAGGAACGTCCCCCAGATGCAGCAAAAAATGTTCTTGCATTAATTAATATAGTTGCTATTGGGAAAGAAATGGATTGAGGATTATGATTATTTGAAAAATATAAAGGGAGAAATAGTGTTTATATATTTGGAGATTAAAGTAATTTGGACATATAATGTAGTTTAATTTAGGTCTGTGGAAAGTGAGAAGCCCATTTTCCATATGTGCATTCTACTACCCGGTGATTTTTCACTCCTTCAGATAGTTTTTTCTCCTATTTTCACTTTATTCACTCTAGACAAAAATTAATAAGATAGGAAAAAAAGATGACCAACCAAACATAAATTTGCAAACACGTATTGGTGAAGAGATTATAGTTTTATTTTAAAAAATAAGGAAGAAAGAGCTGGCTGGGAAAATAAAAAAAAATGCTTTAGGAGGACTTCACACAAAAAACTGAAACTTTTTCTTTATATTCTCATTAAAACTTCTCAAAATATGTCTGGGAAAAATGGTACAAGGAGGTTCCAACAAAGAGGTTGCATACCAAGTATTATCTTGCAAAAGAAGACAAAGAGAATATTTAGGAGTTTTAGTGCAGGAATAAATCAACCCAAGGCTGAAGAAACCTCTACCTCATCTGTCAACAGAACCAAGATTTGTAAGGACTTCTCCTTTCCTCCATTTTCTTCCCACTGTCTCTGTTTCTCCAACAGCTGGCAAGTCCAAGACCTATCCCAGGTGTTTGCTTTGAGCATCTTTCAGTTATTTTCAGCTTTTAAAAATAAAAAGCCAAACAGTGCAATGATGATGTTCTGACAAAAGGCAATAACCCAAACACTGTACTTAACAGGTAACTTTCTGTCTGCAGAGCAGATCTCACACCAGAGTGTGTTGTCTGCCATGAGATATTTGGCTAAAGCCTCTGGGCCTTGAGCACACCCATCTGAGTGCTTCAGGATACGGATGGAGAAAAGACTAGTTTCCTGCTCTTCTGCATTTGTAGTTTGTTGGTCCATCTCCGAGCTGGGAAAATTTCAGTTGCCTTGAAAAGAGCTTGGTTTTTATTTTAAAGTTTCAGTTAATTTCATGCAAGAATGGTTTTAGTCTTATGATCAAAACAAGTAATGTACTGTAGTATAACATAAATTGTCATGACTTAAATAGATTTAGACTTGACAGACTGTGTAGTATCCAAGTCATTCAAGTATAAAGCAATGAATGACATTATGCCTATCACAAGAAATGTGGCTGTCAACTGCAATTGCTTCTGTAGCACTTTGGAAACAAGGACAATTCAAATCTTCAAATCACAAAGCATCTGCTTCTGTATTGCTTTTTCTTCTCTGGTGTTTACCACTGAACTACTTTCATTACTAGCTTTTTTGATATCCCTCTCAAACATTCATCACTTGCCTCAAAATGCGATATATATCACTGTATAATCAGAATGATAATTTCTATATAATAAGAATTGCATTTACATAGCTCACAATCACAGGAGCAAGTTCCTTGTAAAATCAAAGCAGAATGAGCTGATAGAAGGGCAGACATCAGGCCTGTCATGAGTAGTAAGGAGAAGGAGAGTTAGAAAGCCTGTAGGAGCTCAGCATTTCTGTCCACAAACCCAAGCAGAAATGCCATGAAGGGGAACAGCGTGTGTGACAGGGAGTTCACGAGGCACAGGGTGCTGCACATCCTCACAATTGCAGGAAGCATCCTGAATTTTCAGCACAACGTTCTTACTGGAAGTAGTGATAGTGGAGACAGGTGGAGGATGTGGTGGAGATGAGTCCCTGCTCAGATCCGTGCACACATGAGAAGCTGCTCCTGATATAATGAGAGTCCTGTGCTTGAATAACACCGTGCAGCTGTGCCATGGGACTGCAGGCCAGCTCTTTGCTCAGTTCAAGCAGCTCTTGGAGAAGGAATTGGCTTCATCCACGTCTTCTGGAGCAGCAGCTGTTCCTCCAGTAATTGAAATCATTCCCTGCCTGGCTCGTGCTGAGCCCAGCAGCAGCTGAGACTGGCTCCTGGCCAGGAGATCAGCAGCCGAGCCCTGCTCCAGAAATCCTGTGTGTTGTGAGGAGAATGGCCCCATCCTTAGACTTGGATGCTGACCTTCTGCACGGTCGCTGATGTTACCTAAGGCATTATCCAGTGAGAAGGGTAGCAAGGCTTCATTGCTCTGTCCTGGTGTTCCATGTCCAGCTGTGCCTCCCTGCCTGTGGCCCCGTGCTGAACACTCAGTGCACGTCATCTCTGGCTGCAAGTGATGGAGGTGTTGTGGGGCAATTACACATGTCATTCCCCAAACTTTGGTGTGTGTTGTATTTTGGATAACACTGTTTTTTCTTCTTCAATAAGCCATTTACCAGGCAGTAGCCTTGCCCCTTCTTCACCCAAGGAACAATCTCTATCCTCTCAATGTGATTACAGCCCATTTCATTCCATAATAGGTTTCTTTTATTATTCCCTCAGGCATGTAAATCAAATTTTACTCAGTACCAAAATCTTTGTTCTACAAAGAATGCTGGCATCGAGTGCAGTGAAAGAATAGCTTCGCTACTGAATACGGTCTGTCTTAATAGAACTCCACTATCTTTTTTACTTTGAAAGTAAACATCTGTCAAAGTTTATTTTCTCTGTCAGAAAGACAGGAGTGTCTTAAGGGAAAGCACACAATAAAATCAGATAGATTATTCTGCAATTATACCTTTCTCTGTCTAAATGTTTAATTAGATAAGCTTCCACGGAGACAGCGATTACTTTGGCATCCATCTCTCCCATTTACCGAGGTTACAAATGCGGTGGAAGTCTTGGCAGATTTGATCACAGCAGCCACAGAAAAAGCAGGGAGCTGTCAGTCTCAAAAAAGGGCAATTTCAAACAAGTTTTCAGCCCAGCTGGGTGGCCCCTTCTGATAGAACTGCTGCCAGTGGCTGATCTTGTGCTATCAAAGTTTGGAACGTACCAACCTGAGTGCACACCACAGAATCATGGAATGGTTTGGGTTGGAAGGAACCTTAAAGACCATCCAGTTCCAACCCCCTGCCATGGGCAGGGACACTTTCTACCAGGTTGCTCAAAGACTCATCCAACCTGGCCTTGAAAATCGCCAGGAATTGAGCAGCCACAGCTTTTCCGGGCAACCTGTGCCAATGCCTCCTCACCCTCACAGTAAAGGATTTCTTCTTAATTTCCTATATGTAAATACAACACTTTAAGATACAGCATCTTTCAACCCTCTGCAGTTACTGTTCTTAAATAGGTTTTTATGCTTGATTTCAAAAGTTATATGTATCCCCCACAATATTAGTTTGATTGCAGATATTTTAGCTACCATGGTAATACAGGTTTCTGTTGCAGGCCTTGCTTCATGCTGGGCTCAGAAAAAGCACAGAAGAGAAGCCATGATTTCCATCACACAGAGCCTGCAAGCTCAGGCAGTGCATAATTTGATGAAGAATATAAAAAGAGAATGAGGCATATAAACTTGTGAAAACTGCAGATTTTTGCCACTTGATATGTAAATCTAGCTCAAGCCCATAAAGGCATAGAAATATTCAGACATGGGGCAGGAAAGATTTTGACTCTAAATAGCAGGGCTGCCCAGTCCTGTGGTTACCAAGAACTTTGCTGTGCAGAAAGTGCTGCTTTGTGTTTTCTAAAATTGCAGTCAATAAATATTTAAGTTTAAAGGCTCCATTACCATTAAAGCTCACAATATTAAAAGTATTTATTTTCATGACATCTCATAAGGATGTTTTATGGGTGATATAAAGCCAGTGTGAAGCCCACCTAGAAGACTTGAGCTAAGGTATAAAAGTTAATAACTTGAAATGGCATTTGTATGGCCAAACCTAAAGTAAGAGTCAACTTCAAATTAATAAATCTGAATTTAAATGTTTACCTATGAGTCTAAGCCTCCATTACAAGCACAGGTCATGGAGATTTAGTCCATCCAGATAAGGACAGATTCAGATGCCTGTGAGTGATGAGCTGGATCAAGTCCTTCGTATTGGCACCCAAGACCTTATGATGTATTCTGAGTATTCCTGCTGAGCTCTACCTTCAGAAAAGCACATTCCACACGTAGTCCTGTGTGTTATCTGGCAGCCTTGGGTATTATCTCATGTACTTGGGGCATCCCAAATGGAAAAGAGGAGTTTCCAGGATATAATTAATATCCTTCCTTTATGAAAAAGTCAGTGGGGTTGAAATAGTTAATATCATTTTATGTCTAAGTCCCAAAATGAGTTAAAGCAATGGTGTAAGAAGAATCCCAGCTTATCACATTGTTATCTGGCACAGCAGATTTTCCTTCTACACTCTTTCTTGGACTTTTTATTATTTATTCTTGTATCACTGAAAAACTCTTGTGGCTTTTGAAAATGTATGTGGCTTTTAAAAGAGGTAAAAAAATGCTGAAAAATAGTGGGGGACAATTCACCCCCATCAAAAAGGAAGAGACATTGAATAATGAGTTAAAAGAGGATGACATCTCACGTTCCATTCTTTTCCTGGTTTTCCAGTTTTAGATTGCTGTTTTATAATTCTTTCACTATTACGGAAGTCAGATATTTTATTTTTGGATGCTGTTTTGAAGCCATTTGGAGAAGGGTTTGTATAGGAAAAATAGAGGGAAATATATGAGACATTCCCAATGAAAGAATAAGGAATGCAAAATACAGCTGACTTCAGTTTTGTCTGCAGACTTTAAATTCAGGCCATGAGCACCAATAAATTTGCTAATAAATCTCATCCACTTTATGTAGGGTTTCAAAACCAGTCTCATTTGTAGCTTCCACTAGTTTTACTTTAATTATATTTTGAACCAAAACCAGGTTGTGCAGTCTGCATGCTATTATTTCTATTTGCTTAACATACCAAAATCAGATGCTGTTGTGTTTGTAGTGTTCCATAATCTTTATCTGTATGCCCATAGCCACAGTATAGGAAATTTAGAAATATAAGCCTTTCTTTGAAATACTCATCACAGTTATGTTCCTTCATGCCATTACAGGGTAAAACCACTTTTTCTTTCTTTTTTTTTTTAGATCAGAGAGATGGAGAGATTAACGCTTCTGCATCATCTGCTTTTGCAGATGTTATTGAAACACTTTATAAGAGGCAAATGTCATTGTAAATCAATATTTGTAATTGCAGGCTAGAATGATCTGTTTCCAATGGTTGAGGAGCAGCTAAATGCAGACACAGTTTCAAAACCATAACATAGCAAACAAGCAAACCTGCCCTCTGAAATGAGTATATTTTACTTGCCACAGATTAATTTACTGGGTTGTAAGAACACTATTCAAGTATTAGCCTATGATTTTCTCTTTTTGTTCTCCCCATAAAAACAAACTCTACTAAATTCATCCTCTTCAACCTCATCATCCTCATCTGAATGCTAATATTGAATGTACATAACATCCCCAAACCCATTTTTTCTCTGTGTCTCTGTTCTTGACCTCGTTTTTCTCCATCAATATTATTATTGCAGTATTTATGTCCTCATCTCCCTCCCCCTCCCCTAAACCTATGGGTGTTGTGATTTGAAACACTGGAATTCTACTGCTGGATAAAAACCGAGCAAGTTCGTAAGGCCTAAGCCTTTAACAAGACAGAAGATGAACCATAAAATATGCATCATTCACAGGCCCAAGACAGTCTGGTTCCAATTACCTGTAGTGGTTGCTATAACAGTAATTCTATAGATGAGCTCACAGAGTCACACTCTGGGGAGATACTGATATTTTTTCAAAAAATACTAAACATTCAGAAGCAATAGCATCCTTAAGAGCAGCAAAGCACTTCATAGTGAACCATCAGGTTCAATGATGTGTTAAATGCCAACCAGAAGTACCAAGAAAAAAATATGAATTTTTGTGATCTGGTTTCTTGTACAGGGCATCTGAAGACAACAAACTCAACAAGACAAAACGCTTGCCTTATATCTGCCTGCAAAATGGGCTTAAAAAGGCTGCTTAGGAAAAAAAGCTTTTTCCAGCCAGGGAAAGTATTTTACCAATATGTGCAATTCTCATGTATATGATTCTTTTATGAGCTGATTAAAAATTATTCTATGCTTTAGTTGACATGATTCAGAATGAGTTTATGGATTCTGATATCAGATATGGCTGATTGTCACTGTGTTCTCACTGTTGCTGGTACTCAGGATTCTGTCTATTTGCTTAACATGAAAAAGAAGAAAAAGCTTTTATTTCAGCCCCAGACAGGTCAAAGTAAGTTCAGAACATTTAAATTAATTTTTTTTTTCTGGAAAAATCAAAGCAATTTTTCAATTTGAATTGTTTGTTAAATGTGGCTGTTTCATTTTAATGTTAAGAGAAAGGCTTTGCCTCTTTGTGACAAAAACTAACAGTTTGACTTTTTTTTTTCCTTTGTGGAAACAATTTCTCTAAAATGAATTTTAAAACTTCTTCAATTGATGGATTTAGATTGAATTTCAGCTTTAATTTTAACTAGCTCTAAGGTAGTTAAAAATTATTAGAACTATTAAAAGTAAAAAAATTCTTAAGGTAAGTTCTTGTAAATGTATTAAATGGTATTATAATTTCAACTAATAAAAATTTAAGAAGTTTGTACTGTTCCAACATTACTACTCAGACTCTAATGGACTGTCAGTGTCTGAATAACAACCAATACAGTTGAGATATTGAAATGAAAAAGTAAAATACAAAAAAAAAAAAACCAAAACCCCCCAAACCGATAAACTAAAACAATAAACTTAGTGCAACATTTGACATTAATTAAATTTAAGACTTGAAAATTAAGACGTCCTGCTTAGGAAATTTTAGCATACTTGTTTTAAAATGTAGCCCAATTAACTATGACTCATTTGTGTAGAGCTGTTACCAAAATCCTGATCTCTATTAATTCTCACTGGGATGAACTGAATTTGGGAGAGTATTATGGGAAAGAGTCACACTATTTTTGCAGTGCTCCTATGACCTTTCCTTATATTCTCTATAGATATCTACTCTTAGCAGCTGCTGGAAGCACGATGATGGAGAAAATGGATCTTCTTTGTTTTTTAATCTGATACAGTGTCTTTCATGGTCTTAAGTTAACTAGCAGAAGCAGACATCTTCAAGATTTAACAAATTGAGCAATGGAGATCATTAAGAAGAAAAAATATTGGTTCATCTGTGATATTTAGAGCAGACTGAGCATAACACCGTGTTGCATCCGTGCCTGTGCAGAAAACCTCATTTTCTGTCTAGGGCCCATTTGCTCTGGCAGGTAATACACTTGTATGTGGCCAGAGAGACCTGGTTTTGGGTGGTTTAAGTCAAATTTGTTGCAACATAGATGCACACACAGCATTTGGAAGTGGTGTGTCTGGACTCACAAATACGAGCCATGTCCTGGTTTATGGCATCCCTGGCTACTTCTGAAACAGCATCTGAGTCAAAATCTCCCATGGATTTGCAGCTGGGAGATAGCTCAGTCTCACACAGGGATCCAAATTTTCTTTCCTGAGTTTTACACTTGTTTTATCCAGCAGAAGTCTCTGTTGGAAAAGAACAGAAAAAGGGGATCAAATCCATCAACAAGGAAAAATGTGGTTCCTTCCACTTTCTTCCCAGAGTACTTCTAGCCTAGCCTATTCTTCCTGATCTCTCCAGAGAATCATTCTTCTCTTTCATGCCCAAACTCAGCCATCTGATCCACCTTTTCTGGCCAGCCAGTTATGTCAGAACAGCAGTTTCATAATCTTGCAAAGGACCCTAAACCATGGCACAGAGGACAGAGTGCCTCTGGAGAAAATGTCCTGGACTTCTGAGACAGCTTCATGTTGCTGACAGAAGTGGCACAGGAGCTGTGAGTGATCAACATCCATACAGATCAGCAGCTCTCCTGGGCTCTCCTATGACCCCAAACACCCTGGGGGCAGAGCAAAACTCAGTCGCTGTTTCTCCTGATTTAATGTTCTTATGCTTTTGCTGTCTCACTGGGACCTGCACCTTGATTTTTCTTTCTTTGTTTATACCCGGTCTTGCAGAACATTTGTTCAAGTGCTCAAAGATGATGCAGCTGCCAGACCTTATTGATTCCTCTGAACTGCAGGAGACAAAGAGAAGGGATATTTTTGCCCTGTGCCACTTATCTGGAGTGACTCAGGAATCTGGTCTATAAAGCTAAGTGAGCAGGTTTAGCATTTACAGATTTAGAGTTTTAGACCAAATTCTCCTGAGGAAGGGAGGAGGTCAGAAACTTCAAAGGTGTGATATAAATACATGTTCTTATGTTAAATGGGTATCTTTGAAAATTCCCCTTCCACCACCCTTATTTGTGCAGTGCCCCACAAGCTTTCTGGTATTACAAATATTGTAAAACTTCATGGAAGGACACACAAAACCTTGGGGTTTCCACACATATTGAGCAAACTTGGGACTGTTTCCAAGTCAAACACTGCAAATGGAAATTTTGGTTGTAGTTACAAAGACACCCTCACTGATCCTCTAGAATTTGCAAAAGTGTGGGTTAATTGTCCAGGTCCTCTCCATAGGTAATGACAAAGAAGAGACAACAAAGAGAGGCCCAATTACCCTCTTACCTGGCACCGGCCTTGAGGTGTAGTGAATTTATGCTTTCAGCTGGTCTTGTTATCCATTGACTTCAAAGAGGGTCTGGACAAGAATAGATTAACCTAGATAACAGAATTTGCTTTTAGAGAGATAAAACTAGGCAACATAAATCCCGTCTTAGTTCACCGGGGGACAGATAATGAAAAGGACAATGTTTATATGTTCACTGAAAAATAGCCAGCCTAAATTTTATGCTGGAACATGGAGAAGATGAGATGTTGCCACAGGGCCTCTCAGTGGTGCACCGGCTCCTACAGTCAGAGCAATGAGACAGTTACATTTCTTCTTTTTGCATTGTACTGCCACCACAAGGAGAGGGAAAGGTGACTTTTTCTGAAGTCCCAGATCTCATAGTGAGAAAGTGCAATAAAGTTTTGTGTGGATTCCCCAGCAGTTAGGGTGAAAACTAATTACCTGTACATAAGGACAGCAGATGATTTGCAATGGGGTTGCACAAACGCCAGAATCTATGTATCAAGATGCAGCAGTCCAAGGAAATTATTCGCTTTTATAAATGTCCGTGCCTCTAGAGACTTGTGGACTAGACATAGCCAAAGGAAATTCTTGACTACTGCTGGGTTCAGTAATATAGTTCAGTAAAATGGAATTTAACTTGAAATCTGAAAAAAGCAGCATGTGAGAGGGAAGGAATGCTTAATCTGTGTTGGACTGCCTGTTAAATATCTTGAAGAAGAGAATTTTCCTTTGTCTTCTCACCATAGTCCTATAGGCCAAAAACTCCATGAAAACCTGCATATTGCCTTCCAGTTGCCCAGAAGGATATAAACTCCTACAAGCTGTACCACAGGGGAAATCTCTGCAAATACACAAAGATTGCACATTCACTTAATAAACTGTAATTGCAATCTTAAATGAAAAATTCAAGGCTTTCAAAACAATTCATACAAAGGTCTCAAAGAGTACAAAATGGATTCCCATGGTTGGACAGGGCTTTCAGCAGCCTGGTCTAGTGGAAGTTGTGCCTGCTCTTGTCAGGGGGTTTGGAACTAGATGTTCTTTAAAGTCCCTGCCTACTAAAACTGTTCTATGATTCTGATATATACAAATATATACACATGAAAATAGACTGAAAAAGCTATTGACATAAGAGACAACTGTGACATTTTAGCTTCAAAACGAAATATTTTAGAAAATGAAAACTAAACTTCCTGGGGAAATTTATTCTCTCTCTAAGTGTGTATAATAAGAAGAGACATAACGTTTATGATAACAGTTTATTCAACCCTATAATGTCTCCTCTGCAGAGGACAGCCAGCAGCATTTTTGGCAAATGGCATCTTTTCTAAAGGCAGAGGTGGTCTGGCTCTCTGTGAGAGCAGAAGAAACTGGCAGCTTGAACAGACACCATTTCATGTGAGGGTATCCTGCAGGAGAAAGTAAGTTTCTTCTAGGGAAGAAATGTTCAAAAACAGACAAAAAGGTCAAAACCCAGCCATTAATCCCATTAGAAAATCAAAACATATTTCACACCAAATCCCATTCTCAACAAGCCTATTCAGGAAAGAAGCCAAGAAAGGGGAATCTCCAGAGTTGCTGAGAAGTTAAAGGTACTGTGGAGGGAAGGCAGAAGAGAATAATAGAAGGGGGATAGAAATGTCAGTGTGATGACATTCCAGGGGGAAGGAAAAGAGAGGAGTCTGTATTTGTGCCTGCTGTTTTGACAAGCTCCACATTGAGCAGGAGTCAGAGAAAATTGATAGGAACTGGTTTTAAGAGGAAAACAGATCTGCATCAGCTTTTCCAGAGTATGGTGACTCAGCCTGAGCAAATCTGCAAATCCAATATCTCCAAGGTTAAGCTTAAACTCACAAAAATGCAAAGGCAGTATTCCATACCTTTGAGACTTTGGATGATTTGTATGGCAATGCTTCTTTTATTGTGGCACCTAAAAGAAAATTTGTCTTGAGATTTTGTTTTCTAAAGAGTCTTTTTACATTGAACATGTGTAAGGGTTTAATTATGAAAAACAAAGGAGGTTTCTACATTGAAAAATCATGTTAAATTAGAATTACGTTTTGGGAGAGCACTTTAATAACTGCAGATATTCTGGGAGAATTGCAGAATTGTTATTATCACCTAATAAAAAAAAGTTTTGAAAATAAGAGAAGGTGGAGGCATAATTAAACCTAAAATAAACACAGTTTAGAAACAGAATCGTGTGTTTTAGTTATCTCAACAGCCTTAATTCAGCCCTAGGAGAGTACTTTGAAGAAGCTATGTAAAAAATGCAGCAGTCCTGGTGCTAAGAACTTTGTCATGTTTGTCACATACGGGCTACTATATTAAGCTTAATCATCCTGTTATGGTCTATTTCATGGTGGGGGAGAGCAAAGATATTTATAAAATGTCCTTGGTACCACTCCCAAAAGAATCTGAAATACAAATCATTAGTCAAGTGCCTATCCAATATTAAAGATGTGAATTTTCTGTTTCTGCTGTTCACGAGGCCAGCAATGTTCTGGCTGTTTCAGACTACATATTCCCTTTCTCAGACATGTCAAGTTCCTCACTGCAGACACTCCAAGATACATCTCTTGAAAACACTAATTATAGAATAGTATATAGCAGTATATTGAATCATAGAACCATTAAGGTTGGAAAAGACCTCCAAGGTTGAGTCCAGCTATTAATCTAATGCTGTCAAGCCCACCACTAAACCATATATGCATGTGCCTCTGTAATTGCAGGCTCTATTTGCACAAAGAAGTCGTGGTGAGACAACCTGAGCTACATTTTCTTAACTTCTGGGCGCTTGATTTAGCAGCTTTCAAAACACTCTTTTGACAGAGCAGTTATTTACATGTGTCCATGCAAGATATTTCTGGGAAATAATGTTTTTTTCTAAGCACAGGTTAGGTAATTAAGCAATTTCCAAATGGGGTTTTTTTGTGGATCAATATTTCAACTGGCTTTTAGGCATACAGTGTATGTAGTATTATTCCTATAGTTATATTTATCAGCAAGAATTGAGGTTTATGAGAGTAACAACACTTGCAGATTTGTAAGGAAATTGAGTGAAGGGTTGAATGTGGGAAGAGAAGTGAACAAAGAACAGGGTCAAGGTGGGACTGGTTCATAAGCTCCTCTCTCACCTTGGATTCACTGTTCTTTATACCAAAGTGTCTGAAGGCCAATTTTCCTCCTATTCATTAGGGTTAAAAGAAAGATTCTGAGTCATTTACCCTGGAGATTTATTTATTTCGGAACTTCCACAAGGTCAGTGGAAGGAAATCATCACCAGAGAGGGGAAAATGGCCTAATGGTGGTTCAGTAGGTAAGGATTTTCGAGACCATGATGTGAGGAGCCCCTCCATCAGTGGCCTGAAAGCTGACCTCGGCATGGAACCTCTCCTGTCCCATCTTCCATCTGTAAATGGGAGTGACACTTGCTCACCTCACAGGCACGTAGGGAGCTGCAGGCATTAGGGCAGTGCTGTAAGGAAAAAATGTGCTTTGGGTATCTGTATGTTTGGGAGAAGGAAGCTTGAGCAATCAAATCTGCTCTAGAAAATTTGAAAAAAAAAACTTTTTAAAATCAGAGAGCACCATGAACAGGTCTTTCTCTGAGGAAAGCCAAGTATGGTTATGTTTGATGACTCTTCTTGGATAATGCTGGAAAACTACTCTGGAAATGGCCAATCTCTTTCAGCAGGTGGAAAAGACTGAAATCCTTGTGGTCTCTTCTCCCTCCCTCTTCCCTGAGCACATTCATGGGCCAATGAGACACTGCCTGTGAGATCTCCTTTCCCAGGAGTCAATTTTCCAATTGCTGAGAGTTTTAGGCATTTGTAACTTTCTTTTCTATTGCAATATAATACAGACAGGGCAGACAACTCCACTCCAAGACCATCAGGAGTGCTGAGGGCTTCTGGTTCAAAGGCAAGAGCTGTGAGGGCTTCTCTGAACCATTCTTCTTCTATTCTCTCTGCTTCATGGTCTCTCCCCTCAACCCATATTAGACCTTATTCTTAAAAAGTTTGGGAGAAACAGTGAATTAACAAAATTTTCTGATAATACTTTGATATTTGGGTTAGTAAAGGAAAAGTCCTGTGCTGTGGCCCTTGTGTACCTCTCACAGAACCCGGTGACTTGCAGGTGAAGCTCGGTGGAGGTAAATATGAAGTGACACACGAGATAAAAATCAATGCCACTTGCCTGTAGAACATGACAGATTCTGAACTGACCATTACCATTCGTGTGTGAGATCTTGGGGTTGTGACAGTACAGTGAAAACATCAGCTTGGTGCACTTCAGCTGTCAAGAAAGCAAGTGAAATGTGAGCAATTATTAGAAAAGGGCTGGAAAAGGAAGGGAAGAGCACTTATGTACAGTTCTGGTATTCCCATCCTGCAGGATTTATATGAGGCTTGAAAAGATTCAGAGAAGCATCTCAGGTACAATAGATGTGAGAAACTGATTCTGTACCAGGAGAGACTAAGCTGGAAGCCTTCAGTCCAGACAAGAGACAGCTTAGGGAAAAAAGAGGAAATGCACTTGAAGTCTGTAAAGGATGTTTTTAGCAGGGAAATGTTTGTTAGGATAGATAGTTTACAATGTCTTCAGTACAAGAACTATGGACATCCAGTTAAACTGAAGGGAAGGAGACTGAGAAGAAACAAAAAGTATTTTTTCATCATATTGCATGTAGTTAATCTGTGGACCTCCTTCTGCAGGATGTAGCAGATGAGAAGGTTTCCAGTGATGAGAGGAAACACTAGACAGGGTAATGGAGAACAAAGTTATTGAGCATTCATAAATTGTTAAAAATTATGTTGAAAAAGAAAAGATAAAATGAAAATTAAAGGAAAAAAAGGAAAAATAGCAGAAAATGTCCAATAAACCTCTAGAAATATATATTTTAAAAGATCGAAATTTTTTTTTAATATTTATCTGTTGACTGCTGTTATCATTACACCTTGGAATAGTAAGATAGCTTTCATAATGAGTTCATGAATAACTGTACTTTCAGCCAATGGCTTCTAGGCAAGACATCCATCTTTGCTGATACAAAGGCTTCTGTATTCTTCTGATAGAAAGCTTCTGCAAGCCGGGTGATGTAGAGGACCTGTCTCCTTAGAAGATTGAACCACATGGTCACACTCCTGTAATTGCACAGACAAAACAAGCAGTCATGAAGGTGCACAAATGAGAGGTAACAAAAATTGAAGAGAAAGCAGGCAGGGAAGGCGAGGATGATAAGAAGAGAAAACAGCTTTTTTTTATTTGCCACGGATGTTGAAAAGCTTTGCCCTTGGAAGTGACCTGTAGCATAGCCAGGTAAGCTCTTTAGCCAAGACTAAGTGCAGAATAATGATGGGACTTTGTGGATTTCGAAAGGCAGCTGTTCCCATGCCTTTGCTGCCACCGCAATGATTTGAGATTGCAAACAGATGGGAAGGTAGTCAGCATAACAACAGGGGAGGCATCCATGAAAAACCGCATTTCTTAATATGTGACCATGGCTGAAAGGAAAAAAACTGTAAAAGTCGATGGGCTGCAGATATCCAGTTTCTGTCAGAACAGTATAAACACAAGGAAAAAAAAAATCACTCTGGCAAGAAAATCTAAGGTTAAAATATAAACAGACTCTTCGGTCTCCTGTAACCTGGCTCATCCTCCCTACATGACACGATCAGATTCTGTTCAAGCTCTGAAAGCCCACAAGACCCTCTGGCTGGAGGCCCTGGATGCAAGCTCAGTTTCAGGGTGTACCTTGTACAAATGCCTTTGATGAGATCAGATATTTGGCAAGTCACTTGAAAAATATCTGAAGGACTGCAGTGAGCTTAGCTCTCCATGTAAAAATCCTGCTAACACCAGGGCCAGCAGATAATGTTGCTGCAGAACTGATATGAATTATATCAAACTGAGGTTAAACTAGACAACTTTTGCTTCTCTAGGCTTTTCTGCTAAATATCCATGTAGAACCGCAGAGCGATCCCAGCGTGTCACCTGGCCCAGAACAGCAGCTCCTGGACATGCTGCATCACAACCTCTGGTGTCCACTGTGCCAGCTAAAGGACTTTAGAGAAGTGTGTTGTACCTCTACAATGTCAAGGCTTCTGGATGCTGTTTTCCTGAGCCTCAGAGCCCTCCAGCTTCCCCTCTGAGTCTGGCAGTGACACACCACCCTGCATGCCTGCATCTGCAAGGGTGTGACTCCAGCCTTGTGCTTCACATGACTTTTCCATAAAGGCAGGTCAACACAGCAGGTGCTGAATGAGGTAGGGTCAAAATGAGTTCACCTGCTCTCATCACATTTCTCACCCACCTTTCACAAGATGAAGGATTTTTTTTTTACCAGTGCATATGGAGAAATACAGCAGGCAGTGATTGATAGCAATGGTTCAGGCTGTGTCCCAGGGAGTGGCCATGCTCCTGGCATGGATAAGGCAGCAGGCCAAATGTGGGGTTACTTTCAGAAACCTTGAAGTACTTTTTGGGCCTTGCAGACCTTCAGCCAGGAGCTGCCTTTGTGGCCCTGGGAGGTTCAGTCTTTGAGCAACCACCCCATGTACTTGGCAGCAACATCTTCCAAAGCTTGCCATGATTTCTCCTCAGACAGGCCCCACAGTGACCAGATGAACATCTTGGCATCTGCACTTGTCTGCTGAAGCATGAGCCACATGTGAAAAGTGCATATTAACAGTGAGGCTTTGAACTCAAGTCCATAAAGATGATGTTGCAACGATTTTAGGACTAGGTACTCGCTGTGTATTTTCCTTCATAAAATATTCTAAGATCAAACAGTAAAAATTGCCATAGGAAGGATGAAAGGGATAGTCGTTTCTTGCCTGAAGAGCATTGACTAAAGCATACCATTATAAGGTTATGTTTATTTTACAGGTAAAAACAAAGACAAGAATAACCTTAAAGAATTCTGGGCAGAATAACCTTGTACAGTGCAAAGCAACAGCTCTTCCAGTCACCACTCAAGACCTGGGAGTGGAACTTTTCAGGAAGTGGTGTTTTACCAGATAAGTGTTGTACAAGCACGATGGAGAGGTAACAAAACTTTTAGAACTAACCCTGCGGTTTGGGAGCTTAAGTCCCATTTTCAGAAGGAGCAAGCACTCGGAAGACAGGTGTTCAGGAAACCACTCTGAAAATGAAGTTTTGGTTTCTACATCACTTAAGAGATCTGTTCAAAATACTGACGGAGAGCCTGGACTTGAACCAGCTCAGATTCCACCATGTGTTGCGAAAGAACAAACTTTGTTCCCTTTTTTATGGAACAGAGAAAAGACAAATTTGCCCATGATACTGTGAATACAGAGCTTTCTGCTTTGGTCCAGTTCTCAATAACATGAGTGAGGTGCTGATTTTCACCTCCACACACCCCACTGCTATCCTTTAACCTTAATCAAGCTACATTTTTACACAGGAGCAAGGAGGAAAAAGACTATTCCTTTCTGTAATTACTGATTTTTTTCAGCAGCAGTATCCTGGCAAATGAATTGTAGGCACTTCTGTAATATCGAGGGCAGCAACTAACAAATGTTCTCATTCAATCCATGATTCTGGAAATTCATTGGGCACAGAGTGAAGTGTGGTCACTGCTATCAAAGTATATTGTCTACTCTGAGAACAGAATTTTGGATGTGAACCAGAGCTTTCTTGAGGGAGATAATATTGTTATTCAGACAGTAAAATGTTATGATCAACACCTGATGAAGCATTAAAGAACCATAAAAATTCTGCTACCTGGGAAGGATTACTTAGCAGGAGGCTGCCTGTGCTTTGGCAAGCGTGTAGCAGCTGAACCTGGAGTCTCAGCTTTCCATGAAAAAGAGGATTTATGCAATCATTTTGTGGTGCAAAGAAAGCAGAACCACCCAGTCAGCTGCAGACATGAACAGGCACATTCTGCTTCTGTTCACACTGGAATGCTGCAGGTTCCAGGAATTCTTATCCCACCTGTGAATTGCGAGTACAAAAGAAATTAAGTGCAAGTTAAGTGCGATTTATGCTTGCTTTCAGAGCTTCTCAGGCACAGCTTTTTGTAAATCTGCATACTTCTTTCATCGTGATGAGAAGTAAGGATGATCTGTTCCTCCTGCTTGCTGTGGCACTGCTCATTGTGGAGGAGACGGGGCACGCCCAGGTCCCATCCCAACTGGTATCAGGAACTTGACAGATCTGGCAAAGTGCTAAATGGATGTCTTGATGAAAATCCAGACCTATGTATGCTCTGAAGGCTGTAAATGGGCCCCACTTGGACCAATTCCCAGCACTGATCCCCTGTGGATGCTGCTGAACTGGAGCCTGGTGGGACATCCAGGCCTATGCCTTTGGGCTTCCATGGAGTTATGCTCTTTGAAGTTCCCAATTTAGTCTGAAACAACAAAGGTTCTCTTAGGGACAGGTTATGTAAAATTAAAAGGAGTCTTGAGTGATGCTGACCAGCCTCGTTAACAGGCTCTGCTGAGCATCAGCTGCTGAGCCACAGGCTTGCATTTTTTGAAAGTGAATGGCAATGTTGAGTCACACTGAGTTACTAATTTTTTACGTTCAGTTTAAAAAAATCCTAAAACATTTTAAGGTGTCTAGATTTTTTTTTTTTTCTTCTGAAATGAGGCTTCAGATGAGAATGAAAACTAACAGCCAACGCTAGAAAATCCAGGTCATAGGTCCTGAAGTGAAACTAAAATGGAGTAATGGTTCTGTTCAAACTGAACACAAACACAGTTAGCACACGGGCAGGTTTACACCTGTACAAAGTGAGACTGAGTGTCCCCAACCCTGCTCTGAGCAGATGGTGATTAAGGCAGTGGATTAAGATGGATGATTGAGTTTCAGGGCTCTGCATATGGGATAACAGGCAGGAACAGCACACATCTGCCAGAAAATCAAAACTCTGGGCCTGTTATCCCTATCTATCAATAAAAGTGATAATACTATGTTTCACATACCCTGTTTGCACAGTAAACTCTTCACTGTTGTGCCAGATCAAGTCTCAATATGCACAACTAATGTAATGGTTTCCAGCCTCATTTGGGACCTCCATCAAAGCCTGTAACCCAAATAATGCCAAGCTGTGTTGTGTGGGAATGAATGATTCAACAGCACGGGAGGCAGAGAGGAATCACCCTCCCTGTAAGAGCTTCAGGGCAAGCACTAAGCAAGGAGGTCCTGGCACCTCCACATGTTCTTTACCTCTCCCATGCTGGTTTGATCAAATGGGAAAGTTTGCCCATGCACTTGACTAATATATGCCTTAGTTCTCATGTTTCCTGGTTGCCAGTTTGGCTGATTTCATGCTTCTGTAACCTCATTTGACTAATTTTACGTGGTGTGAGCATTTGCACACATAAAAAATTAGTATTTTTGTTGAATGCTAGTTGCAGGCTAATGTTCATGGGTTGAGGAAAAGAAAAAAAGGGTTCTGAAATAAAATCTGAGTGATACCCAAAGCCCTGATGTCTCCTTTACATCTGAGGATAACGAGAGGGAAGGAGTTGAGACAGAACAGCTGCCAATAATTAGAGACTGGATTTAGGTTATAATAGCCAAGTCCTGGAGAGTCCTTCTTGTTTTAGCAGCAGGTTAGCAGTCTCATGGATGGGCTTCAGTGGAGTTTTTCATCTGATTGAAGTGTATCCCTTTTTTTGCAATGTCTGAAATAACTTCCTTGGTAACAGGTAGTGAACATGATAGTATGGAGATGTTTTATTCTCTTACAGCAAATGTTTTTCCCTATTCTATAGTGGAAGTGCCCACCCACTGATCCAGGACACTTCGCAGCAGAGGATGATGGCAAAGGAATAAGCTTGGGGCAGGGCAAAAGTTGTGATTACTGTGAGAGAAGTTTAAATAATGACTCCTCATCCAAGCTCTTTCTATTTAATTTCTTCTGCTGTTTGGAGGGGGGAAATGGAGGCTTTAACTTTGTAGAAGTAAAACATAGTGATCTATTTCACTTCAAGGACACTGCTTTGTATCCATCTGATCTTATCTGTCAGAATAGTAATAGTCATTGTGTATGATTCTCCTCTGAATGTGAAAATGTGGATTCAGATTTGGGCAGGCTCTGGGTAAATTTGCAGCAGTTTGGAACAAGCTAAGAAGGGAGCAAAATCAACAAGTGTAGAGGAATACTTGTAGGTTCAAAAGTTGCTTAAGACTAGAAAATAATAAATGGTATGCCAGGGGAAAGATCCCCAAAGGAAACCTACAACAATTTACAAAGAAGAATAAGATTTACAGTGGCAAGTGTGTGAATTGAGTCACAAGAATAACAAATACCTAGGAAAAGAAAATATTGAGTATACTAACCTACATTTGATGGGCTGGGGTTTGGGTGCTCTTGGATTAGGTTTTGATGGCTCTTGGAGTGGGGAAGGAATTTTTATATTCTTTCTTGTGTTTTTTTTTAGCAACCCGATTCATTTCCCTTATGCCACGGACTTACATGTCTGTTCAGTGATGTCTCTAGGAGCAAACACCTACATTATTGATCACTCTGGGCAATATCAATTCCATATTCTCACTCTCTGTTTAATTCAGGGATGCAAGTATTGCTCTTGCTGAATCTAAATGGAAAACTCAGAGATGTACTTCAGTGACTTGATTACCTGACAAACTGCACACACCCAGAGTTCAGAAAACCCAGAAACTTTGTACAAGGAAATATGCATGTGGTCCAAGAGTGGGCCTGGGAACCAGTTTGAGCTCTTCAGATGATTCCCTACATGACTTTGGATGAGCCACAAAACCCGCTCACATTCCTACCTGCACATGGGGAAATTTGTTCTTGCCCTGCAGGTTTGTATTTGGTCTCTGACTAAAGAATTAGTACTGGGCTTTACATACTGTATATGGCATTGTATATAAGAATTAAATAGTTGTGGATATGGCACAACCCTGATCAATAAAAATTATTTCCTTTCAAAGCTGATTTTCATTATTTTAAAATTATATATAATTTCATATCTAACCAATTGATGTTCCTTAACAATTAACTGGAATCTTCTCTTTTCCCAGAACCTTTGTTCACAAGTTTGAAATATCATTTTAGAGACATATTTGAAGCAGTAATATATTGACATTTTATCTTTCAAGTCAATTGAATGCTTGTTAAACTTTCCATTTTCCAGTTCATGTTGTAATACATGGAGAGGAGACTCAAAGAAACAAAGCACGAGGAATGTGCATTCTGTTCAACTCCAGTTCTCCAGCGAGCTTCATGGGTCATCTTCTATGGACATGTGTGTGTTTTTAAAGCTAAGCCAGTACTGCAGCTGCTGACAGATCAGAAACCTACTGGATGCCTTATAAATCAGGCACAGAAGTCGTTAGAGAGAAGTGTGTGTCAGCCAGCACAGGGATATGGCTATGCGTGCAGACAGAGCTCTTTCCCACTTCATATAAATCAGTTACATTCCAGTTTGCATGTCTGTCCTCTTCTGTGCTTATTTGTCAGCGAGGCATTGAAGGGGCTGATGGTTGTCAGTGAGATAAATCAAAAGCCACACTGTAACTGTTGTGGTGCCGTGTATTCCACCACAGCTTCTAAAGCAAGATATAATCAGCACTAAAATTCCAGGTCTATTTACAGCATCAGAGGTTAAGAGAGCGATGGTGGATTTTTTATGTTGTCTGATATTTTCCAGCTGTTTTCAATATGTGCATCTCTTGAAGAGCTCTGCATGAGTCATCAGCTCAGCACACAGTGCTTACTTTTCATTGTTAACCTCTCGTAATTCACCTTAGCAGTTCCTGCTGCACTTCTCAAACCGAGGCGATGCTAACAAATCCATTATGCTAAGAGACAATGTAGTGCTGCTGCTGGAAGATATGGGTTTGGAATTATGTTTATTTTACATGGTTCGACATATTCTTCTGTTTGGAGAGACGGTTATGCTTATCACTTGACAGCTGCCGCCACAGTGAAGGTCACAGCGGGGGACAAGGAATAGTTTTCAGGACATTTAGGCAGCAGAGGCAGGACAAATCCCTTAGGACAGGCTTTTCCATTGTATCAGGTGGGAGCTGGAGGCTGTAAATGATACTTTTCTCTTGTCTCTTTTCTCCCTCGCTCTTTCCAAATTCGTTCTCAGGCAGTATGGTTCTTCTCTCATGAGTGAAGCACAGGGGAAGATGAGCATGAAGCTGTTCTCTCTCCTCTAAGACAGGACAGTGACAGAAAGTGAATAATAGAAAACTCTCATTTAAAAGGGGAGATTATAGGGATGAACCTTCCAAGCAGTGCCTTAGGTAAGGCTATCCAGGGCCTTGTTATGCCAGGTCTTGAATATTTGCCCCACTTTTCTGGACAATGTATTCCAATGCTTAACTGCTCTTCCAGTGAAGCATTTTTTCTCTATATCCAGACAGAATTTCCCTGAAGCAGCTTGTGTCCACTGCCTCTGGTCCTGCCCCCATGCATCCCTGTGTAGGGTGCACTTCCACTTCTTTCAGCTACCTCCTTGGCAGTGGAAGATGGTGATTAGATCTCCCTGAGCCTTTCCTTCTCTAGGTGTAGCAAACCCAATTTTTTTTTTCTTTTTGACAAAGCTAATTTTCAACCTTTGTTCATGTGTCAAGTTCTCCAACCATCTAATCATCTCTGTGGCCCTCCACTGGACCATCTCCAGTACTTCAAGGTTTCTCTTAAACTGAGAAGACCAAATCTAGCTAACACACGGCAAGTAGAGGAGGATGATTTCTCCCCTTGATCTGCTGGCTACAGGATTGCAAATGTGGCCCAGGACCTGGTTTTTTTTCGTTGCTGCAAGGACACATTAGTCCTTCATGTTCAGCTTGCTGCTTACCAGACCCCCTGTCCTTTTCTGCAGAAATTGGAAGGATCTTTATGGGCAAAACTGGTTTGATTGACACTGGTGGTCATAGTGTTGGTATTAATTAATTAATTAAGTAATTAACAAGGCTGGTGAAGGGCTTGGAAAACAAGCCCTATGAAGAACAGCTGAGGGAGCTGGCGTTGTTTAGCCTGGAAAAAAGGAGACTCAGGGGTGACCTTATCACTCTCTATAACCACCTGAAAGGAGGCTGTAGTCTTGTGGGGATCAGTCTCTCCTCCCAGGCGACACTGACAGAACAAGAGGACACAGTCTTAAGCTGTGTCAGGGGAAGTTTAGGTTAGATGTCAGGAAAAAATTCTTCACCGAAAGAGTGATTGGGCACTGGAATGGGCTGCTCAGGGAGGAGGTGCAGTCACCGTCCCCGGACGTGTTTTAAAAAAGACTGGATGTGGCACTCAGTGCCATAGTTCAGTTGATAAGGAGGTGTTAGGTTAGGTCATAGGTTGGACTTGACGATCTCAAAGGTGTTCTCCAACCTAGTTCATTCTGTGATTCTGTGTGAATTTGTGATTAATGCCTCAGTGCTCCCCCAGAGTCTAATGTCGAGGAATTTGAACGTTAAATGTTTCAAGAAAATGTTTCTGCACTACCTCAATTATAAACTAAAGCAGATTCTTGTGGTCACAAAGCCAAACCCTCAAACACTAAGCAGCAGGTAAGTTTTGAACCACCCATAACACAGTTCTGTCCATGCATGGGTCCACCTTCTCCGCACTTAAGGCAGGGAACCTGTGGAAAAATTAGACTATGACATATAATTAAAGACTACGCATTTTGTACCATGTCAGTCATCGAGTTAACACTTGTACTGCCTAACTAACACTTAGGCTTCCTTTTGCATTCCTCTAAGCTGCTGGTGAAATGTTGTGACAGTAAGTTATTTATGCATTGTTTCCTTTTCTAAGCTTTGATTCATTGTGTTTTACCTTACTTGAAATAACTGGTTGTATGACTGACCTTTTCACAATTAATTATTTTATAAAAGTCCCCAGCTGTCTGCTGCCCATCCACACTAAGTGGGCCAAGCTTTTCAGATCTCCATCCAGAATCTCTACTTTGAGGTTTTCCACTGTGGCAGATGTCTGAAGGCCTGCCTGGATCACTCTCTTTTACTGGATTTTCTGTGTTGCTTCCTGCCCTGTTTCCCATACAGTTAAATACCATCTTTGCTTTCCTCTCTGCAGTCAAGCTTCCTGCAATTATCAGCTGTACGCAGTGACATTTATCCCTTCCTCTTAAGTACTTAAAATGAATCTAAATATTATAATTAAGAATAGCACTTCGGAGCCATTAACGTGGATAGGGGTTTCAATACAGAGCAACTCTCACTTTTTGTACTTCTCTGTGAGAGAAAATGGATTTTACTTTCACTCCCCAAACTGGTTTTGAGTGTTTGAGGAAGCTGTGCTTCCCTGCCACATTGGAAGGACGTTTTGATGGCTCTGAAGTGGTGGAGAAAATAAGTAAAAATAACACTACGTTGAAAATAAAACTGGCATTTGCTGTTTCTCCTTGTCACAGATGTCAGTTTATAATTCAGAGTGGAGGTAGAACTAGGTAACAGATTTAGTTTTAAGAGCAACACTATTGTTTGCCCCATAGTTTTTCACCAGATTTTCTCGATATTCTTGCCAACAGTAGAGGCACCCACAATTTTATGCATCTCCCAAGCTGTGTTGCTAAGGGATAGACTGTAGACACATGCTGCGATCTGTCACAAATAAAGCTTAAAATGCTAATTTGGTCTAGTTATTAGCACATTGCTGATACAAAATTGCAATACAATTTGGCAATGAAAAAATGCGATCTGTATTCTAATCCCAAATAAAAGTTTTAGGATTACCGATTTTAGAGTACCATGAAATTGTAATAACAAAATACTAGTCTGTGCTGCAAGATGCTGTTGAGAATTCAAGTGCAGTGCTTGTAATTTCAGAAGATAATTATTTCTCTGGTAAGATCTTCCATGTAGGAGACTTTGTATGGCCTTTTTACATTGGTTTCCTGTACAGAATAATAGTTTTCATTTTATTTTCTATTTATAGAGTAATGCAACTTCCAATAGAGTGGTGGTTTGCCACATGGTTCATAGGCATCATTCTCCTATGCGCCTCATAGTTAAATAACTCAGGTACAGAGTAAATTATAACAAAGACAAAATAGTGGAAAGAAGAGGAGAACCTAGAAAGTTGAAAACAGGTGAACTCCCTGGATTCAGTCAGAGAAATAAAGTCTTGAGGCCTTCAGAAGATAAGGGCTACCTGGAATAAGGTGCCAGCAAATGATTTCCGGATCTCACAAATCTTTGCACGTGAGAGGGCAAAATGAAGTTCCAACAGGCTCCTCCAAACCTGTTACAGGTTCATCCAAACATGAATAGAGCATTTGAAGATATGGAGTCCAGGAGATGGCAAAATATTACCCATCAGTTGTGGTTATTATCGTGTTTGTGCAGCCTTTGGGGTCTGACACTCAGATGAGCAAGAACTCTTTGCCACCATCTACTGATGAACTGAGGGAAGAGACATAGTTAATTTGCTCAGATTATGCCCATGATGGAATGGATACCTCTGAAGTGTTGTTCACAATTCATTCAAGGATAGAGATAAAAGGAAAAGAGTCTTTTATTATGTTCACAACACTTCTAAGAATCAAAGGATTAGCTCTTGTGTCACTGGATTACATAGGACAGGGATTCTGCCCTGGGGAAAAAGTGAGTAAAAGATCTTGATTTTCAGTCTATACCTTCTATTCTGTAATGAATTGAATATCTCAAAGTGAGACTGGACAATGAAGCTGACCTGAATGAAGAGAGATGATAAAGAGGTGCAAGATATCTTTATTCATTAACAAAGGAGCTTTAATTACTTCAGGAGAGGGAAAAATCTGGAGATCATGATCTTTCAGCACACCTTAAAGTCACTGTATCCTGAGCAAGAGCCAGCACTAGCAGGGTACTGGGAGATGAGAGAGAAGGCAGCAGTGGTACGCAGAAAGCACTAAAAGCATTATCCCAAAAAGGTGCATCAGCACAGGGGCATTGAAGGGACAGCAGGATGTCCCCTTAGGCTGCACCTTTCCTCTCCTGTCAGAGTGGATCCCACCTACGAGCTCTCCTACTCTGAGACATCACATGGGAAATTGCCTTTGGCTTGTGGGAAGCATCTGAAGCATGTTTCCTTAGTGGAATCATGTTATTCCACTTGGTATCTGGATTTCTTGATGCCAGCAATTTCTGACAGAAAAAAAAAATGGTCACTTTATAAATACGTCAGCATTCTACCTTACTGAGGGGTCCAATATATGAAAGTATTTCAAGGAAATGTGCCTCTTTTTGTTTGAAGGCTCAACATGCCACTTTTCAGGAACTTTCCAAGAAGCAGGAGAAAGATGTCAGAAGCAAGGATAAGGTCCCTAAATAGTCACTTGTAAAGAGATATAATGTGCCATTTATATGATTCCAGTCACCCAGAAGTGTGCAAATATGAGTAACCCACAACTGGGTCTGATTAAATATAAATAATCTCTTCCTACAGCCTCCTGAGAGCTTGAAATTAAAACCCTTGTTTGCCTGCCAAATGCAGGAAGAGAGGCAACTTCATTACAAACAGCATGGGAAGATGTGGGGTAGGGCCAAATGGAGCTCTTTTACTTATTTCTATATTTTCCTACCACCCTTTTGTGCAGTCTCCTCAAGGAAAATCACAAAACCGGGGAATATACCTTTTTGTTTGGTCGGTTGGGTTTCTCAATTTTATTTAGGGTTTGAACTTGCATTAGTTGCAGAGGTCTTGATGGACTTGCTTCTGTCTTCCCTTTTCTTTGTCCCTTTAGCAAAGACCAGGAATTGGGAGAGCAGTGCTAGAGCCTATGATGCTGCAGATTCTACAAAAAATGGACTTGTTTGGATTATCATAGAATGATTTGGGTTGAAAGGGATGTTAAACATCATCTACTTCTAACCTGCCTGCTGTGGGCAAGGACAATTTCCAACAGACCAGGTTGCTCTAAGCCTCATCCAGCCTGGCCTTGAACACTTCCAGGTGTTGATGGGGCATCCACAGCTTCCCTGGGCAACCTGTACCAGAGCCTCACCATCCTCACAGGAAAGAATTTCTTCCAAATATCCAACCTAAACCTCACATCTTTCAGTTAAAACCATTACCCCTTGTCCTATCACTACATGTCCTTGTAAAAAGGGCATTATAAATGCAAAGAAAATTTGTCCTGTGCAGGAGGAATGTCAGCTCCACCAAACATATTCTGCTGAAATTCAGGAGATACTCTACACGTCATGTTTTCATCTCACTCACAACACTCTGCTTTCTCGCTCTTGCATTGAATTGATGCAGAAATAAAATGAGCCCCAGTTCTTTGTGGCTTTCCTGAGGTGAAATTCTCTTTCTTCTGGCTGTTTTACAATAATGGTGTGCATAAACACATCTCACTCTCATTCCTATTGTATAAAAATATGCTGCTTACAGTTCTGCTCCCTGCATCCTCCTCTTCTAGGCAGAAGTACAGAATTAACATGGACAGCCTTTGCTATCTGACTTTCTTTTAACAATTCAGCACTTTGTATTTTTCTGAAGTGTGGAAAATCCTTAGAGCAATGCAAGACTCTTGAAGTTTTAAAGAGGTTGAAAAGGGAAAATAGTAAAAGAAAACTAATTAACAGAAAATGTCCAACTTCAGCACTTTACCTGAGATGGTGTTAAGCTGTGGAAGAGAATTGGGACAGGCTTGTGGTTCTGTTCTTCTTCTGATCCTTATCAATCGAAATTTGATGGTCCTTGAAAACATTCTGTCCCTCCAAACCCAAGCTTTTATGGAAAGTGCAAAAATGCGCTTCAAACCCTGTGAATCAGTATTCAACAGCTGAAAGATATTTCCACCTACCCTCCCTGCACCTGCTCAAGCTCATATTTTCAGTCTGTCTCAGTCCTTCATTTCACTTTTCCTCTTGCCAAAAAGTGAGCTAATGTCTTTTGCTGTTCCAAGGCAGGAAGAGAAAAGTGAGTCAATTCTGCACGTCCAAAGTATTTGATGACCACATTTCTTTTTTAGCTGCCCTCATCTACACTGCCTGCCTAAGAAAATGTGGGATGACAGAAATGCTTTTCATGCCCAGCCAAGGGCCACTGAATCAAAGTCCTTAAGAGAATGGACTAATACTCTGGAATAAAAATGAATTCTCATGTCTCAACTTTCCTGCATGAATCCTCCAACAGGGAGATTCACAGGTTGGATTTGGTCTGGTTTGGCCCCATGCCGAAGCAAGGAGTATTTTGAACAAAATCTTCAACCCATGGAAACTGGTGTGTCATGTTTCCTTCACTTGAAGATAAGCTTTGTATCACAACTTCCCCAATGGTTCAGATTTCTTCGATATTTGGGTTTTCTTTGCTGATTAGATGTGCATTAGGACTTGCCTGAAGCAGTTGAAAGTATTCATATGATGTATTAATAAAGTTAATTTAACATGGTCTATTTGTATATCATAATGACTTCCTAAAAGCTTTACCTGGTGGCAGAGAAATTTCAAAGGGAATACTACTGTGCAGAGGCAAGGAGGGCATTTCTAATTATAAGAACAACTTTCTAAATGTCATTTTCCTAACTCAGCACTCTTATGATTGGTATGGAGAGAGAAAGGACTTGTAATTCCCAGTAACCTTATTATCTGTTTCTTTTCCTGTGACTTTCTACCTCAGGTATTTGGATTTTTTTCCCCAAAATGATAGATACTATGACCCCACCTTTTCTTGACATTTAAAATGTACCAAATTAAAACAATGGCAAGGATATTTTGTAGCTTCCCAATTTTATTACCACTAAATGCATCATTAAGTGTAAATTGATCACAGCAGAGAGTACATTAATTGTGATCACAGTACAAAGTCCTGATTTTCTGCTGATGCCACACTGCTTTTGGGATGAATGCAGCATTACTTCCCAAAGGAATCTGACTAAAACTTCTGTGATGGTCACGTACTCTCAGTAGCAAAAATACCTTTCTTTAGAGAAGATTCTGAAGTTACATCTACAGTCAGAGGCTGCCCCTGGTATCTTTTCCCAACCCGACCACTCTCTGTGACATCCCAATCTGAAGGGCTGCTTTCTTTACACATTACACTAAGCATGTTCCCAGTCAGGCTGAGGTTAGAAGCGATCACTTCCCTCCTCAGGAAAAGCCAGCTCTCAGGACTGAGCTGCTCATTACTGATGTGCACATGAGAGGGGCAGAAAAGATGCAGCCAGGTTGCTTTTAAAGAAAACTCTTTGTCAGAAACCTGTAGTGTTGTCAACAATATAAAAGAGACAACTCAGGCAGCAGGAGGAGATATCCTATTTACTAATGTAAATACGTGCAATTTGAACTCATTCCATTTTCTGACTTTAGAGATCATACTCAGGCTAAGCTCTCATTCAGTACTGTAGTTGGCAAGAAATAATAAAAAGAGCTGGCAAACCCTCCCCAAAGTAAGCTCTAACATTTTCTGTGGTCGTAAACTGAGCCCTGCACCCATTTTTCCCCTTTGACAGTGGACTCCATCTGCTCAGAGTGACATTTGGAATCATGCAATCCATCAGGTCTGTACCGGTAATACTTGAAACCAGCAATTCCACTGTTCTCCAGACAGAAAATCCCACCACATCCAGGAGTAACACTTCCACCTCCCCAGGAATAAACACACAGCTGGAGACCTTCAGTTTTGTCTTGTGAGAGCTGACTTCTCCAAGCTGATGGCTTTTAACCAGGAACATCAATGTGTTTGCTTTTTGTTTGTACTGTGCTTGTGCTCACATATCCTTTTGCAATTTCCTGAAATAGGGTCTAAAATAGATCTTTAAGAAGTTAACAAAACCTTTCCTTAAGCAGTAAACAGATCTGTGTTTTCTTTCAGGGTAGATTTCTATAAAACCCCGTTAATGGTGGTGCCTTAAATTCTCTAAATTTTAGATTGATACAATGTATGTTATTTTAAAACATGAAAAAATTAAACTGCCTCAGAAGAAGTTTCTGCAGAAATAAACTAAGCTAGCAATAGAAACTTGGAATATTTTGTCTCATATTAATATATATAAATAAAACAAACCCAGGGTAGAAATAAAATTTACTGTGTGGATACAAGCGCTTTCTGAGATCAGTTTTGCCTAAAAATGCCCAGACCTCCCAGAGCCGAGGTCTGGGCATTGCTGTAACCTTCCAGTTAACTGCTTGAAAGGCTCTCCCATCATTCCATGTTCTATGTGAATACTGAAATTACAGATCCTTTTTAGGTGTGTTGGGATGTATCACTTTTGTTTTCCCCATAGAAGATAGAAAAACTCTGATTTCACAAAAGACCTTTTTCCATTGAAAAATCTTTCCAAAATGTAATTACTGACCATCTCTAAAATTGAAACCACCTTTGCAACGTTCTTTGAAATCAACTGAGGAAAAAGTAGTAGTAATAGGTCATCTCTTCTTTATTGCTTCTGTCTCAAAGTTAAGAAACACTTTGAATTTAAGAATTATAGTGAACCATAAAAACTTTTTACACCAAATTGTAAATCCTTCCGCTTTATTACAATAAACACAAGGGTCTGCCTTTCTTGGCACAGGTAGTTTTATTGCATCTATTACTAACAACAGATGTCAGCTAGTGAAATCAGAATCATTCAGAGGGAACGGTTATATAATTTTCAGTGGGTTTTACTAAAAACTGAGAGTTTGAAAAGCTCAGAGACTCTGGTAAATGATCCTTTTATATAGAGAGAGAAAAAAAAAGTATCATCTCTCTAACTCTTCTAAGAAATCTTTCTTGAACAGAATATTTTTGTATTTTCCAGTCCTAAATCTGACATCAAATTGCTTCTTTCTTTTTTTAATTTTAAGCATTTAAGTCTATCCAACAAAAACATTCAAGGTTTTCACAGTTTTACCTACACGATTTCTTCCCCTTTGCATTAAGAAAGAAAAGGAAGTAAAGAATCCCAGTGTGTAAGTACTTGGCAATCAGCAATACATGTTTGTCAAAAAAGTGGCTTAAAAGGGATTGAACAAAAACCAAAATGTATTTTTGTGACTGCAGAGTTTGTCTCTCTCTTTTTAGGCTGGGATACATTTCCAACCTGTGTGGGGAATGAACTCCTTCAGTTTGAATATCCTTCAAGCCGGGACCCACCACAGATGAACACACCCTGTGCCTCCCATCTGAGACACCACCAGTGCTGCAGATCAGGACCTCCCTCCTTCAGGCTTCAAAAGGAAATGGGTTTGCTTCTACTTCCAGCTTTGCACAGATTTGGGAATAACCTTAAACCCAAGCTTATCTCACAGAGAGTGTGAATAATCAAGTCTTGACAACAATGTTATTTCAAGTAATCTTTGATGTCTTTGGTGTTTTGTTTTGATTTTCAGTGTGGTGCAGTTGACACGATGGAGGGATGGGATGGCATCCAGAGGGACCTGGACAGACTTGAGAGGTGGAGCTGTGCAAACCCGATCGAGTTCAGCAAGGTCAAGTGCAAGGTCCTGCATCTGGGTCGGGCAAATCCCAAACACAAACATAGGCTGGGAGGAGAATGGATTGAGGAGAAGGACTTGGGGTGTTGGGGGAAGAGCTAGCTCAACATAACCCAGCAATGTGCTTCACAGCCCCAGAAACCAAACGTGTCCTGGAGTGCACCCAGAGCCCCATGAGCAGCAGGTGAGGGAGGGAATCCTGCCCCTCTGCTCTGGTGAGACCCCACCCACAGTGCTGCATCCAGCCCTGGGGTGCCCTACAAAAAAAGGACAGAGAACTGTTGGAATAAGTCTATATAAGGCCTCAAAGATGATAGAGGGCTGGAGCACCTCTGCTGTGGAGGCATGCTGATAGTTGAGGTTGTTGTGCCTGGAGAAGAGAAGGCTCTGGGGAGACTTTTTAGCACCTTCCAGTACCCAAAGGGGGCTTGCAAAAGGGCTGGAGAGGGACTTTCTACAAGGGCATGGCGTGATTGGACAAGGGGTAATGGCTTTAAATTAAATGAGGATAGTGTTATATTAGATATTGGGAAAAAAAGTTTTACCGTGAGGGTGGTGAGGCACTGGAGCAAGCTGCCAAGAGAAGCTGTGGGTGCCCCATCCCTGGAAGCATTCAAGGCCAGGTTGGATGGGGAAACCTGGTCTGGGGGAAGGTGTCCCTGCCCATGGCAGGGGAGTCGGAACTAGATGACACTTAAGGTCCCCTCCAACACAAACCATTCTGTGATTCTGTGGTTCTGTGATCTGCTCAGTACATTCAGAGGAGGATCATGAGCACTACAGTTAGTGGTGGCCTACTTCAGTGCAAGATAAAATGACCCAGAGTTACATAAAATAAATTTTATTCAAAACTAGAGTCCAAAATGTCTAGAAGGGAGATGAAGGGGTTCATTCCATGGGTCCCCTGTCTCTGCATGGCCATTTCAAATCCATTCAACTCCAGATCCTGAAAAGCAGTATCCACTAATAGGCTTTCAAGTATATCTGTGCCTTTTTTTTTCAGTTTGGGTGCTTTTTTCCCATAGTGCTATACATTTTTAAGGTGTTCAATGCACAGTCCTCATCCACTTGTAATCTTCCTGTTACAGGAGAAATAGAGGGCAGAATTGTTCCTGACCCTGTTGTTCAGAGATCTCTGCCTTTTCGAATACCAAGAAAGAAATAGGCTGCAAATTACATACTGCATACTGGTCAGAAAGGACATGCAGTTATACAATCAGCCACAATAGGACTGCAAGAAGGTATCAGACTGCATCTAACTTTTATTGAAACACCAAAGTCATTGAAATCCTCATACTGCCAGCGGTATCTTTCAGACCAAATACATGCTACACCGTGTAAAAATTAAGCTAGTCATTATAAACTTAATCTACTGTCTGAATGGCAAAATTGAAAAGCACTCAAGCATTAAACTGCTCTTCTTAAAGGAAAAATAATAAAGCAATACGGGTAATATATAAATAGCTTTAAAGATTGCTGTGAGCAGGATAGCTGGGCTGAGCATTTCAGTGAAAATTGTAATGTATTATGGCTCTCTGTAAAGTTGAATGTGTTCAATATGCTGCTTTTGCCACTGACTGGTTTGCAGCCATTATCGGCTTTGTGGAGAATCCAATGTGTCTTTTTTTTTTTTTTTTTTTCCTAAATTTAAGAAAGTTGAGTTTGTCAATGTGAAATCTGCTTGGGAACTTATTAACTCCTCCTTAAAACACATAGCCTGCTTGAATGTAAAGTTAGCTAATGCCTAGTAATAAACATTTTGTTGTTGTTTATTAGCAAAAGATCTTTAATAGGTTAACTCTATCCTAATTCATTCTATTAATGAAGTGACCTTGTCTATGGGGTTCATAAATAATCAGTGTATATATTGAGAAGAGAAAAAAGCATACCTGTATTTGTCCATGTACCAGACTGAAATCTGACACGGTACAACAACTCAGAGATATTAAACCACTACGTCTAAAAGTCAAAATCTCCAAATTCTTTCATCATGCTTGATAAGATGTACAACATTGGTGTGACACCTTGACTTTCAATATGCAAGGCTCCATCAAATGATCAGTTATTAATTTTAGTGAGAATTTTTATGCTGAATGATGCTCAGATTCTTAAAATGGGACAGTCTGAATGTAGCTGTGGGCCTGGCCACAGGCCGGACTGTGGAGTATTTACTCAGCTGAAGTCCACCTTATCTCTGGTGAGACTTCATGAACTTCAGGCAGTTAGATCAGTCATTTAGCAAAGGTACTTTGCAGAATCAATTAGCTGTGCATATCAATTTTTGAGATGTCTGTTTGGGATCTTAACCACCATGTGTTTAAGACATCATTATTCTGCACATAGTTCTTCAGCATGTATGTGATCACCATTGAAGTACTTTGCTGAATAGTGAGGAGATGGAAAAAAAAAGGGATTGGAATCTGGCTGTTGTCATTTTTCTCAATGGAAAAGACCGGTAACCATTTGCATTTAAAAACTATGGCTATGCTTTATGCCTCAAGCTTTGCGGGAGAGAAGAGTCTGCAGATGAGGAAAATGTGTTGTCATGAACTGACTTAGACCATGAAGGGATTACAGCACAGCTAAGGTTCTAATCCACATCTTCTCAAATGGAATGATCCAATAAGATTCTTGAGCTCAGAGACAAAAAGCAAAAGAAACAAAAAAAGAGTTGCTTGCCATTATTGAGACAGTTTTCCAGCACAACTTTCTGGGTTTGTAAATAACCCAGTTCACGCTTGCACTCTGAGTCTGATCTGAGAGAAGAACAGTGCTGTATCACTAGAGCTGAACCTTTTGCCTGCAAAGACAGATTAACCGACCATGTGCTTGTTCCTGACATGGTGCAAATGCCTTGTAGCTTAAAAAAAACCCCTGTCTCCTCCTGTTACCCACATTTTTCTTTCAAAGGAGCAGAGAAACCACTTCCTATGTTTAAGTTGTTTTCACAGCTCTGGCTACTCAGTTTACCTGTAAATAATGTAAACTGAGAGAATGCTTTTGCAGATGTGAGCTCCCCTGGTGTGACAGAGGAAATCTGCAGGAGAAATACAGGCAGGCTGAACTTCAGCTAAAAGATCCTATTTGTGGATCTTACTGTGTCCAGTTCTGGGCTTCTCAGTACAAGAGAGACATGGAGCTCCTGGAGCAGGTCCAGAGATGATGAAGGGACTGGAGCATCTCTTTTACAAGGAAAGGCTGAGGGATCTGGACCTCTTCAACTTCGAAAAGAGATGACTTAAAGAGGGGACCTCATCAGTGTCTATCAGTATCTGAAGGGAGATGTCAGAGGACGGACCAGGCTCTGCTCGGTGGTGCCCAGCAATGGGACAAGAGGCAATGGGCAGAAACCGATGGACTGGAAGTTCCACCTGAATATGAAGAAGAGCTTTGCTCTGCAGGTGACCATGTACAGGAACACATTGCCCAAAGAGGGTGTAGAGTCTCTCCCTCACTGGAGATATTCAAGAACAGTCAGAACAGAATTCTGTGCCTGTCCTCTGGGATGACCCTGCCTGAGCAGGGAGGTTGGACCGGATGAATCTCTGTGGTCCCTTCCAACCTTACCCATTCTGTGATTTTGTGACTGTTTTCCTTTTTTCCTCTTAGTTTTGATTATGTTTGCACCTTTCCAATATGTTCTATGTTGAAACAAACCCAGAAATTTCTGTGTGAAGTTCTTCCACTTTCCACACATCACCTCCTAACTCATCTCACCACGTGCAGTTATGGGTAGGGGTGTTGATGTCAAACCCAGACGAGGTCTGCTCAAACAAAACCTTTTATTCTGGGTCAGCACTTCTGAGCTTGAAGCTTATTCCCAACTAAGACAAAGTTGCATGTCATTTGTTTCTTTAAAAACAACGTTTTTCTCTTTTTCTTAACCCCAGACGTTTCCCCCCATTATCTGGAATTTATGTTAATTTTGGCCTGATTAAGCACCAGTCATTTATCATTCACTATCATTGTGTTCAGTTGGTCCCATGGAGGGTGGAATGACCAGGCACTGCAATTAAGCAGAGTTCACTGCGATATATTCAACATGAATGGAGACAAAAGAGGACAATTTCACACATGAGGATACATTTCCCAAATTGTTGCTGAAAACCACATCTTCTATTTTTTTTGAGACAGACATTGCAGCTTCCTTCATCCAAGTTCCAGTGCTCTGGCATTATTATCTGTGAGACAATAGTCTCTGAGGTGACATTCTGCTGCAGATGTGCTGTCTCACAAATCTCTTAGAAGAGGCTTTGTGTTCTTCTTTGAAAGGGGAAGGAGACATCAAGGCTTAGCAGAGTCCTTAAAGAAGGCTGAAAAGAAAGTATGTGGTGGGTGAGATAACAGGAGTACAGGCTGAGAAAAAAGGGATGAAGCCACGAAGTATTTCTGAAAAACTCTCCTTAAACTCTATTTAAAATACATTTTCATGATTGTTTCTCTGAGTTCAGTTCCAGCTTCAACAATTTTAGGAGACCAAAACCACAAACAGGTCCAACATGATGCTAATATGAGCTGCTGCCTTTATGCGCTGCATAAATGCATAAAAATATATGAAAAAGACAGTGACAGTCCAGTTCCCTACAGTCCTATCAAATTCTAGACATATGAAAGAGCACCTTTACAGAATTAACAAATAACTCAGAAACTTGGAAGAGGAGAAGTGGGGAAATAATAAAATGTTTTTCCCACCCTCATGTTAAACATAAAATTACAGAAGAAAATCTTGGAAGGGATATCTCTAGGTCATCTACCTAGAGATGGTGCTGCTCAAATCCAGGTCAATTTCAAAGGTTCTAAAAGGTTTCTGAGGGGTTTTTCCACCTGAGTTTCAAACAACTCCAAGGATGGGGATCCTAAAGCCTCCCTGGGCCCCTGTTCCACTGTTTATATTTCCTGTCTTACAACTTGTGCCAGTCATCTAGTTGTCTTTTTTGTTCACCTCTGAGAAGTTCTGTCTCTGTCTGCTTACAGCCATCCTTCAGACAGAGGACACCAGGTCCCTCCTTAGCCTTTCCTCTAGGATAACCTCTGCTACATCATGTCTTGCGTCCCCTTAACCAACCTGGCTTCTCTCCACTAGACTCTCCTATGTTTTTCAGAGTCTCTTCTGTACTGAGGTCCCAAAATGGGATTAATTTTACTGGAGGGATCCTCCCATTAACCTGTATTCCTCTGTTTGTTCTTCTTTAAAATGGTCCCTGAGCAGTAGATGAATCATTATCAAGAATCTGTGAATGAGAACATTTGTCTGAGAAACAAGATACTGACAAATTATAAGATAAATCTCAATAAAATCAGGGAGAACTGAATCAGAGCCTTGTCTCACTACTCCAGTGTTATGGTAGATAGAGACAAAACAAGAAATAAGACAATATTCTCCACCGTATCCCCATTGTTAATGACCTCTCTCAAACTCAAAACTCAATAAAATTGCTTTTTGGTTTCATCAGGACTGTCTGAACTCCTTGAGGGCTGACTGCAATATCAGGTCCAGGAAAGGTGGCAGAGAGTTTGTCCACAATTTTCAAAAACGCTCCAAAACAGAAAATCCAGGACTTCTCTGCTTCATGACTGAAGCAGGCATCGGCTTTCTCACAGGTTATTGCAAAGGTGCCGATGCATCCTCTTTACTCATTCACACAGGCTTTAGCAAATCTGGACGTGAGAGATCCTGGGAATTATTCAGTGACAGAGAGAAAGAGCATGTGACAGGAGAGTATATGCCTAGGACTCTGCCTAGTATATTCCTAGACTCTGCCTAGGACAGGGCAAGAGCCAGCAGCGTGCTTTTCATTCCTCCCAGGAATGAGGGACAGCAGCTTTTGGATACCGAAGTTCAGAGAAAAGCACTTCACCTGCTGGCTGTGGTTCCTCTCTCAGCAGTGTCTCACTGGTGTATGAAGAGCCACAGGACAGAGATGCCTGTGCTGGAGCACATTTGCCAAATATCCAGGGCAAGAACTCACCCCTAAACCATCAGATATCTATGCCAGGAGCTGAGAGGGCATTTGTTGCCACATCCATCCTGGTTCCTTTTTGCTGAGAGAACATTATCCATGTTAATACAGACCTCTGCTCAGCTATCAATAATTTAGAGCCAGACCTTCCCCTCAGAAATTTCCCATCATCTGTCCTGGTGTGATGGCAAACCCTGGGTGTGGGGAGATTTCATGTCTCTTTAGCATCCGGGGCAGCTTTTTCTGTCCATCTGCATCAAAGAGCACCAGGGAGCTGCTGTGCTGATTTGGGATCCATCAGTTTTGGGGGCACTGAGCCACGTTGTGCCTGCTAGAGGGTAGCACTGGCATGAAAAGGGTACCAGGAGTGGTTGGATTCTGGCCTGACAGATTCAGGTTCATAACTTACAACTTTACTATTCCTAAAGTGACAGGTAGTGGAAGCTTGGTGTTCTACTCTCCTTCAGACCGTGGATGTGTTAACATTTGTATGTGGGTTGTCTTGAAACCAAAACCAATTCTACATGGGAAATCTGCATTTCTTTGTTGCTTTTACTTTCAAATGACAGTAGAGTAAGACAATGTCTCATTAGTGTGTTCCCTGGTTGAGGAAGAATTGCCAGGGAATTTCACAGTGAAATTCCAGCTCATTTTAAGTGGACAATATGATACAAGTGTTGTTTTAACAATGTCATGAAGCTAGGACTTTTTTCATTTTATTTTATTTTATTACAAAACTGAGAAGATGGCACTTCCTAGGGCTAAAACAAGAGTGAGATTCTCCTGCAATAGGAGCTCCTAATGACTTTGCTTTATGTAGCATAAGAACAAAGTGTTTTACCTCTCCCATTCAAGACTGTATTTCTCTGATGTCCATTGTGGAGTGGTCCTAGCCCAAGATGAAGGAAGCACACCCTGTCTGCCTGCAGAAGTTGATTAATTTACCAGCAACCAAGACACATTCAAAAAAAAAAAAAAGGAAAGAAATATTTTGACTTGCAGAGATGCATACAGAGAAGATTATGATGTTTCTTTTTTCTAAAGATATTTTCTCTACCTAAAGCTTCCATCTATTTGAACTTGTTTCCAAATTATTTACAATATGGATGCATTGAAATTTTGAAAAACTTGAAGGTGCTGATCAGTTTAAAGCACAGGAAATTATCAGTTCCCAGATTTTCCAAGACTTTTGCTGTGACCTTACCCTCTCTCAGCCTCAACCCTGTAAATTCATTTTATTGCCTTTATTTTTGAGTCTCTTTTCTATTTAGGTCTTCAGTGCAGATGTTGCTCTGTGTTTTTACAATACCCTGGAAAACAATACCCTGAGCTGAGCTCATCCCATCAAATAAATCACAGCAACCATTTTCCATCCAGTCATTAATACACAGCATTTTCTTTCCTCCTTATTAACAGGCTGTCTTTCATTCTGAGCTAAGAAGCCTTTTCTTCATCTTTCTCTTGCAACAGTTTGCAGATAATGTAATTTGAAATTTTTTTCCAAGATGGAAAAGCAAAGAAAGACAAATTTGTTACCATACCTCAGCAAGACTCCCTTTAAGAACTCGATGATACAAACAAACCGGAAAGACAAATGTAAATGTTGTTCCAATTAAGTGGAACCCAGGATGTCTCCGTGGGTACATTATAGGTTGCAGTGGAGGTGTTAATGTTGAGGAGGTAGCTAGGAATAGCCTTCAGCATTAAAAATTTAAGCCTGCAACTCATTCACAGCCGTGACTGTGCATGCACTGGGAGAGAAATGGCACAACTGAAAACAGAATAGGTATATGTCTGCCAAACTTATCCCAAGGAAGAGGAAATTTAACCCCAGTGTTCCCAGTAAGAGTGAGAGTTTGCTGCCAAGTTTGTCAGAGCTGTCTGAGGGTGAAGGAAGAAAGAGCAGAGGCTGGTGGAAGAACAGGAGTAACTACCACTCAGTGCTGCACAGCAGGGCTGACAATCAGAGCATGACCTGTCTGAAGGTCAAACTGCTCCTGCAGCTGCAGGTGACAGTCTGTTGTACTTGTGCACAGCTGCTTGTGTGTGCCACAAGTCCACAGCAGGCCTTCCAGGGTTAAACCAAAAATGATATAATGCAATAAAATTTTGTAGCTTGGGTAATTGAGAGACAAAGCCTCATCTTACTAGGAGGGAATTTCAGTGGAACCATCTTCCCTGCTTTAAAATTAGATATGGAAACTCATCACTTGCAGGACCTCCCACATGGATTCAAACAAGTGACTTAACTCCTTGTTCTGTGCTTTGCTAGGTGACGCTACTCTTCTTGGGAAAGCAATGCTGTTCCTGATCTTATTCATAATTATCCCTTGCTTCATGCATTTTTCCACCATGTATGTCATTTAGTCTTGATGACATTCTTTCATTTGTGTTTAGTTTATATGGTAGAGAAGGTCATATCCTGCAGGTCATATCCTACTATCCTAACCTGTAATTTTCAGGTAGAACATTTGTCTTTCCAGAGGAATATCAGAGCTATCATGTCTGTGTTTGTAGCCCATATTTAGCTTATTTCTTAACAGGCAAGAGTCACCAATCTTTCCTTGAAATGACAAAAGAAGCCCTGCAATCTCTTTGGTCGGATCAGACATGTTTGTTTCTGAAACTGAGACGTGGATCAGCTCCAGATTTGATGTGAAGGGAGGGGGAAACCACACAGACTCATCTCTGCCTCTTGTTAAGATGACAGCCATTGATAGGGACTGTGATAATTAAGGAGAAGGTTATCTGTAGGATTCTGCAGTCTCCAGGAATACAAACCCTTCAAGGCATTGGTCAACAGCCTGTTATGTTGACGGGAAACCCTACTGGGTGGGATGCTGTGAAATACCTGATATGCTGACAACACTGGACAGCAGTGGTGCTGTCCTGCCCTGAAAGGCAGAGGAGAGAAGCTACACCTGTACATTTGATAGCTGATGAGGCAACGAGTTTCTCATTTGGGCAAGAAGACCCCATCTCTAAGAAGGGAGAAGAGGGAAAGGGCTGTCCTTTTATTTGGGTGTGTGGGAGATGGACTGGGCCTGGCTCTAAAGCAAAGAGTCAAACTGACTCTTTACAGCGTATCCCAAGACTCATCTGTCTCTGAAATCTCATTAAAGGAGATCAATCCATCTATGATTTTGCCTTCTCCTAGGCTATATTTACACATACGTTTAGGCTGGAGAAAGCTGCACTACTGACGAGCCCTTGTTTGCTGTGGTGCCTTGTGTTTTTCCATTTAGGATATTGTAAAGTCTGTCTCTCAGTGGAGCTCTCAGATGAGCTGCCCGCATTATATTGTTGTTGTTACTCTTTTGTCTGTGGATCTCTATTGTGTATTGCAGCTGATGTGAACACTTCAATAAAGTACCAGCTCACATAGGCAAAAGCATTGAGCTACCAATTTTGTCACAAGCTGGATGCACTCACTGTGGGTAAGCAGTCACTCATCAGAGGGAATAAACCACAGCCAGAGGAGGTGGCAGGAAGTGTTCAAGCATCTGAATGCACATAGGGAGGAACCCCGGTGTACAGTGTCCCGCCACCAGAAACCACCTGAAAGACCATAGTGACAGAAATTCCACAGAGCCTTTGGTTATGTTTCAAAAATCAGTGGGATGCTAAAACTATAAAAACAGAGTGTCAAACAGCCCTATGGACTCCCTGTCTTGTGCTCAGCTCTGAAGAAAATGTAGGCAGCAGATGAACCCAGTTCAGAGAATATCTGGATTGCCAGAGCACTGGTACCTACCCAAAACCTTCCTTCACTTTAGCTCTGCAAATCAGAAATATTTTGGCCAGAGTCAGCAAACTAAACTGATAATTAAAATAAGGGAGTAGCCAAACTTCATGGCTGAATTTGTTGCAAGTGGTAGGTGGGAACAGAAGCTGAAGCGAAAGTAACTGAAGCACTGCTGGAACGAGCCCAGGCTGGAATGAGGACATGTCTACATCTTCTCAGTGTCTAATTCTCACCATGATACAACAGCAGTGGGTGACTTTTTGTATCTTGTGTTAAAGGATTCTTAAAAACCTTATCTTGTGATGTTCTCAGGGTAGCCACCTCCCCTTCAGTTCAGCCTGAAGCTTTACATCACTGAAAACAAGCACAAACATTCGAGACCTCGCTCTGTACGTTCCCAGTCCAGTTCTTACAGTGGTCTACATTTTATTATTCTTATTGTTCACAGATGATTCATCTTCAACAAAATTAAAGATTTAGGCTGTTTCACAAGGCTGCTAGGTGACCAGGATATTTATTTAGCTCTTTTTACTTTACCATGACACCTGCACTCAAAAGTACTACACAGCCACTACAGAAAGCCTCTGTCCCTGCCTCTCCACAGCAAATTCCTCCGCACCCATTCTGGCAGCAGTCAGAGTTATTTGCAGGTAACAAAGCCACAAACATTGCCAGGTAGTCTCCAATTCACATTCAGACTACAAGGACCACCCTGTCCCACCCTGTAGGAGAAGGGTGTTCAGACCCCAGGGAAAGTGGAAGCAGCTTCACGGAAATGTTAAGTTTCCCTTCCTCGGGCTTTCAGATCCCTCAGCTCAGGTCTGGAGTTGTAGACTTTTGCCTGAAGCCAGGTACCCAAGTTCTACCTATAAAAATTGGGGGACAGAAAGCACATTTTTGAGTGCACGTTGGCTTAGGGATCTAGATATGATTCTGGATTAAAATGTATCCTCAGCTAAACATTAATAAAATACTTGATTCCAGCTGTCATTGGACTGCTTGGCTGCAGGGTTCAAAGAGGTATTTTGGAGAAGAGAATTAAGCCTCAGTGCTCTTTCCGGGTGGTGATACCCTGCAAAGTCAGCTGAGAGAGAAACCAGCTTAGGATCTTTAAATTAGAAAAAGTGTAAAGCCCACTCCAGAGTAAGGCTGATTGAAAAAGGAAGGACAGAATCAATATTTGTGATCAAAAAGTGAGAAGCTGTCTATATCTCAGTATGAGGAGAATGAATCTCTCAAATCTTCGCATGGGATACAAGCCTGAAGGAGTTTAAAAGGATTTCACATTCGCAAGCCCACAAAAAGCTTTGAAAAGTGTTATATTTACTTCCACAAAAATCTTGCAACTTTTGCAGCTGACAGCCATATTCAGGTATTTGGTGCACATTTTTAACTTCCAAAATTAACAAAAAGAGGTGAGGAGTAAAGGCATCTCTGCCTTTACAGGCATGAATGCTAGCCCACAGGCATGTTCTATGTCCTGAATACTGGCCTGTGTTTTAAGTGCGCTGCTTTTACTTATAAATGTAGGGGTTTTTTAATATATATGGGGAAATTCAAACCAAAGAAGATGTAAAAAGTGGCTAATGCTCTTCAGCAAGTTACTGTAACAAAGTCCCAGGGAATGACTTTCACTCCAGTTTAGTTATTTTTGGAGTTATAACACTGATTCTCAAAGAAATTTGGGGTGAAAGTAGCTCTTTATAACATGGTAAAGGGGCCTGGATCCATTTGCCCGAAACGTCACCAGGTGAGAGCACTCCTGATCTTTTATATCAAGCCTTACATAATTGTGGCTTTGACTTCAGTACAGACACTTCTGACTTTGAAGAAAATGAGACCAGAATTAGATCCATGATGTTGTTCCCCAGGACAGCAACAATTCATGTGGCAGGAATGGTGTATTCTTGCTTCACAAAGATTCATCCCTCTTCCACCCTGTACTTTGACATTGCTTTGTTTGATCAATTCTCTGATTAACATCACTGTGCTTTCTTCCTTAAAACTGTCTGCATTTCCACAGTGGATTCCTGAGCTTGGATGTCATGAAAAGAACTTCACCCTTTCCTAGAGGAAAGCTGCAGCTGGAGTCCCACAAGTGACAGCTGCAGCATTTGTTCCTTAGTGTGTGACATTTTTAAACAAATTTTTAAAAAAATCCAAACCAAAGGAAAAGACTTTGCCTTAAAGGCAAAAATTTCTCAAGTGCACAGCTGGTAAATGATTTCATTCATCAAGGGACACTGTCCTGCTTCCATGGTTTTGCTCAGGTGCTGCACTGGATTTTTGATGGCCCCTGCTCAAGACTTCTCTTCATAAAGGGCACCATTATTAAAGTGCTCATGGCTCTGCACAACATCAGAGTGAAGTAAAGATACTTCTTGGTGATCCAAGAGCCTAAATATCCTTTCCTTGCATTATCAGAAATGCTTTTGACTGATGCAAACGTCCCTGAGTATATGAGGTTTGACTGATTTTTCCCCTGATGACTGCTGGGGGTCACATTCCTAGCACAGCTTCCAGTCCAATCTGAAATCTGCCCTTCCATCAGCTGCAAGAGCCTTCCCACTGCATGGCCAAAAGCTTTTCAACGTTGTGGTTTTATTTCTAAATTTGTTGCAAATGCTGCAGCCATTTGAAACCCACCCTCTAAAATGTGGATATATTCTCTTCTTCCAGGTAGCTAAGGAGAAACATGGAATCCATGGGGAAATTGAGAGGATGGAAGATAAATCACACACTGTTTGCTCGAGTTTAAAAACCCAAGAAGGAGAGGGGGAGATTATATTCAGCATCATTTCTAATGCATCAAAATTATATTGGAGGCATATTTTTCACTTTACTACAAATTTAAAATAAAATGAATCTTCTTCAAATTGAAAAAGCTATTTCTTTTTAACAAGTTTATTTATTAACTATTTTTATGTGTTTTCTGCTGTCCTGTACTTGTGAAATTGCCTTGTGAAACTGGTATTTTATTTTGCAGGAACATCCCTCAGGAAATGAGATAGACCAGTGAACTTCTAGCACCTCACTAAGCAAAGCAATTAAGTAGAAATAAAATACAGATAAAACAAAACACAGTTTACAGAGAATGATCAGTGTCATCTGATCTCAAAGTTACTCTACCAAATGAAGATTACACCTTCATAAACAAGTGATTAAATGCTACAATAGCAGTTAATATGGTTCTTCCCTAAAGTCCATGATGGTGACAATAAGGTATTTATCCTATCACAGCAATATTACACACCCTCTTTCTAGTAGAACTGTGATGAACATGTCAAAGTAGATGCTCACTGGCATGAAGAGAAGGACAGGAAAAGAACCAGAGAGAAGAGATTTGTCCAGCAGATAAGTGGAAAATTCAGCCTTCTAGAGACTGCTGTAGCTGATGGTAACAAAGTCCTAAGAAGTTTAGCACTCTGTTGAGAAAAGTAGCAACATCACAGTTTTATGACTGATAGTTCTGAGGCTGAAACATCAACGTCAATATTTATATGCTTGGAAAGAGAAATGCAATGTATAATGTAAGTTACAGGATCTTTTCAGCTCTACCAGAGCTTAGTTTTGAGAGGAATCTGATAGACTTTGGGGATTAGACATCCATTAAAAAATTTGCTTTAGAGTTGTTATGAGGCTGGCATATTTTTAATTCAATACCTGTGTGGAAATGTTTTAAATATTTATTGATTTAATATTCAAGAAACACCATCCCTTAGAAAGCTGTTCAGTTTTGAAAGAAAAGGATGTTTAAATTTGGTGTGAGATTGAAGTAGAGGTATCCTTGATTGTTGTAACAGCTCTGTAATGACAATTTATGGAGAGGAAGGAATGGTTTCCCATGGTCACCTTGCCCCAATTTCTGAGAATCCTAGAAATAAAAATCAGGATTTTATTTTTTCCATCAGCCCTTGAGTTTATAATGAGGCATCCAGAGGTAGAAATTGTTCCACCCAAATATCCTCCCATTTCCTATGTCTTACTCTAAAGGATATGGTTCTGGCTTGTGTCAATAACAAGTAACCAGAGTAAATGGCCAGGGGCCAGAGCCAGGATTGCAGTTCCCCTGTCCCACATCAGAAACAGGGAAAATGAATGAAATGTCTCTGAGGGGAGCCAGCTAAGAATGAAATGGTTCAGCTGACATGGAGTGAAGCCAAGGAAAGCCTTCCTATGACTTTCCTGAAAGCTTTGCCAACCTCAAATTGCTGTGAGAGATACTTGGGACATTGTTCCACAGGTTTCCCTTGTAAATTATCTACTGACTCCCCTTCCAGAATGAAATAGCTGGGACTCCTTCCTGCCAGTAGGCCCGTAGAACTCTGTGGCTTCACTTGCTGTTATAAATTAAACATGACCAGGACAGTTCTCTAGAGCTGAGGCAGAGTTGTGAGGAAAGGTGCACATCTGACCCTCTCTTATTCCCCGGGAACAGACTGGCTCATTGGGAAAACATGCAGAATTCCTACTGGGAATGGTACCTGGCTTGTGCTTGGTCAGGAATTTTCTGGGACAATGAGTGCACTGGAAGGGTGATCCCACTTTAAAAGCTGGGTAAGATCTGTCCTTCTCCATCCTGGAAAGCATCCGAGGCAAGTGTTGGCTGAAAAGGTCTCCGTGTGAGCTCTCTGTGCTCTACAGAGGACAGGAAAGCATCACTGTGCTGCCCAGCACTGACCTATCAAGGGCAGGAGGCACATTTATTCCACAGCAGGGCTCATTCCCTGCCACATACCTCCAGTGTGCTGTGGCATCTCATGACTCCCACTCTGTGCCTGTGCGGTGTGAAGAAATGGGATCCTCTGAGACAGGTTCATTCTGTTTTGACAAGGAAAACACATTGCACAATCAGTATCTCAGTGCCTCTGCTTGTCACAGTGACTTTTCACACTCTTCAGTTGCTGTCTGCCCTGAAAAGTGCTGCAGGTGGCTCCTCACAGATGTCTGTGACAGTGACAGATGAGAAGCTTCTTCACTGTTTTGATATGAAATGAGCCTTGCATATGCCTCCTGTTGAACACGAACCTAAACAGCAGGATTAATAACAGTAGCAATTGAAACACTCATCTGTGTATGATTTTATTTCAGTCATGATCCTGTTAGTGTTGAAATAAATCAGATGTGTCTGCTAAGTCCAGATGAAATTCAGGCAACTTGTTTAGTAGCATAAGTAATGATATTTGGAACCTGGTTTAGAGGCTGTCTCTAAGGAAACCATAAGCACAGACAATGGGGAGTAGGTAAAACTGAGGTGCATAAATCTAAACCTCTTCCTTTTAAGACTGCTTCACTCTTTGCTTTCCCTGTTCTGATACTCCTGTTGTACTTCTGTGTTTCATTCTGTGCAGGACTGACCAGATCCACAGACTACACAGCACCTTGTCTACTTGCCCTGAAACATCTGATACAACACTTTCCCTGAAAGTCTGATGTATGATCTTACATGGATTTAGCTGCAGCACCCTGTTTCTCAGCTAGGTATGTGGATCTTCTGCCTAGCAATTGGTAAAAGAAGGAAAAGAGGTAATTCCATAAGTTATGGACATGGGAGAAAATATATGAACAGTTTTAGGTGATAGGGAAGTCCTTCACAGTGAGAGCCCTAAACTTTGGGATGCAAGGAGACTCACGTATTCCTTTCTCTAAAGTATTTTCCATGTAATTATAGAATCATAGAATTACAAAAGTCTGGAAGGGACATTGGGATGTCATCTAGTTCATTCTTTGCTCCAAGCAGAGTCAACTTCAGGGTTAGTTCAGGTTGCTCAGGGCATTGTCCAGCTGAGTTTGCAGTATCTCCAAATACAGCAATATCATGACTTCTTGGGGGTTTTTCCTGCAAAAGAGATCAGCTTCAACAGGAGGAATGGAAACCTCTTTCCTCCCCACACCCAAATAATACAGATTATATTCTTGGAGGTGTCTGTGAATTGCTCTATGCAGCTGTGAGAATGGGACCAGCTCTCCCATATGGTGTGCTCAGGGGTGTCACCCCAACTGCATTAGAAGCTTTCCATTGGTAGGTCATAACTTTTCATTTGAAAGACAGAAGAGGTATTGATTTGGTGAAGAAGGACTGAAGTCATTTAGAAAAGACTGAATATAGCTTGGATAAGCATCCACATCTGGAGGAGAGACAAGAGTTAGTTACTGTGGGCCCTTTTCTCCAGTGTTTTAGTCCCCATTGAGATGTCCTGGATTGACACAACAGTTGCTCCCCACAGGATGCTATGTGGAGGGACCAGGCACCTGTCCTCAAGTTCTGAATTGCAGTCCAGTAGCCAAATCCTGGAAGAAGGAATGTCTCTGATCCGGTTTTGTAGTCTTCATCCCTTTGGGCCTAATCCTAAGAGATTAACTCACTGTGCTGTGAATTGATTGCAGAGCTAGGGATGAAATGCAGAGGCTCAGTCTTTTCAGTGCTGAGCAATGAACCATTACTCCTCTGGGTCAGGCAATGAACTAGCTGGAAAAGCTTTAAAATCTCTGAGCATGATTAATAGGCCAAAAGCTCCAGACTGGAGCCAGATGGAGAACACACATGCTTCTGCTTTTTCTGTTTGCATATGTACAGGTGCTGCTCTCAAGGCGCTTGTCAGCTGCTTGCACTGAGGGAGCTGACAGATCCACTGCAGCACTGCTCAGCTAAGTGTGCAAACATAAAGTGGAGATTAACCAAAATGGCCCTTTAATAACACCATCAGTGGAGTGATCACACTGACTGACAGCAGGGACCGGGCAGGGTTAAATATGTATGCAAAGAGAATTTTTATGCACCCTTTGCAGGTGTTTCCAGTCACAGAAATAAATTCAGGTGCACCCTGTGCTGCCCAATCACACATTTCTGTCACTGATTTGACTCCCTATCAGACACCACGCATGAATTCCTGGAAACTGACTAACTGCTAGTGCCAACCTCTTCAGAATTTACTGCGTAATGGTTTGATTTACCGTGTTTCTAAACCTATATCTCCTCTGCTTTGTCAAGCCTGCCCTGGCGAATCCTGAACCAGACTGAGGCGTACCGAAATACTGTAACACTTGTGGGTTGACCTTGGCTGGACACCAGGTGCCCACCAAAGCCACTCTGTCACTCCCCTCCTCAGCTGGACAGGGGAAAGAAAACAATGAAAAGGCTCCTGAGTCAAGATAAGGGTAGGGAGAGATCACTCACCAGTGACCATCACGAACAAAACACACTCGGCTCAGGGAAATTAGTTTAATTTATTACCAATCAAATCAGAGTAAGGTTATGAGGAATAAAACCAAATCTTAAAACATCTTTCCCCCCACCCCTCACTTCTTCCTGGGCTCAGCTTTGCCCCTGCATTGTCTCCCATCTCCCCCTCAGCAGTGCAGGAGGATGGGTAACAGGGACCGTGGTCAGTTCATCACACGTTGTCTCTGACCCTCCTTCCTTCTCATGGGAAGGATTCCTCACACTCTTCCCCTGCTCCATCATAGAGTCCCTCCCACGGTAGACACTCCTTCAGGGACAGGCTGATCCAGTATGGGTCCCCCTTGGGTTCACAAGGCCTGGCAGTAAATTTGTTCCAGTGTGGGATCCTCTCTCCATGGGTCCACAAGCCCTGTGAGAAGTCTGCCAGTCAGAGGCTTCCCAAAGGGTCACAGCCTCCTTTGGGCATCCCCCACTCCAGTGTGGGGTTCTGCAGGGGCTGCAGGTGGATCTCTGCTGCCCCACGGACACCCATGGGCTGCAGGGGTACAGCTGCCTCACCCTGGCCTGCAGGTGAGGTGCTCTGCTCTGGCACCTGGAGCACCTCCTATCCCTCCTCCTGCACTGACCTTGGGTGTCTGCAGAGAGGTTTCTTTCACATATTCTCACTCTCTCCAGCTGCAGTTCTGCAGGTGTTTTTCCCCCTTCTTAAATACATTATTCCAGAAGTGCTGTTGCCATTGCTGATGGGCTCAGCTTTGGCCAGCAGCCAGTCCGTGAAGAAAGCTTCAGGCAGGTTTTCACAGAAGCCACCCTTGTAGCCCCCTTGCTAGCAAAATGCGGTCCTGTAAACCCAATAGAACACGTTGTCGAATGGGCAGAGACTCTTCAGTGCTCTCCATTAAGGTACCAGGTTGTTCACTTTAGCTCTCTGTGGCTGTGACAGCTCTTACTGGATGCATCTGGACAAATACAAGGCACCCTGTCAGACTAACAAAGCCCTGGCAAGTTTTAAGTGCTATAAATGCTTTCATGAAAGCCAGAGAGAAAGACCTGAGAGAAGAGACACTTGCCTTCTAATGGCAGATATTTGAGACAAATTAGCAAATGTCAGGAAGCTGCTTTGATGAAATGAAACAATGAGGTAAAATGTTCTATAGTTTATTAAACTGAGGTATGACATCTGAAGCATTGTGGAAATGGGAAAATGTTTGAATCAATGTTGTTAGATGTGATATTCCTCTCCCCTACAGAAATATTTTGGTTTTCTGCACTTAATGGCAGGATAACTATTAGCTTAAGTTTGTTTATGAATGGAA